>CANTUZ010000014.1:12388523-12642216 GCA_947846985.1 Fratercula arctica | reverse complement strand
AGGGGGGACTGGGAGGTGACTGGGATGGACTGGGAGGGACTGGGGGAACTGGGAGGTGACTGGGGGGAACTGGGAGGAACTGGGAGGTGACTGGGGGGACTGGGGGGAACTGGGGGGGACTGGGAGGGACTGGGAGGTGACTGGGGGGAACTGGGAGGAACTGGGAGGTGACTGGGGGGAACTGGGGGAACTGTGAGGGACTGGGGGGGCCTGGGAGGTGACTGGGGGGAACTGGGGGGGAACTGGGAGGTGACTGGGAGGGACTGGGGGGAACTGGGAAGTGACTGGTGGGGACTGGGATGGACTGGGGGGAACTGGGAGGTGACTGGGGGGAACTGGGAGGTGACTGTTGGGGACTGGGAGGGACTGGGAGATGACTGGGGGGAACTGGGCTGCACTGGGCTGCACTGGGCTGTACTGGGAGGCACTGGGCTGTACTGGGAGGGCACTGGGCTGTACTGGGCTGTACTGGGAGGGCACTGGGCTGTACTGGGGGCCGCTGTGGGGTGACGCCCCCCCCTCCCCCCCAGGGCTGTGGCCGGCGCCGTGGGGCTGGGGGGCGCCCGTGGGGCCATGGCTGCGGCCTACGCGGCGCTGGGGGGGCGTGCTGGTGGGGCTGCGGCACCGAGGTCAGCCCGACCCACACTTGGGGGGCGGGGGGGGGGGACCCACACTTGGGGGGCGGGGGGGGGGGACACGCACTTGGGGGGCGGGGGGGGACCCACACTTGGGGGCGGGGGGGGGATCTGCACTTGGGGGGCGGGGGGGGGACACACTGGGGGGCGGGGGGGGGGGATCTGCACTTGGGGGGCGGGGGGGGAAGGGAGGTGTGGGGGGACATGGCCAGACCCACACTTGGGGGGCAGAAGGGGGACAGATGTGGGGGGACCCACACTTGGGGGGCACGGGGGGGGGGGGACACACTTGGGGGGCAGGGGGGGGAAATGGGGGTGTGGGGGGACATGGCCGGACCCACACTTGGGGGGCAGGGGGGGGGGAATCCACACTTGGGGGGCAGGGGGCGGGGGGGGCACGGCTGGACCCACACATGGGGGTCACCGGGGGGGGGGGGGGGGGGGTTTGTCAGGACTTGGGGGGGGGGGGCAGAGGGAGACCCCCCCCAGTGAGGGGATGTGGGGCGATGTGTGGGGCGATGTGTGGGGCAATGTGTGGGGCGATGTGTGGGGCGATGTGTGGGGCAGAGACACCCCCCCCCTCACCCCCCCCCGCCCCCCCCCCAGCCCTGCAGATCCGCCAGCGCAGGCAGCGCCGGGCGCCGGGACGGAGGTGGGGGGTGTGGGGCGGGGGGGGTCCTATGGGGCAGGGGGGGGATGTGGGGCGGGGGGGGGTCCTATGGGCAGGGGGGGATGGACGTGTGGGGCGGGGGGGGTCCTAGGGGCAGGGGGGGGGATGTGGGGGCAGGGGGGGTCCTATGGGGCGGGGGGGGGATGTGGGGCAGGGGGGGTCCTATGGGGCGAGGAAGGGGTCCTATGGGGCAGGGGGCGGGGGAGTGATGGGGCGGGGGGGGTCCTATGGGGCAGGGGGGGGGATGTGGGGCAGGGGGGGTCCTATGGGGCAGGGGGGGGGGGGGGATGTGGGGCGGGGGGTGTCCTATGGGGCAGGGGGGGGGATGTGGGGCAGGGGGCGGGTCCTAGGGGCGGGGGGGGGATGTGGGGCAGGGGGGGGGTCATATGGTGGGGGGGGGTTCCTATGGGGCAGGGGGGGGGATATGTGGGGGGGGGGGGTCTATGGGGCAGGGGGGGGATCTGTGGGGCAGGGGCTGTACCTATGGGGCAGGGGGGGGCGGCGATGTGGGGCGGGGGGGGATGTGGGGCGGGGGGGGGGCCTATGGGGCAGGTGGGGGGATATGGGGTTGGGGGGGGCGATGTGGGGCGGGGGGGGCAATGTGGGGCAGGGGGTGATGTGGGGCGGGGGGGGGGTCCTATGGGGCAGAGGGGGAGCGATGTGGGGCGGGGGGGAGTTCTATGGGGCGGGGGTTGGTCCTATGGGGCGGGGGGGGGGGGATGTGGGGCGGGGGGGGGCCTATGGGGCAGGGGGTGCTGTGGGGTGGGGGATTTGGGGGGGGGAAGGACTTATGGGGCAGGGTCTCTATGGGGCAGGGAGAAGGGTCTCTATGGGGCGGGGATGTGGGTACTTATGGGGCAGGGAGGGGGGTATCTATGGGGCTGGGGGGGGCCCCCCGGTGCCCACCCCCCCCCCCGCGCCCCCCAGATTCTGTCGGGTGACGCCCCCCGGCCCCCCCCAGCCCCTACGGGAACGTGCTCTGCCCCACGGCCGCCCCCCGTGAGTGACCCACACCCTGCCCCACACCCCCGAGTCCTGCCCATAACCGCCCCACACCCCCCCAAATCCTGCCCCACACCCCCGAATCCTGCCCCACACCCCTGAATCCTGCCCCATAACTGCCCCACACCCCCGAATCCTGCCCCACACCCCTGAATCCTGCCCCATAACTGCCCCACACCCCCGAATCCTGCCCCACACCTGCCTGGGACCCCCAAGTCCTGCCCCATAACTGCCCCACACCCCCAAACCCTGCCCCACACCCCCCAAATCCTGCCCCACACCCCCGAGTCCTGCCCCATAACTGCCCCACACCCCCCAAATCCTGCCCCACAGCCCCCAAATCCTGCCCCACACCCCTGAATCCTGCCCCATAACTGCCCCACACCCCCAAACTCTGCCCCACACGTGCCCCACACCCCTGAATCCTGCCCCACACCCCCGAGTCCTGCCCCATAACTGCCCCACACCCCCGAATCCTGCCCCCCCCAGGCCCCCCGCCTGAGCCCGGCAGCCCCACGGCGGCCCCCCCGGGGGATGTGTGGGGCCGGGCCCCACGGCGGGAGGAGGAGGAGGAGGAGGACGAAGGCGGCTACGAGCAGCCCGACAGCGAGAGCGAGGGGCCCGGCGGTGGGTCGGGGGCCGCGGGGGGGGGATGTGGGGCAGTGGGGGGCACTTGGGGGCAGTGGGGGGACTTGGGGGGCAGCGGGGCGGCAATGTGGGGCAGTGGGGGGGCACTTGGGGGGCAGCGGGGGGGCAATGTGGGGCAGTGGGGGGGCAATGTGGGGCAGTGGGGGGACTTGGGGGGCAGTGGGGGGGGATGTGAGGCAGTGGGGGGGCACTTGGGGGGCAGTTGGGGGGCGATGTGGGGCACTGGGGGGCGATGTGGGGCAGTGGGGGGGCACTTGGGGGGGCAATGAAGGGACTTGGGGGGCGGGGGGGAACTTGGGGGCAGGCAGGGGGGATGTGGGGCAGTGGAGGGACTTGGGGGGCAGTGGAGGGGGATGTGGGGCAGTGGGGGGCACTTGGGGGACAATGGAGGGACTTGGGGGGCACGGGGGGGTGGAACTTGGGGGGCACTTGTGGGGCAGAGCCCCACTGACCCCCCCTCCCCCCCAGAGGGCTACGAGAACCAGCCGGGGCCCCCCATGGGTAAGGGCCGCCCCTCCCCCACCGCACTTGGGGGGCAGAAACCCCCCCCGGGGGGGGCAGGTTTGGGGGGGGGGGGGGATTCACTTGGGGGGCAGGTTTTGGGGGGGGGGGGCAACGACCCACTTGTGGGGCAGCCGTGGGGCAGCTGTGGGGCAGCCCCCCCAGTGCCCACCCCCCCCCCTCCCCCCCAGGAGCGGACGGCGGCAGCGAGGCCTCGGCGGGTGAGGGGGGGGCACCGGGGGGGCATTGGGGGGGGGGGACATTTGGGGGGGGCATTTTGGGGGGGGACATTTTGGGGGGGGGCATTTGGGGGGACATTTTGGGGGGGACATTTTGGGGGGGGCATTTGGGGGGGACATTTTGGGGGGGGACATTTTGGGGGGGGACATTTGGGGGGGGCATTTGGGGGGACATTTTGGGGGGGACATTTTGGGGGGGACATTTGGGGGGGACACTTTGGGGGGGACACTTGGGGGGACATTTTGGGGGGGGAGATTTTGGGGGACATTTGGGGGGACATTTTGGGGGGGGAGATTTTGGGGGGGACATTTGGGGACAGGGACCCCCCGGGGGGGGGGGGGATGGACATTTTGGGGGGGGGGTCAGTGGCATTTGGGGACATTTGGGGGCATTTGGGGACATTGACCCCCCCCAGTCCCCCCCCCCCCCCCCCCCCCCCCAGACGGCGGCTCCTACGAGAACATGGAGGGGACGCGGGGGGGGGCCCTGGGCTGAGACCCCCCCCCCAGGGGTCCCAACCCCCCCCCCGTGTCCCCCCCCCCCCATGTCCCCCCCCCAATGTCCCCCCCCAATATTCCCCCCCCCCAGTCCCCCCCAAATATCCCCCCCCCCCCCCCCAATATTCCCCCCCCAATCCCCCCCCCCCCCCCAATATGTCCCCCCCCCAATATCCCCCCCCCCAATGTCCCCCCCAACCCACCCCCCCCAATGTCCCCCCCCCATATCCCCCACGATGTCACCAATGTCCCCCCCCAATAATCCCCCCCGATGTCCCAAATATCCCCCTCACCATCTCCCCCCCCCCGATGCCCCACCAATTCCCCCCCACCCAATATCCCCCCCCCCACATGCCCCCCACAATCCCTCCCCCCCCAATATCCCCCCCCAAGTCCCCCCACCAATGCCACCCCCCCCAAGTCACCCCCCCCCCAAATCCCACCCCCCCAATGCCCCCCCCAATGTCCCCCCCCAATGTCCCCCCCCGATGTCCCCAATGTCCCCCCCCCCCCGGCGCCAGCAACAACCGAAAAATATTAAAAAAAAACCCCCCCCCCCCAAAGGGGTCGTGTATCAAACTGGGAGCACTGGGAGGGGACTGGGGGGGGCACTGGGAGTCTCTGCGGGGCTCAGTGGGGGTCACTGGTTCTGACTGGGGGGCACTGGGAGGCGCGGGGGGGGCACGGTGGGATGGGGTCACTGGTTCTGACTGGGGGGCACTGGGAGGCTCTGGAAGAGCCTGGGGGGGGCCCTGGGGGGGCTCACGGCCAGTTACTGGTGTCACTGGTGCCACTGGTGTCACTGGTGTCAGTCACTGGTGTTACTGGTGTCACTGGTGTCAGAAGCCCAGGGAGAAGGCCTGGTAGCCCCTCACTGGTGTCACTGGGTCAGTCACTGGGTCAGTGTCACTGGTGTCACTGGTTTCAGAAGCCCAGGGAGAAGGCCCGGTAGCCCCTCACTGGTGTCACTGGTGTCACTGGTTTCAGAAGCCCAGGGAGAAGGCCCGGTAGCCCCTCACTGGTGTCACTGGTGTCACTGGTGTCACTGGTGTCACTGGTGTCACTGGTGTCAGAAGCCCAGGGAGAAGGCCCGGTAGCCCCTCACTGGTGTCACTGGTGTCACTGGTGTCACTGGTGTCAGAAGCCCAGGGAGAAGGCCCGGTAGCCCCTCACTGGTGTCACTGGTGTCACTGGTGTTACTGGTGTCACTGGTGTCAGAAGCCCAGGGAGAAGGCCCGGTAGCCCCTCACTGGTGTCACTGGTGTCAGTCACTGGTGTCACTGGTGTCACTGGTGTCAGAAGCCCAGGGAGAAGGCCCGGTAGCCCCTCACTGGTGTCACTGGTGTCACTGGTGTTACTGGTGTCACTGGTTTCAGAAGCCCAGGGAGAAGGCCCGGTAGCCCCTCACTGGTGTCACTGGTGTCACTGGGGTCAGTCACTGGTGTCACTGGTGTCACTGGTGTCACTGGTGTCACTGGTTTCAGAAGCCCAGGGAGAAGGCCCGGTAGCCCCTCACTGGTGTCACTGGGGTCAGTCACTGGTGTCACTGGTGTTACTGGTGTCACTGGTGTCAGAAGCCCAGGGAGAAGGCCCGGTAGCCCCTCACTGGTGTCACTGGTGTCACTGGTGTTACTGGTGTCACTGGTTTCAGAAGCCCAGGGAGAAGGCCCGGTAGCCCCTCACTGGTGTCACTGGTGTCACTGGTGTTACTGGTGTCACTGGTGTCAGAAGCCCAGGGAGAAGGCCCGGTAGCCCCTCACTGGTGTCACTGGTGTCACTGGTGTCACTGGTGTCACTGGTGTCACTGGGGTCAGTCACTGGTGTCACTGGTGTCACTGGTGTCACTGGTGTCAGAAGCCCAGGGAGAAGGCCCGGTAGCCCCTCACTGGTGTCACTGGTGTCACTGGGGTCAGTCACTGGTGTCACTGGTGTTACTGGTGTCACTGGTGTCAGAAGCCCAGGGAGAAGGCCCGGTAGCCCCTCACTGGTGTCACTGGTGTTACTGGTTTCAGAAGCCCAGGGAGAAGGCCCGGTAGCCCCTCACTGGTGTCACTGGTGTCACTGGGGTCAGTCACTGGTGTCACTGGTGTCACTGGTGTCAGAAGCCCAGGGAGAAGGCCCGGTAGCCCCTCACTGGTGTCACTGGTGTCACTGGGGTCAGTCACTGGTGTCACTGGTGTCACTGGTGTACTGGATGTTCCAGGACTATGGATGTCACTGCGTTTCAGAAGCCCAGGGAGAAGGCCCGGTAGCCCCTCACGTGGGTGTACTGGGTGTCACTGGTTCTGCAGAAGGCCCAGGGTAGGAAGGCCCACGGCTATAGCCCTCACTGGTGTCACTGGGGTCAGTCACTGGTGTCACTGGGGTCAGTCACTGGTGTTACTGGTTTCAGAAGCCCAGGGAGAAGGCCCGGTAGCCCAGGTTGGTGAAGACGTCGATGCGGGGGCTGCTCCCGGCCACCGTCAGCACCTGGGGGCGGGGCCACGTCAGGACACGCCCACCCCGGCCACGCCCACCCCGGCCACGCCCGCCCCAGGCCCCGCACCATAGACCCCAATGGCCCCCTCTAAGCCCCGCCCACCTATTTAGGCCCCTCCCACCTATTTAAGCCCCTCCCACCCCTCTAGGCCCCTCCCACCCCACAAGCCCCTCCCCTTTTAACCCCCCATATTTAAGCCCCTCCCCTTTAAACTCCCACCCCTCAGCCCCTCCCCTTCCAACCTCACCCCTTTAAGCCCCTCCCACTCCCTTTTAGGCCCCTCCCACCCCCTTTTAGGCCCCTCCCACTCCCCTTAAGCCCCTCCCATTCCCCCCCAGACCCCGCCCCCCTGGGTCCCTCTCACCCCCTCTGAGCCCCTCCCACCCCCTAAGCCCCTCCCCTTCTAACCCCACCCCTTCAAGCCCCTCCCACCCCTTCTAGGCCCCTCCCACCCCACCAAGCCCCTCCCACTCCCCTTAAGCCCCTCCCACCCTCAGAAGCCCCTCCCACTCCCCCTAAGCCCCTCCCACCCTCACAAGCCTCTCCCACCCCCTTCTAGGCCCCCCCACTCCCCTCAAGCCCCTCCCACCCCACAAGCCCCACCCTGTCCCCGCCCACCCCCGCCTTCCCAGGCCCCACCCACACCCTCTAAGCCCCTCCCACCCCATAACCCCCTCCCACCCCATTCTAGGCCCCTCCCACCCCACAAGCCCCACCCCCGGCCCCGCCCACCCCCTCTAAGCCCCTCCCACCCCATTCCCTCCCCAGCCCCCGCCCTTCCTTCTCCCTCCCGCCCTCTCTGAGCCCCTCCCACCCCTCCTAACCCCACCCCCACGCCAGGCCCCGCCCCCTCAGGCCCCGCCCCCTTGAGCCCCCCCCAGGCCCCGCCCCGGGCCCCGCACACACCCCTCTAAGCCCTCCCACTCCCATTCCCTCCCCAGCCCCCGCCCTTCCTTCTCCCTCCCGCCCCCTCTGAGCCCCTCCCACCCCTCCTAACCCCCCCGCCAGGCCCCGCCCCCCAGGCCCCGCCCCCTTGGGCCCCGCCCCCCTCTAAGCCCCTCCCCTCCCATTCCCTCCCCAGCCCCCGCCCTTCCTTCTCCCTCCCGCCCCCTCTGAGCCCCTCCCACCCCTCCTAACCCCCCCGCCAGGCCCCGCCCCCCCAGGCCCCGCCCCCTTGAGCCCCGCCCCTTGAGCCCCGCCCCCCGGGCCCCGCCCACCGCCTCTAAGCCCCTCCCCTCCCATTCCCTCCCCAGCCCCCGCCCTTCCTTCTCCCTCCCGCCCCCTCTGAGCCCCTCCCACCCCTCCTAACCCCACCCCCACGCCCGGCCCCGCCCCCCCAGGCCCCGCCCCCTTGGTCCCCGCCCCCCGGGCCCCGCCCACCTTGATGCTCCAGGGCAGAGCTGGTCTTGGTTGTAGGCAGAGGCAGGCGCAGTGCGCCGGGGGGGGGGAGACGGGCACCCGGGCCCGCAGCTCCCCGCTCAGCTGCAGCTGGTGCAGCGCCGGCCCCTGCCCCCCCGACAGCACCTGCCGGCAAAGCGGGGGGTACTGGGAGCACTGGGACAGCGCTGGGGGGGGGGCTGGGAGGGAGCTGGAGGGGACTGGGGGGTGGCTGAGAAGGACTGGGAGGGAGCTGGAGGGGACTGCGGGGGACTGGGAGGGACTGGGAGGGAGGTAGAAGGGACTGCAGGGGACTGGGAGGGAGCTGGAGGGGACTGGGAGGGACTGGGAGGGAGGTAGAGGGGACTGCAGGGGACTGGGAGGGAGCTGGAGGGGACTGGGAGGGACTGAGAAGGAGCTGGAGAGGACTGGGAGGGAGTGGGAGGGAGCTAGAGGGGACTGGGGGGACTGGGAGGGAGCTGGAGGGGATTGGGAGGGAGTGGGAGGAAGCTAGAGGGGACTGGGAGAAACTGGGAAGGACTGGGAAGGAGCTGGAAAGGACTGGGAGGGAGCAGGAGGGAGCTAGAAGGGACTGGAGGTACTGGGAGGGAGCTGGAGAGAACTGGGAGGGAGTAGGAGAGAGCTACAGAGAACTGGAGAGGACTGAGAGGGAGCTGGAGAGGACTGGGACGGAGTGGGAGGGAGCTAGAGGGGACTGGGGGGAACTGGGAAGGACTGGGAAGGAGCTGGAAAGGACTGGGAGGGAGTAGGAGGGAGCTAGAGGGGACTGGGGGGACTGGGAAGGAGCTGGAGGGCATTGGGAGGGAGTGGGAAGGAGCTAAAGGGGACTGGGGGGAACTGGGAAGGACTGGGAAGGAGTGGGAGGGAACTGGGAGGGAGTAGGAGGGAGCTAGAGGGCACTAGAGGGAACTGGGAAGGACTGGGAGGGAGCTGGAGGTAACTGGGAAGGAGTGGGAACGATTGGGAGGGAGCTGGAGGGGACTGGGGGGGAGCGGGAGGGAGCTAGAGGGGACGGGAGGGGACTGGGAAGGACTGGGAAGCAGCTACAGGGAACTGCGGGGAACTGGGAGAGACTGGGAGAGAGCTAAAGGTGACCGGGGGGGGAGCCGGAGGGGACTGGGAGGGAGCTAGAGGGAACTGGGGGCTACTGGGAAGGAGCTAAAGGCGACTGGGGGGGACTGGGAAGGACCTAGAGGGGATTGGGGGGGACTGGGAGAGAGCTCGAGAGCACTGGGAGGGAACTAAAGGGAACTCGGGGGGAGTTATATGGCACCGGGAGGGACTGGGAGGGAGCTAGAAAGAACTGGGAGAGACTGGGAGCTCTGGAAGACAGCTAATGGGAACTGGGAGGGAGCTGGGGGGGACTGGGAGGGAGCTGGGGGGGTGCTGGGGGGAACTGGGAGGGAGCTGGAGGGCACTGAAAGGGACTGGGACCGAGACTTAGAAAAGACTGGGAGCAACTGGGAACAACTGGGAGCACTGCAAAGGAACTGGGGGGGACTGGAAAGAAACTGGGGGGGCACTGGGAAGGAGCTGGGGCACACTGGGAGCGTGGAAAAAGGGTCTGGGGAGGACTGGCAGGGCGCCGGGAGCACTGGGAGGCACTGGGAGGCACTGGGAGGAGTGGGAACCCCCCCCGAGGACGCTCAAACTCACTGGGCAAACTGGGCCCCCCCCCTTAATAAACTGGGACGTACTGGGACGAACTGGCGCTGCCCTGCAAACCCCCCCAGTGAGAAACTGGGATGCGCTGGGAGCCCCCCCCCCTTTGCTCTCCCACCACCGTACTGGAAAGGAGACGGGGGAAAACGGGGGGTGGGGGGGGGGGCATACTGGGCCCGTACTGGTCCATACTGGTGCGTACTGGACTCACCAGGTCCTGGTGGAAGAGCACGTGGTGCTGGGGGAGGGGCAGCGGGAAGACGGTGGTGGGGGTGCGGGAACGCAGGTGCCAGAGGGTCAGGGCCGGGCCCCCCCCCGCACACCTGGGGGGGGGGGGGGAAGGGGGGGTCGGGGGGGGGGGGCCACAGGGACAGGGGTGGCGTCCACCCCCCCCCCCCCCCCCCCCCCGTGTGTCCCCCCCCCCGTCCCTGTCCCCCCCCCGTGTCCCTGTCCCCCCCCGTGTCCCCCCCCACGTCCCTGTCCCCCCTTTTGTCCCCCCCCGTGTCCCCCCCCCATGTCCTCGTGTCACCCCCCTGTCCCTGCCCCCTCCCCGTGTCCCCATGTCCCCCCCGTGTCCCCCCCCAAATGTCCCCCCCCCAGTGTCCGCATCCCCCCCCGTGTCCCCCCCCAATGTCCCCCCCCCGTGTCCCACCCACATGTCCTTGTGTGTCCCCCCCAGTGTCCCTTGTACCCCCCCTGTGTTACCCCCCCAGGTCCCGTCCCCCCCCTGCTCCCTCCTTGTGTCCCCCCCCACATCCCTGTCCCCCCTTTTGTCCCCCCCCCCCGTGTCCCCCCCCATGTCCTTGTGTCCCCCCCGGTGTCCCTGTCCCCCCCCCCGTGTCCCCCCCCCAATGTCCCCCCCCCCCAGTATCCACATCCCCCCCCTGCCCCCCCCAATATTCCCCCCCCCCAGTGTCCGCATCCCCCCCCGTGTCCCCCCCATGTCCCCCCCCCACTGTGTCCCCACGTCCCCCCCGTGTCCCCCCCAATGTCCCCCCCCCCAGTATCCACATCCCCCCCCCGTGTCCCCCCCATGTCCATCCATCCCTATGTCCCCCCCCCTGTGTCCCCCCCCCCCCGTGTCCCCACGTCCCCCCCGGTGTCCCCCCTGTGTCCCCTCCTGTGTCCTTATCCCCCCCCCCGCGTCCCCCCCCCCCCCGCGTCCCCGTGCCCCCCCCCTCACCATCCAGTCGGAGTCGGTGGCCAAGCAGCGGATCCACTTGCCGTTCTGGGGGCGGCTGCACTCCTGGGGGGGGCACGAAGACGGGGGGGGGGGTGTTAAGGGGGGGGGGACACGACACGGGGTGGGGGGGGGACAGGGGACAGGGACGTTACACATATGGGGGGGGGCACAAGGGGGGACACCACGTGTGTGGGGGGGCACAACTGAAGGGGAAGATGGACAAATTGGACACCCGGGGGGGGTCACATGAGCTGGGGGGGGGGGTGACAGGGGATGTGGGGGGGGGGGGACAGCGGAGGGGGGGGGGGCATAAGTGAAACCACGGGGGTGACAATTTGGTGGGGGGGGGGCACACAACTGACGCCAGGGGGGTGACAATTGGGGGGGGGGCGTGACGCCTGGGGGGGGGACGACACAGGTGACCCCCTGGGGGGGTGACAACGTGGGGGGGGGGCACCCAATGACACCGGGGGGGGTAACAATTGGGGGGGGGGGGGAATGATAAGGGCAGGGGTGACAAGTGGGGGGGGGACAGGACAGAATTGGGGGGGGGACACACAAAATTGGGGGGGACAGGACAGAATTGGGGGGGGGACACAAAATTGGGGGGGGACAGGACAGAATTGGGGGGGACACACAGAATTGGGGGGGGACAGGACAGAATTGGGGGGGGGAACAGGACAAAATTGGGGGGGGACACAGAATTGGGGGGTGACACACAAAATTGGGGGGGAACAGGACAGAATTGGGGGGGGACACATAAAACTGGGGGGGGACAGGACAGAATTGGGGGAGGACACACAGAACTCGGGGGGGGACAGGACAGAATTGGAGGGGGACACACAGAACTGGGGGGGGACACACACAGGTGACCCCGTGGGGGGGTGACACCGCGGGGGGGGGGACACAGCGTGACCCACCTGGTACTTGTGCACCTCGATGAGCTGGACCTGGGCGCCGCTGCGCAGGTCTGCGGGGGGGGGACACAGCGAGAGCGGGTGAGGGGGGGGGACACGGAGCTGGGGGGGGGGTTGGGGACACGGGGGGGGGGGGGGGGGACACGGGGGGGGGTCCGGGCTCACCCCAGAGGCGCACGGTGCCGTCCTCCCCCCCCCGAGAGACACTGGGGCAGCTGCTCCCGCAGCGCCAGCGCGTGCACGTAGTCCTGGTGCCCCCGCAGCTCGTGCTGGGGGGGGACACGCCTGTCACCAACCCCCCCCCGCTGTCACCACCCCCCCACGGCGCGTGTCCCCCCCCCACAGGCTCCCCCAACCCCCCCCCCCCTCCTGAATCTGCCCCTTCTGTGTCCCTTCCTGGCCCTTGTCCCCCCCCGTGTCCCCTCGTCCCCCCCCAGTGTCATCCCCATGTCCCCCCCCCAGCGCCACCCCCACGTCCGCTTGTCCCCCCAGTGTCACCCCCGCATCTCCTTGTCCCCCCCCCAGTACCACCCCCGTGTCCCCTTGTCCCCCCATGTCACCCCCGTGTCCCTTTGTCCCCCCCCCCAGTACCACCCCCGTGTCCCCTTGTCCCCCCCTTGTCCCCCCCGTGTCACCCCCGCGTCTCCTTGTCCCCCCCCCAGCGTCACCCCCACGTCCCCCTGTTCCCCTTGTCCCCCCCCCAGCGCCACCTCTGTGTCCCCCTGTCCCCTTGTCCCCCCCGTGTCACTCCCGTGTCCCCTTGTCCCCCCCCGTGTCACCCCCGCGTCTCCTTGTCCCCCCCCAGCGTCACCTCCACGTCCCCCTGTTCCCCTTGTCCCCCCCCCAGCGTCACCCCCGTGTCCCCTTGTCCTCCCCGTGTCTCCCCCACGTCTCCTTGTCCCCCCCCCAGCGTCACCTCCACGTCCCCTTGTCCCTGTTGTCCCGCCCCCAGTGCCATCTCTGTGTCCCCCTGTCCCTTGTCCCCCCCCCAGCGTCACCCCCGTGTCCCCTTGTCCCCCCCCGTGTCCCCCCCGTGTCCCCTTGTCCCCCCCGTGTCCCCTTGTCCCCCCCCAGCATCACCCCCGTGTCCCCTTGTCCCCCCCCAGTGTCACTCCCGTGTCCCTTGTTCCCCCACAGCGTCACCCCCGTGTCCCCTTGTCCCCCCCGTGTCCCCTTGTCCCCCCCCCAGCATCACCCCCGTGTCCCCTTGTCCCCCCCCAGTGTCACTCCCGTGTCCCTTTGTCCCCCCCCCAGCGTCGCCCCCATGTCCCCTTGTCCCCCCCCCAGCGCCACCTCTGTGTCCCCCTGTCCCTTGTCCCCCCCGTGTCACTCCCGTGTCCCTTTGTCCCCCCCCAGCGTCACCCCCACGTCCCCTTGTCCCCCCCCCGGTGTCACCCGCACGTCCCCTTGTCCCCCTTGTCCCCCCCCCCAGTGTCCCCCCCGTGTCTCCTTGTCCCCCCCCCCCAGTGCCACCCCTGTGTCCCCGTCCCTTGTCCCCCCTCAGTGTCCCCCCCGTGTCCCCCCCCACTCCCTGTCCCCTCTGTGTCCCCCCACGTCCCCCCCCATGTCCCTTGTCCCCCCCCCGTGCCCCCCCCGTCTCCCCGTGTCCCTTCCCCCCCTTCTGTCCCCCCCCGCCCCCCGCTGTCCCCCCCCCCTCACGGTGAATGTCCCCGTCTCCAGGTCCATGACGCGGACGGCGCCGTCCCCCCCCGCCAGCACCACCGAGTTGTCCTGGGGGGGGGGACACACACACGGGGGGGGGGGAGTCACGGGGGTGTCCCCCACCCCCTGGGGGGTGTCCCCTGCCCCCCAGGACCCCGTGTGTGTCCCCCCCCCCCCGTGTCCCCCCCCCTCACCCGGCTGTTCAGCTCCAGGCAGTTGATCTCCGGCACCTCCAGGCTGCTCCTGGGGGGGGCACACGGGGACAATGGGGGGGGGGCAGGTGTCTGGGAGACCCCCCCACCCCCCAAAAAGAGCACCCAGGTGTCTGTGACACCCCCTGCCCCCCCCCCCCCCTCAAAAGGGACACAGTTGTCTGGGAGACCCCCCCCCCACCCCCCAAAAAGGGGACCCAGATGCTGGGGGGGGGCACCCAGGTGTGCGGGGGGGGCACCCAGGTGTGGGGGGGGGACATCCAGGCTGGGGGGGGCACCCAGGCGTGGGGGGGGGACACCCAGGTGCGTGTGTGGGGGGCACCCAGGCGTGGGGGGGGGACACCCAGGTGTGGGGGGGGGGGGCACCCAGGCGTGGGGGGGGGACACCAGGTGCGTGTGTGGGGGGCAACCCAGGTGTTGGGGGCGGGGACACACCCAGGTGTGGGGGGGGGGCACCCAGGTGTGGGGGGGGGGCACCCAGGCGTGGGGGGGGACACCCAGGTGCGTGTGTGGGGGGCACCCAGGTGTGGGGGGGGACACACCCAGGTGTGGGGGGGGGGCACCAGGCGTGGGGGGGGCACCCAGGTGGGGGGGGGGGGGGGACACCCAGGTGTGTGGGGGGGACACCCAGGCGTGGGGGGGGACACCCAGGTGTGGGGGGGGCACCCAGGTGTGGGGGGGGGGGACACCCAGATGTCGGGGGGGGGGCACCCAGGTGTGGGGGGTGGGGGGGCACCCAGGTGTGGGGGGGGGACACCCAGGTGTGGGGGGGCACCAGGCGTGGGGGCGGGACACCCAGATGTGGGGGGGGGCACCCAGGTGGGGGGGGGGACACACCCAGGCGTGGGGGGGGCACCCAGGCGTGGGGGGGGGGCACCCAGGTGTGGGGGGGGGTGACACCCAGGTGTGTGGGGGGGACACCCAAGGCGTGGGGGGGGGCACCCAGGCGTGGGGGGGGGCACCCAGGCGTGGGGGGGGGGGCACCCAGGGGGGGGGGGGGGGGACATCCAGGGGGGGGGGGGGGGACACCCAGGCGGGGGGGGGGGCACCCAGGCTGGGGGGGGGGCACCCAGGCGTGGGGGAGGGGGGGCACTGACCTGCAGGGGGGGCGGCGGGTCCAGACCTCCCTACAGCCCTGCTGGGGGTGGGGGGGGAAGGAAAAGAGGGGTGAGGGGGGGTCGGGGGGGGGGTCCCGGGGGGGTGGGGGGCGGGGATGGGGGGGGCACCCACCTTCTTGCCCAGCTCGGCCCAGGCCCAGCCCTTCAGCTCCCCGTCGCTGGCGCTGAGCAGCTGCCGCTCCGTGGAGGCCAAGGCGTAAACGGGGCCCGCGTGCGCTGGGGCAGGGCCCGGGGCATCATGGGAAGGGCCCGGGGCATCATGGGAAGGGTGAGGGGCATCATGGGAGGGTGAGGGGCATCATGGGAAGGGCCCGGGGCATCATGGGAAGGGTGTGGGGCATCATGGAAGGGTGTGGAGCATCATGGGAAGGGCCCGGGGCATCATGGGAAGGGTGTGGGGCATCATGGGAGGGTGAGGGGCATCATGGGAGGGTGTGGGGCATCATGGGAAGGGTGAGGGGCATCATGGGAGGGTGAGGGGCATCATGGGAAGGGTGAGGGGCATCATGGGAAGGGCCCGGGGCATCATGGGAAGGGTGTGGGGCATCATGGGAGGGTGTGGGGCATCATGGGAGGGTGAGGGGCATCATGGGAAGGGCCCGGGGCATCATGGGAAGGGTGAGGGGCATCATGGGAAGGGTGTGGGGCATCATGGGAAGGGTGTGGGGCATCGTGGGAGGGTGAGGGGCATCATGGGAAGGGTGTGGGGCATCATGGGAAGGGCCCGGGGCATCATGGGAAGGGTGAGGGCCATCATGGGAAGGGCCCGGGGCATCATGGGAAGGGTGAGGGGCATCATGGGAAGGGTGAGGGGCATCATGGGAAGGGTGAGGGGCATCATGGGAAGGGTGAGGGGCATCATGGGAAGGGTGAGGGGCATCATGGGAAGGGCCCGGGGCATCGTGGGAAGGGTGAGGGGCATCATGGGAAGGGTGAGGGGCATCATGGGAAGGGTGAGGGGCATCATGGGAAGGGTGAGGGGCATCATGGGAAGGGTGAGGGGCATCATGGGAAGGGTGAGGGGCATCATGGGAAGGGTGTGGGGCATCATGGGAAGGGTGAGGGGCAGCATGGGAAGGGTGTGGGGCATCATGGGAGGGTGTGGGGCATCATGGGAAGGGTGAGGGGCATCATGGGAAGGGTGAGGGGCATCATGGGAAGGGCCCGGGGCATCATGGGAAGGGTGAGGGGCATCATGGGAAGGGTGAGGGGCATCATGGGAAGGGTGCGGGGCATCATGGGAAGGGTGAGGGGCATCATGGGAAGGGCCCGGGGCATCATGGGAAGGGCCCAGGGCATCATGGGAAGGGTGAGGGGCATCATGGGAAGGGTGTGGGGCATCATGGGAGGGTGAGGGGCATCATGGGAAGGGTGAGGGGCATCATGGGAAGGGTGAGGGGCATCATGGGAAGGGTGTGGGGCATCATGGGAAGGGTGAGGGGCATCATGGGAAGGGTGAGGGGCATCATGGGAAGGGTGAGGGGCATCATGGGAAGGGCCCAGGGCATCATGGGAGGGTGAGGGGCATCATGGGAAGGGCCCGGGGCATCATGGGAAGGGTGAGGGGCATCATGGGAGGGTGAGGGGCATCATGGGAAGGGTGAGGGGCATCATGGGAAGGGGGGGGGGCATCATGGGAAGGGTGAGGGGCATCATGGGAAGGGTGTGGGGCATCATGGGAAGGGCCCGGGGCATCATGGGAAGGGTGAGGGGCATCATGGGAAGGGTGTGGGGCATCATGGGAAGGGCCCGGGGCATCATGGGAAGGGGTGAGGGGCATCATGGGAAGGGTGAGGGGCATCATGGGAAGGGTGAGGGGCATCATGGGAGGGTGTGGGGCATCATGGGAAGGGTGAGGGGCATCATGGGAAGGGCCCGGGGCATCATGGGAAGGGTGAGGGGCATCATGGGAGGGTGAGGGGCATCATGGGAAGGGTGAGGGGCATCATGGGAAGGGTGTGGGGCATCATGGGAAGGGTGTGGGGCATCATGGGAAGGGCCCGGGGCATGGTGGGAGGGTGAGGGGCATCATGGGAAGGGTGAGGGGCATCATGGGAGGGTGTGGGGCATCATGGGAAGGGTGAGGGGCATCATGGGAAGGGCCCGGGGCATCATGGGAAGGGTGTGGGGCATCATGGGAAGGGTGAGGGGCATCATGGGAAGGGTGAGGGGCATCATGGGAAGGGTGTGGGGCATCATGGGAAGGGTGAGGGGGCATCATGGGAGGGTGAGGGGCATCATGGGAGGGTGAGGGGCATCATGGGAGGGTGAGGGGCATCATGGGAAGGGTGTGGGGCATCATGGGAAGGGTGAGGGGCATCATGGGAAGGTGAGGGGCATCATGGGAAGGGCCCGGGGTGTGACGGGAGGTTGGGGGGGGGGGGGGTGGGTGGGTGGGCCGCAAGGGATGCTGGGAAGGCCCCGAGGGATGCTGGGAAGGCCCCGAGGGATGCTGGGAAGCCCCAGGGGACGCTGGGAAGGCCCCGGGGGATGCCGGGAAGGCCCCGGGAGATGCCGGGAAGGCCCCGAGGGATGCCGGGAAGCCCCAGGGGACGCTGGGAAGGCCCCGGGGGATGCCGGGGATTCGCGCAAGGGCCGCCGGGAAGGCACGCCCCCCCCCCCCCCCGCCCCCCCCCCGGTCCCGCAGCTACCCTGGAAGACGGCGAGCGGGCGCTTGCTCTCCTCCTTGGCCTCGGCGCTGAGCGCGGCCGAGAGGCTGCGGGGCGGGGGGAAGGGGAAGGGGAAGGAGACGCCAAATGGCGGCGGCCCCCAGAGAAACCCGACGGGGCGCGGGTCGGTTTCCCCCCCCCCGCCCTCACCTGAAGATGGCCACCTCGCCGTAGTTGTTGCCCGCCGCCAGGTAGCGGCCGCAGGGGGAGGCGCTCTGCGCCAGGACGCTCATGTGGAGCAGCTGCCGCGACCGCCGCACCCCCCCCGGCAGCGGCAGCGCCGCGGCGGCCGGCGAGGAGCCGCCGTCCGCCATGGCCGCCCCACTTCCGGCGCCGCGCCGTGACGTGCCGGAAGCCGCCCCCCCCCCCCCCCCGCGGCGCGAACTGTAGCCCCGCCCACAACGAGCCCCGCCATTGGCTGCGCGCGGCGCGGTGGCACGCCGGGAGCTTGTAGTCCCGGCCGCAAAGGGGCGGGGGCGCGCATGCGCGGGGGGCGTGGAGGGGGTTGCGGGGGGGGGGGGGCGAGGACCCGGATGGAGGCCGCGGCCTGCGGAGGGAGAGGAGGGGGGTGAGGAGTTCGGGGGCATTTTTTTGGGGGGGTTTTGGGGTTTTTTGGGGGGGTTGGGGGCGGGGGGGGGGGGGTGTGGGATGGAGGGGGGTTTGGGGGGGGCTGGGCGCAGGCATGGCGGGATATGGGGGCTTTTTTGGGGGGGGGTTGTGCATTGCGGGGTATTGGGGGGCTGAGGGGGCCTGGGCGCAAGGCACGATGGGATATTGGAGGACTGGGGGGGGGGGGGGGGAGCGGGGCATTGTGGGATATGGGGGGTGTCAGCCCCCCCCCCCCCTCACCCCCCCCCAGCCCCCCCCCGGCCCCCCGGGCCCGGCACCAAGCGGCGGCTGCAGGGCTGGGACTGGTGAGTGACTGGGGGGGACTGGGAGGGACTGGGAGGTGACTGGGGGGAACTGGGAGGGACTGGGGAGGACTGGGAGGGACTGGGAGGGACTGGGGGGGACTGGGGGGAACTGGGAGGTGACTGGGGGGAACTGGGAGGGACTGGGGGGGGACTGGGGGGAACTGGGAGGTGACTGGGGGGACTGGGAGGGGACTGGGAGGGACTGGGAGGGAACTGGGGGGAACTGGGAGGGACTGGGAGGGACTGGGGGACTGGGAGGGAACTGGGGGGCACTGGGAGGTGACTGGGGGGGACTGGGAGGGGACTGGGAGGGACTGGGAGGGACTGGGGGGGGACTGGGAGGGACTGGGGGGACTGGGAGGGGACTGGAGGTCACTGGGAGGGAACTGGGGAGGGACTGGGGGGAACTGGGAGGTGACTGGGGGGAACTGGGAGGTGACTGGGAGGGAACTGGGGGGGAACTGGGGGTGACTGGGAGGGACTGGGAGGGACTGGGAGGGACCCTGGGCCGTACTGGGGACCCTTAGGCCATACTGGGAACGCCCTAAGTTATACTGGGAATGCTCTAGGCTATACTGGGAGTCCCTCCCCCCCCCATACTGGGAGCCCCTTAGGGCCTACTGGGAGCCCTTAGACCATACTGGGAGCCCCCCTGGCCATACTGGGAGTGGATTAGACTGTACTGGTGATCCTTCCCCATACTGGGAAGCCCTTTAGCCATACTGGGAGCCCCTTTAGGCATACTGGGAACCCCTTTAGGCATACTGGGAAGCTCTTTAGCCATACTGGGAAGCCTTTTAGCCATACTGGGAGCCCCCCCGGCCATACTGGGAAGCCCTTTAGCCATACTGGGAGCCCCTTTAACCATATTGGGAGCCCCTTTAGCCATACTGGGAGCCCCCCCGGCCATACTGGGAACCGCTTTAGCCATACTGGGAGCCCCTAAACCATACTGGGAAGCCCTTTAGCCATACTGGGAGCCCCTTTAGCCATACTGGGAGCCCCCCTGGCCATACTGGGAACCCCTTTAGGCATACTGGGAAGCTCTTTAGCCATACTGGGAAGCTCTTTAGCCATACTGGGAGCCCCTAAACCATACTGGGAAGCTCTTTAGCCATACTGGGAGCCCCCCCGGCCATACTGGGAAGCCCTTTAGCCATACTGGGAGCCCCTTTAGCCATACTGGGAGCCCCTTTAACCATACTGGGAGCCCCTAGACGATACTGGGAAGCCGCTTCCCCCCACTGGGAGCCCCCCCCAGTGTAAACTGGGGCCCCTCCCAGTGCGAACTGGGAGCCCCGCCGGGCGCCGCCCCCCCCCCCCAAGCAGGGGCTGTCGGAGGCGCTGCGGCCGCTCGGCTCCGGGCCCTGGGGGCCCAGCACGACCACGGCTACAGCGGCAACGGGCTGCCCCCCCCGGTACGCGCCGTGGGGCAGGAGCCGTGGGGCAGGGGGGATCTATGGGGCTGGGGGGGATCTATGGGGCTGGGGGGGAGCTGTGGGGCTGGGATCTATGGGGCTGGGGGGAGCGATGGGGGCCCAGCACGACCACGGCTACAGCGGCAACGGGCTGCCCCCCCGGTACGCGCCGTGGGGCAGGAGCCGTGGGGCAGGGGGGGAGCTATGGGGCAGGGGGGGATCTATGGGGCTGGGGGGGAGCTGTGGGGCTGGGAACTGGGGGGCTGGGGGGAGCTATGGGGCTGGGAACTGGGGGGCTGGGGGGAGCTGTGGGGCTGGAGCTGGTGGGGCAGGGGGGGATCTATGGGGCTGGGGGGGATCTATGGGGCTGGGATCTATGGGGCTGGGGGGAGCGATGGGGGCCCAGCACGACCACGGCTACAGCGGCAACGGGCTGCCCCCCCCGGTACGCGCCGTGGGGCAGGAGCCGTGGGGCAGGGGGGGGAGCTATGGGGCAGGGGGGGATCTATGGGGCTGGGGGGGGAGCTGTGGGGCTGGGGGGGATCTATGGGGCTGGGGGGGGGAGCTGTGGGGCTGGGATCTGTGGGGCTGGGAGGGATCTATGGGGCTGGGGGGGATCTATGGGGCTGGGAGCTGTGGGGCTGGGGGGGGATCTATGGGGCAGGGAGCTGTGGGGCTGGGGCGGATCTATGGGGCTGAGGGGGAGCTGTGGGGCTGGGATCTGTGGGGCTGGGGGGGAGCTGTGGGGCTGGGATCTATGGGGCTGGGGGGGAGCTGTGGGGCTGGGGGGGAGCTGTGGGGCTGGGAGCTGTGGGGCTGGGGGGGATCTATGGGGCTGGGAACTGGGGGGCTGGGGGGAGCTGTGGGGCTGGGAGCTGTGGGGCAGGGGGGATCTATGGGGCTGGGGGGATCTATGGGGCTGGGATCTATGGGGCTGGGGGGAGCGATGGGGGCCCAGCACGACCACGGCTACAGCGGCAACGGGCTGCCCCCCCCGGTACGCGCCGTGGGGCAGGAGCTGTGGGGCTGGGAGCTGTGGGGCTGGGGGGGGATCTATGGGGCAGGGAGCTGTGGGGCTGGGAGCTGTGGGGCTGGGGCGGATCTATGGGGCTGAGGGGGAGCTGTGGGGCTGGGATCTGTGGGGCTGGGGGGGGATCTATGGGGCTGGGAGCTGTGGGGCTGGGGGGGGATGTGGGGGGGATCTGTGGGGCTGGGAAAGGATCTATGGGGCAGGACGGAGCGGCTGGGGGAGGTCGTGGGGCAGAGGGAAGGCTCCGTGGGGCAGGAGGGGGCACTTGTGGGGCAGCCCAGCCCCACATCCCCCCCTCTCTTTCCGCCCCCCCCCCCCCAGGCCCCCCAGCCCCTGACGACGCCCCACGAGGGACCCAGGCATCCGGGACCCACATCTATGGGGCACTCAGACGTCTGTGACCCACATCTATGGGGCACTCGGGCGTCCGGGACCCACATCTATGGGGCACTCAGACGTCTGTGACCCACATCTATGGGGCACTCGAGCGTCCGGGACCCACATCTATGGGGCACTCAGACGTCTGTGACCCACATCTATGGGGCACTCGGGCGTCCGGGACCCACATCTATGGGGCACTCGGGCGTCTGTGACCCACATCTATGGGGCACTCGGGCATCCGGGACCCACATCTATGGGGCACTCAGACATCTGTGACCCACATCTATGGGGCACTCGAGCGTCTGACCCACATCCCCCCCCCTTAAATAAACCCAGAGACCCCCAACAGCCTCAGCGTCAACTTGGGGGGGGGGGCTGAGCCCCATAGATGTGGGGCAGGAGGGGGACCCCGGCCGGTTTGGGGGGGGGGGGGCCAAACCCCATCTCGCCCCACTGTGCCCCCCAAGTGCCCCCCCCCCCCCGCCCCACATTTCCCCCCATAGAAACGCAATAGGAAGGATTTCAACCCCCAAATATGGAGCGCGGGGGGGGGGGGCAGCGACTTTTGGCCCCCCCAGTAAATTTTGGGCCCCCCCCCCATGAATTTTGGGGGGCCCAGAGACCCCCCCCAAGCCCCCCCAGCCCCACATCGCGCCCCCCAACTCCCCCCCCCCACCCCAGCCCCACATTTTTCTCTATAAAAAGCTCCACGAAAACCATTTAAAGCACCAAATATGGGGCAAAAAGGGGGAGGGGGGGGGCAGGGAATTTTGGGGCCCCCCCGGTAAATTTTAGACCCCCCCCCAAATACACCCCCCCCCAAAATACACCCCCCCCCCAAAAATCCCAACCCCCCCCCCCCCCAAATTCGAGACCATTTTGGGGGGAAAGCGAAAGGGTTTTTAATGCCCCGCGATGGGCCGGGAACCCCCCGAAACCTCCCCGGGGGGGGGCAGAAAAAACAGGGGGGGGGGGGAGGAATGGGCGTGGCCCCCCCCAAATGGGCGTGGCCCCCCCAACAATGGGCGTGGCCCCCCCTCACGTGTAGAGCTGGAAGTCGACGCGGGCGCAGTCGTAGAAGGGCCCCCGGGGCCGCACCCGCCGGCATCGCGCCCCCCCCCGGAAATATCCCTGTTCCGCCCATTCCTGGGGGGGGGACAAGAAAAAAAAAAGGGGGGGGGGGTGAGAGAGGGGACCCCCCCGTACCCCAAAACCCCCCCCGCCCCCAAAATCCCCCCCCCCGAAACCCCCAAAGAATGCCCCCACAAACACCCCCCCCCCCCCCCCCCCAGCTCTGTGCGTCCAGTTTTGGGGGGGGGGGCTAAAATACACCCCCCCCTCCCCCCAATTTACCACCCCCCCCCCATTTTAGGGGGGGGCTACTTGGGGGTCAGCCCCATTTTGGGGGTGCCCCCCCCATTTTTGGATGGCCCCCCCCCATTTTGGGATCTCCCCCCCCCCCATTTTGGGGTCTCCTATTCCCCCTCCCCCCCCCGCGGCCCCCTTTTCCCCCCTATTTTTTGCCCCAAACCCCCGATTTTGGGGTCCGTGGTCCCCCCCCCCGCGGGTTTTGGGGTCCCCCCCCCCCCCCCAATTTGGGGCCCCCCCCCCACCTGCATCTGGGCGCTGCTGAAGGGGCCGTAGAGGGTCCCCCCCCCGTCCGTCCACTCGTATTCCCACAGCACCTCGGGGAGCCCCCCCCCTGCGGCCACGGGGGGGGTCACCCCAAAAATACCCCCCCGCCGACCCCCCCCTTTGCACCCCCACCCCCCCCAAAATCCCTCCCCCCCAATTTCCCACCCCCGCCATCCCCCCCCAAAAATCTGCCCTTAAATCCCGCCCCCGCAAGTCCCCCAAACCCCCCATTGTCCCCCCCAAAAATCCCCCCCCATTTCCCCCCAACACCCTTCTTCCCCCCCCCGCAAAATCCCCCCCAAACCCCCCCATTCCCCACACCAGACCCCAATTGTTCCCCCCCCTCCAAGTCCCCACCCCCCAAATCTGCCCTTAAAAATAAATATCCCCCCCCCCCCGGCCCCCAAAATTCCCCCCCCGGCCCCACCCCAATAATCCCCCCAAAAACAACCCTCCCATTTCTCCCCCAAAAAAAAAAAAATCCCCCCCATTCTCTCCCCCCCTCAACCACCCAAAACCCCCCCGAACTCAACGGAGGTCAAGACCCCCCATTGTCAAGCCCCCCCCGGCCCCAATTCCATTCCTCCATTCCCCCCCACATCGTCCTCCCCCCCCCCTCCCCCCCCCCAAAATTCTGCCCTTAAAATCCCCCCCCAAGTCCCCCAAATAACCCCCCCATTTCCCCCCAAAATACCCCCCCCCAAACCCCCCATTTCAATTCCCCCCCGGCCCCCAACAATGCCCCCCCCCCTCCATCCCCCCCCCCACCCCCAAATCTGCCCTTAAACCCCCCCATTCCCGCGCCCCCAACCTTTCCTCCTCCTCCTCTCCTCCTCCTCGTCGCTGCGCCGAAGATGTCCGATGGCGGCGCGGTGGGGGGGGGGGCGTCCTTCGCTCCTCCCCCCCCTGCCCCCCTCTCCTCCCGCCCGCCCTCCCCCCCCCCCCCGCGCCCCCCCCCGCCGCGCCCACCCCCCAGGGCCCGCCCAGCCGCCCCTCCAGCCTCTCCCGCGTCTCCTGGAAGACCCCCAGCAGGCCCCGTGCGCACCAGCCCGTTCGCCACTTCCACCAGTTTTCCCCCAGTTCGGGGGGGGGGGGGGGAGGGGGGGGCCCGATCGCCCGGCCCCTCCCTCCTCCCCCCCCGGCGGACCCCCCCCAGGCGCCGCAGGCCCCCTCCCCACCGTCCTCCCCCCGGCCGCAGCAGCGCCAGCGCCCCCCGCAGCAGGGGGGGCACGGGGGGCGGGGGGGGGCGCCTCGGCCGCCGGGGGGGGGCGCGGACGGGGGGGGGGCGCGGCCGGATGGGCAGCTGTTGGGGGGGGGTGGGGGGAGAGGAGTAGCGAGGGGGGTAATTAGGGGGGGCGGCGGGGGCGGGGGGGGGGCATTTGGGGGTCTGGGGGGGGGGGATTTGGGGGGGCTTTTGGGGGGTGGAATGGGGGGGTCTGGGGGGGGAATTTGGGGTCTGGGGCGTTGGGAGTTGGGGGGGAAATTTGGGGTCCAGGGGGGGGGATTTGGGGGGAAATGTGGGGTCTGGGGGGGGGAAGATGGGGGCTTTGGGGGGCGGGATGGTCTGGGGGGGGGGAAATTTGGGGGTCTGGGGGGGGGGATTTGGGGGCTTTGGGCGGGGAAATTTGGGGTCCTGGGCGGGGAAATGGGGGGGTTTGGGGGGGAATTTGGGGTCCGGGGGGGACACACTTTTGGGAGGCGGGGGGGGAAATGGGGGGGAAAATTTGGTTTTTGGGGGGGAGGGGAAATCGGGTCCGGGGGGGGAAATGGCGGGGGGGTCCCCAACCCCCCCCAACGTTCCCCAAGGGCCCCCCCCATGTCCCCACCCCCCCCCCACATTCCCAAGGCCCCCCCCCCGTGTCCCCAAGCCCCCCCCCCATGTCCCCAAGGGCCCCCCCCAATGTCCCCAAGGCCCCCCCCCATGTCACCAAGGGCCCCCCCCCGTGTCCCCAACCCCCCCCGAATGTCCCAACCCCCCCCACATCCCAGCCCCCCCCCACGTCCCAGTGCCCCCCCCCGGTGTCCCCCCCACCCCCCACAGTTCCCCCAACCCCCCCCCACGTCCCCCAAGGCCCCCCCGCCCCCCCCCCGTCCCCGCCCCCCCCGCTCCACCCCATCGTGCCTCCAGCCAGGGGTCGGGGGGGGCCCTGCCCCCCCGCGGCCGATAGTGGCCCTGGGGGTCGAAGTCGCCCTCGGCCAGTTCCTCCCGCAGGTTGAAGGGGGTGAGGGGCACACCCCCCCCTCCCCCCCCCCCCTCCCCCCCCCCCTCCGCCGGGCCCGGCTCCTGCCCTGGGGGGGCACATGGGGGTCACTGCCCCACAGCGACCCACAGTGACCCACAGCGACCCATAGACCCCCCCATAGACCCCCCCATAACTGCCCCATAGCGACCCATAGCACCCCACCCCCCCCCCCCCGCCTCCTGCCCTGGGGGGCACATGGGGGTCATGCCCCACGACCCACAGCGACCCACAGCGACCCATAGACCCCACCCCCATAGACCCCCCATAACTGCCCACAGCGACCATAGACCCCCCCATAGACCCCCCACAGCGCCCATAGCGACCTACCCACCCCCAAGACCCCCATACTCCTATAGCGACCCATAGCACCCCACCCCCCTCTCCGCCTCCTGCCCTGGGGGGGGCACATGGGAGTCACTGCCCCACAGCGACCCACAGAGGACCCATAGACCCCCCCATAACTGCCCCATAGCGACCCATAGACCCCCATAGCACCCCACCCCCCCCCCTCCGCCTCCTGCCCTGGGGGGCGGACATGGGGGTCACTGCCCCACAGCGACCCATAGACCCCCCCCAATAGCTGCCCACAGCGACACAAGACCCCATAGCACCCCACCCCCCCCTCCGCCTCCTGCCCTGGGGGGCGGACATGGGGGTCACTGCCCCACAGCGACCCATAGACCCCCCATAGACCACCATAGCACCCATAGACCCCCCCCCATAGACCCCCCATAACTGCCCCACAGCGACCCACAGCGACCCATAGCTGCCCCACAGCGATCCATAGCTGCCCCATAGCGACCCACAGACCCCCCCATAGACCCCCCCATAGCTGCCCCATAACCACCCCATGGCCCCCCACAGACCCCACAACTCCTTCCACCTCCTGCCCTGGGGGGGGCACATGGGGGTCACTGCCCCACAGCGACCCACAGCAACCCATAGGCCCCCCCCCATAGACCCCCCCATAGCGACCCATAGCGACCCATAGCGACCCACAGCCACCCCACACACCCCCCCATAAGCCCCACACCCCCACACACACCCACAAACCCCCCCAGTAACCACCCAATAACCCACCCCCCCCCACCCTCAGGCCCCACAGCTGCCCCACGGCTGCCCCACGGCTGCCCCACGGCTGCCCCACGGCTCACCCTCGATGTCGTGGGCCGCCAGCAGGTCGTACTTGCCGCAGCCTTCGTCCTCCTCGTCCTCCTCGTCGCTGTCCAGGGACGGCTTCCCCGAGAACCGGCTGCCCGGGCCCCCCACCGCCACCTGCGACCCACGGCGACCCATAGCGACCCACACTGACCCACGGCACCCCACATCCACCCACACTGACCCACGGCGACCCATAGCGACCCACGGCGACCCATAGCGACCCACACTGACCCACGGCGACCCACACTGACCCATAGGGACCCATAGGGACGCCCACTGCCGCCACCGCCTGCGACCCACAGTGACCCACAGGGCCCCCCACCGCCACCTGCGACCCACGGCGACCCATAGCGACCCACGGTGACCCATAGCGGCCCACGGCGACCCATAGGAGCCCCCACAGTGACCCATAACGGCCCACACTGACCCACATGGACCCCCACGGCGACCCATAGCGACCCACACTGACCCCCACGGTGACCCACACTGACCCCCACGGCGACCCATAGCAACCCACGCTGACCCACAGGGACCTCCAGGGCGACCCACAGCAACCCCCACTGACCCACAGCGACCCACGGCCCCCCCACTGCAATGGCCACTGCTGACCCACGGCAACCCACCGTGACCCACGGCCGCCCCATGGGCACCCAGGGCTGCCCCACACCTCCCTGGGCACCCCATAGCCCCCCCCCAACCCCCCACGGCCGCCCCACATCCGCCCCACGCCTCCGTAGGTGCCCCACAGCCCCCTCGAGCCGCCCCCCACGGCCGCCCCCCCCTCCCCCACATCAGCCCCACGGCCGCCCCACGGCTCCGTAGGTGCCCCACGGCCCCCCTAGAGCCGCCCCCACCGGCCCCCCTAGAGCCGCCCCATGGCTGCCCCCCATGGCTGCCCCACGGCCCCGTAGGTGCCCCACAGCCCCCTGTATCTGCCCCACGGCTGCCCCACGGCGCTCACCCTCTTGCGGGGGGGGTCGGGGCTCCTCCTCCTCCTCCTCCCCCCCCAGGGGGTCCTCGAACGTCACCTTGCGCTTGGCCATGGGGGTCCTGGGCTGGGCTAATTACCCCTCATTAATTACCCCTCATTAATTACCCCTCATTAATTAACCCCAATTAACGCCCCGGCCCCGTTATTGGCCTGGATTACCCCCCCCCAAGCCTCGTTACAGGCGCTAATTAACGCCCAAACCCCGCTATCAGCCCTAATTAACCCCCCAAATCTCGTTACCGGCCTTAATTAAGCCCCTGAGCCTCGATGCGGGACCTAATTAACCCGCAAAACTCATCACCGGCCCTAATTAACCTTCTCCACCATTATTAGCGCTAATTAACCCCCCCACCCCTTTATTGTTGCTAATTAACCCCCCCCAGCTCATCACCGGCCCTAATTAACGGCCTCAAACCTCATCATGGGCCTTAATTAACCCCCAGGAGCCGCCCCCCGATAAACGCCCATTAACCCTCATTAACAGCCCCAATTAACGCGCTAATAACCCCATCCCCCCCCCAATTAACGCCCCCCCCCACCCCCCCCGCAGCCCCCAATTAACCCTCATTAACAGCCCAAAGGACACCCCCCCCCCCCCCCTCACCCCGCCGGGGGCTGCGCGGCGGCGGCGGCGGCGCCAGGCGCTTCCGGGCGGAAGTGGCCGTCACGCGGCGCGACGGAAGCGACGTCACCGCGGCGCGACGGAAGGAGGAAACGGCGCTTAAAGGAGACGCGGCCCCGATTCCGCCGGGGCTTGGGGTTTTGTTTGTTTGGTTTTTTTTTTTTTTTGGCCTTTTTTGACCCAAAAAAACGGGGCGGGGGAGGGAGGGGCGTTTAAATAAGCGCGGGGGTGGGGGGGGGGTGTGCCGGGGGGGCTGGCTGTCGGTCGATTAACGGCGCTGCGGCTCAATGGCCCGATCGATCGGTCAATGGGGCGGGCGGGGGCGGGGCCTCGCGGGCGCCGGCCAATGGGAGCCCGGCTGGTCCCGCCCCGGCACCTGTCAATCAAAGGGAGCGCGGGGTCAAGGGCTGCGGGGGGGGGGCGGCCACCGACCCCCGGGCAATTAGTCCCCCGGGCAATCAACCGCTCATTAACCCACCCAGCCGCCGGCCCGCCCATTAATCCACCCGTCAGCCAATTAACCGACCAATCAACCGGCCAATCAACCAATTAATCCACCCGTCAACCAATTAACCAACCAATCAACCGGCCAATCAACCAATTAACCAACCAATCAACCAATTAACCAACCAATCAACCGGCCAATCAACCAATTAATCCACCCGTCAGCCAATTAACCGACCAATCAACCGGCCAATCAACCAATTAACCAACCAATCAACCAATTAACCAACCAATCAACCGGCCAATCAACCAATTAATCCACCCGTCAACCAATTAACCAACCAATCAACCGGCCAATCAACCAATTAATCGGCCAATCAATCAATTAATCGACCCACCCATCAACCAATTAATCGGCCAATCAACCAATTAATCGGCCAATCAACCAATTAATCGGCCAATCAACCAATTAATCGGCCAATCAACCAATTAATCAACCAATCAACCAATTAATCGACAATCAACCATTAACGGCCAATCAACAATTAACCACCCATCAACCCAATTAACTCAACCAATCAACCAAGCAATCAACCGATTAATCAACCAATCAACCAATTAATCGACCAATTAATCAACCAATCAACCAATTAATCAGCCAATCAACCAATTAATCAACCGATTAATCAATCAACCAATTAATCGACCAATTAATCAACCAATTAATCGACCAATCAACCAATTAATCGACCAATCAACCAATTAATCAACCAATCAACCAATTAATCAACCAATTAATCAACCAATCAACCAATTAATCGACCAATCAACCAATTAATCAACCAACTAATCAACCAATCAACCAATTAATCAACCAATCAACCAATTAATCGGCCAATCAACCAATTAATCGACCAATCAACCAATTAATCAACCAATTAATCAACCAATCAACCAATTAATCAACCAATCAACCAATTAATCAACCAATCAACCAATTAATCGGCCAATCAACCAATTAATCGGCCAATCAACCAATTAATCAACCAATCAACCAATTAATCGGCCAAGCAACCAATTAATGAACCAATCAACCAATTAATCAACCAACCAACCAATCAACCAACCAATCAACCAATTAATCATTCAATTAACCACCCAATTAATCGATCAACCAACCAATCAATTAATCAACCAATTAATCATTCAATTAACCAACCAATTAATCGATCAATCAACCAATCAACTGATTAATCAACCAATTAACTGATCGATCAACCAATTAATCGATCAACCAGCCAACCAATCAACCAATTAATCAATCAACCAACCAATTAATCAATCAACCAACCAACCAACCAATTAATTGACCAACCGACCAATCAATTCGACCAAGTAATCAATCAATTAAGGAACCCGGCCCTGGACCAGCCGATGGCCCGGTGGCCACTGGCCGCTCACCTCCCGCCTCTGCCTCAGGCCGGGGGGGTCCCGCTGCCGCCTCGTGGGGGGGGTCGGGGGGGGGCTCCCGCCGCTGCCGCCCCTCCCCCCCTCCCCCCCCGCCCCCCCCCCAGCCGCAGCCGCCCCAGCAGCCCCCGCGGCCCCCCCCTCTCGGCCCCCCCCCTTTGCCCACGGCCCCCACCCCCCCCCGGGACCCCCCCCTATTTTGGGACCCCCGACCCCCTTCCCGACCTCCCCCCCTTTTCCTGGGCCCCCCTCCCCCCCCCCCGGACCCCCTCCATTTTCCCACGGCCCCTCCCCCCCCCCGGACCCCCTCCATTTTTTTGCCCCCCCCTCCCCCCCCCTCAGCCCCCCCCCCTTTATTTGCCCCCCCCCCCCCCCCCCTCAGGCCCCCCCCCCCTTTTCCTGGACCCCCTCCTCCCCCTCAGCCCCCCCCCTTTTTTTGCCCCCCCCCCTCCCCCCCCCTCAGCCCCCCCCCCTTTTTTTTGCCCCCCCCTCCCTCCTCTCTCAGACCCCCCCCCTTTTCCCACGGACCCTCCCCCCTTCCTTCCCCCCCCCCCTTTTTTTGCCCCCTCCCCTCACCCCTCCCCTCGGCGGGGCGCTCCCCCGGGGCGGGGGGGGGGTGGGATGCGGCGGGGGGGGCCCGGGGGGGTTGGGGGGGGGGGGTTGGGGGGGGCGGGACCCCCCAGCGCTGCCGCAAGCAGCAGGAGGCCGCGGGCGCCGTGCAGGCGGGGGGGGGGCGGCCGCTGCAGCTCCCCCCGCGTCTCCCGCCAGCGGCGAAGCTGCGCCCCGGCCTCGCGCTCCAGCAGCGCCTCCGTCACCGGCACCGACGTCACCTGGGGGGGACACGGGGGTCACACCCCCCCCCCACAACACCCCCCCCCCTGTCCCTCCCATCCCCTGCGTCCCCCCGTGGCCCCCCCATCCCCCGCGTCCTCCCGCGTGTCCCCGTGTCCCCCCACATCCCCCACGTCCCCCCCCATCCCCCCATGTCCCCCTGTGTCCCCCCCATGTCCCCCCATGTCCCCCCCATCCCCTGCGTCCCCCCGTGTCCCCCCATGTCCCCCCACATCCTCCATGTCCCCCCCTGTCCCCCCATGTCCCCATGTGCCCCCCATCCCCCATGTCCCCCTGTGTCCCCGTGTTCCCCCATCCCCCACGTCCCCCCACGTCTCCCCATCCCCCCGTGTCCCCCCCATCCCCCATGTCCCCCCATGTCCCCATGTCCCCCCCATCCCCCACGTCCCCTGTTCCAATGTCCCCCATGTCCCCATGTCCCCCCATGTCCCCCCACATTCCCCACGTCCCCCCATGTCCCCGTGTCCCCCCCATCCCCCATGTCCCCCCGTGTCCCCGTGTCCCCCCGTGTCCCCCCATGTCCCCCCCATCCCCCGCGTCCCCATGTCCCCATGTCCCCTCCATGTCCCCCCACATCCCCCATGTCCCCCCGTGTCCCCCCACATCCCCCATGTCCCCCCCGTGTCCCCCCATGTCCCCATGTCCCCCCACATCCCCCATGTCCCCCCGTGTCCCGTGTCCCCACATCCCCACATCCCCCATGTCCCCGTGTCCCCCCGTGTCCCCCCCATGTCCCCGTGTCCCCCCATGTCCCCCCACATTCCCCATGTCCCCCCGTCCCCCACGTCCCCCCACATCCCCCCATGTCGCCGTGTCCCCCCCATCCCCCATGTCCCCCCGTGTCCCCCCACATTCCCCATGTCCCCCCGTCCCCCACGTCCCCCCACGTCCCCCCGTGTCCCCCCCCGTGTCCCCGCGTCCCCACCTGCTGCACCAGGGCGTCCTCGCTCAGCCCCGGGGGGGGGACGCTGCGCAGCCGCTCCATGGTCTCGTACATCCCCTGGCAGCTCCGCAGCTTCTCGGGGGTCCCCAGCGCCTGGCGCAGCAGCACCAGCCCCACGCGGAACATGATCTTCACCCCTGGGGGGGGGACACGCACGCGGGGACGTGGGGACGGGGGGGTGGCGTGAAGATAGGGGACGGGGGGACGTGGACACGGGACGTGGGACGTGGAGACGTGGGACGTGGGACACGGACATGGGGCATGGACATGGGACGTGGACACGGGACGTGGAGATGTGGGATGTGGGGACATGGACGTGGACATGGGACGTGGGACATGGAGACGTGGGACGTGGGACATGGACATGGGACGTGGACACGGGATGTGGAGATGTGGGACGTGGGGACATGGACATGGACGTGGACGTGGACGTGGGACGTGGAGATGTGGGACGTGGGGACGTGGACATGGGACGTGGATACGGGACGTGGAACATGGACATGGGATGTGGACACAGATGTGGGACGTGGAGATGTGGGATGTGGGGACGTGGACATGGACGTGGACACGGGACGTGGGACATGGAGATGTGGGACGTGGGGACATGGACATGGACGTGGACATGGGATGTGGGACATGGAGACGTGGGACGTGGGACACGGACGTGGGACATGGACATGGGACGTGGACACGGGACGTGGGACACGGGACATGGGACGTGGATGTGGGACATGGACGTGGGACATGGACGTGGGACATGGATATGGGACGTAGCACATGAAGATGTGGGACGTGCGACACGGACGTGGGACATGGACATGGGATGTGGACACAGATGTGGGACGTGGAGATGTGGGACGTGGGGACATGGGGACATGGGACATGGACACGGAACGTGGATACGGGACGTGGGACACAGAGATGTGGGACATGGGGACATGGACATGAACGTGGGACATGGACATGGACGTGGGACGTGGATACGGGATGTGGGACACGGAGATGTGGGACGTGGACACGGACGTGGGACATGGAGATGTGGGACGTGGGGACATGGGACATGGATGTGGGACATGGACACGGATGTGGGACATGGATATGGGACGTGGGACGTGATTATGTGGGACGTGGGGACGTGGGGACATGGGACATGGACATGGGACATGGACACGGACGTGGGACGTGGATACGGGACATGGGACATGAAGATACGGGACGTGGGGACGTGAAACACGGATGTGGGACGTGGACATGGATGTGGGACGTGGATACGGGACAGGGGACACGAAGATGTGGGATGTGGGGACATGGGGACATGGGACATGGACATGGGACATGGACACGGACGTGGGACGTGGATACGGGACAGGGGACACAAAGATACGGGACGTGGGGACACGGGACATGGACGTGAGACATGGACACGGACGTGGGACGTGGATACGGGACGTGGGACACAGAGATGTGGGACGTGGGGACATGGACGTGGACATGGGGACATGGATGTGGGACGTGGATACGGGACGTGGGACGTGGACGTGTGGGACGTGGGGACGTGGGACGTGGATGTGGGACGTGGGGCCGGGGCCACTGGAGCCCACGGGGCGCGGGGACGGGCTCGGAACGTGGAGAGGGACCACGGACGGGGGAGGTGGAGACGGGCCCCTCCCGCCTGTCCCCCTGTCCCCGTGTCCCCCTGTCCCCGTGTCCCCCCGTCCCCGTGTGTGTCCTGGTGTCTCCGTGTCCCCTGCCCTCGCAGAAGAATATGTCCCCGTATCCCCGTGTCCCCGTGTGTGTCCCCGTGTCCCCCCGTGTCCCCCCGTGTCCCCTGCCCTCGCAGAAGAACATGTCCCAGACCCCACGTCCCCGTGTCCCCGTGTCCCCCTGTGCTCCTGTGTGTCTCCGTGTCCCCGTGTGTGTCCCCGTGTGTGTCCCCCTGTCCCTGTGTCTCCATGTCCCCTGCCCTCGCAGAACATGTCCCAGACCCCATGTCCCCGTGTCCCCCCGTGTCCCCGTGTCCCCGTGCCCCCGTGCCCCCTACCCTCGCAGAAGAACATGTCCCCATGTCCCCCCGTGCCCCCCCGTGTCCCCGTGTCCCCGTGCCCCCTACCCTCGCAGAAGAACACGTCCCTGTGTCCCGGTGTGTGTCCCCCCGTGTCCCCCGTGTCCCCCGTGTCCCCCCGTGTCCCCGTGTCCCCGTGCCCCCGTGTCCCCGTGCCCCCTACCCTCGCAGAAGACATGTCCCCATGTCCCCATGTCCCCATGTCCCCGTGTCCCCCCGTGTCCCCCCGTGTCCCCGTGTCCCCCCGTGTCCCCGTGCCCCCTACCCTCGCAGAAGAACATGTCCCCGTGTCCCCCCGTGTCCCCCCGTGTCCCCCTGTGCCCCCGTGTCCCCGTGCCCCCGTGTCCCCTACCCTCGCAGAAGAACATGTCCCCGTGTCCCCCCGTGTCCCCGTGTCCCCTGCCCTCGCAGAAGAACATGTCCCCATGTCCCCATGTCCCCGTGTCCCCGTGTCCCGTGTCCCCCCGTGTCCCCATGTGTGTCCCCGTGTCCCTGTGTCCCGTGTCCCCGTGTCCCCGTGCCCCCTACCCTCGCAGAAGAACATGTCCCAGACGCGCAGGACGGCGGCCCAGGGCAGGCTGCGGGCGAAGATGCACATGAACCACTCCGTCAGGTAAAGCACCGGCTCCACCCGGAAGCGCCGCAGGTGCCGGTGGGTGGCGGGGGCCGCGCGGCGCAGCAGCGCCCCGAACACCTCCCCGTCCAGCTGCACCGCCTCCTGGGGGGGCAAGGGCGCGCGTCAGGGGGGGCCACCTCCTCCAGCCCCCCCCGGAGCCCCACGGACTCCTCCGTTGACCCCCATTGACCCCCCATTGACCACCATTGACCACCATTGACCCCCCCAGACCACCACTGACACCCCATGGACCACCACTGACCACCACTGACCCCCATGGACCACCACTGACCACCACCGCCTCCTGGGGGGGCAAGGGCGCGCGTCAGGGGGGGCCACCTCCTCCAGCCCCCCCCGGAGCCCCACGGACTCCTCCGTTGACCCCCATTGACCCCCATTGACCACCATTGACCACCATTGACCCCCCCAGACCACCACTGACCCCCATGGACCACCACTGACCACCACTGACCCCCATGGACCACCACTGACCACCACCGCCTCCTGGGGGGGCAAGGGCGCGCGTCAGGGGGGGCCACCTCCTCCAGCCCCCCCCGGAGCCCCACGGACTCCTCCGTTGACCCCCATTGACCCCCATTGACCGCCATTGACCACCATTGACCCCCCCAGACCACCACTGACCCCCATGGACCACCACTGACCACCATTGACCGCCATTGACCCCCATGGACCCCCATTGACCCCCATGGACCACCACTGACCACCATTGACCGCCATTGACCCCCATTGACCCCCCCAGACCACCACTGACCCCCATGGACCACCACTGACCACCACCGCCTCCTGGGGGGGCAAGGGCGCGGGTCAGGGGGGCCCCACCTCCTCCAGCCCCCCCCGGAGCCCCACGGACTCCTCCGTTGAGCACCACCCTCCTTCATTGATCTCTATGGACCCCCGTGGACCCCCCCAGACCACCATTGACCTCCATTGACCCCCATGGACCCCCATGGACCCCCATTGACTCCGCCTTGATCTCCATTGATGCCCATTGACCTCCATTGACCACCATTGACCGCCATGGACCACCATGGACCACCATTGACCCCCATTGACCACCATTGACTCCCCCTCAACCTCCATTGACCCCCACGGACCCCCACGGACCACCATTGACCTCCATTGACCACCATGGGCTCCCCTTGACCCCCACTAGACCTCCATGGACCAGCATTGACCACCATTGATCTCTATTGACCACCATTGACCACCATTGAGCACCATGGACCACCATGGACCCCCATTGACTCCCCCTTGACCCCCATTGACTCCCCCTTGACCCCCATTGACCTCCATTGACCACCATGAACCACTTTGGACCCCCATTGACCACCATTGACCCCCCCTGGACCACCATTGACCACCATTGACCCTCATGGACCCCCATTGACCCCCCCATGAACTACCACTGACCCCCACTGACCCTTGTTGACTCCTGTTGACCCCTATTGGACCCCATTGACCTCCTTTGGCCCCTAGTGACCCCCGTTGACCCCCATTGGCCCCCATTGACCCCTGTTGGCCCCCGTTGACCCTCGTTGGCCCCCGTTGACCCCCATTGGCCTCCGTTGACCCCCATTGGCCCCTGTTGACCCCCATTGACCACCATTGGCCCCTGTTGACCCTTAGTGGCCCCTGTTGGCCCCCGCTGGCCCCCGTTGACCTCCGTTGGCCCCCATTGACCACCATTGGCCCCTGTTGGCCCCCGTTGGCCCCCATTGACCCCTGTTGGCCCCCGTTGACCCCCATTGGCCGCCGTTGACCCCCATTGGTCTCCATTGACCCCCACTGGCCCCCGTTGACCCCCATTGACCACCATTGGCCCCTGTTGACCTTCAGTGGCCCCTGTTGGCCCCCATTGGCCCCCGTTGACCCCCCTTGGCCCCCCTTGGCCCCCCCGCCCCCCGCCCCCTCACCAGGCCGGCGCTGTAGTAGCCGGGCAGGTATTTCTCGCAGATCTGCACCAGGCACCAGAAGGCTTGCTGGGGGGGGGGGGGGGGGGGGAGAGAGGGGGGGGGGAGTTGGGGGGCCAGCGGGGGGACCCCGGCCTCCGTGACCCCCCCCCCAACCCCCCCATCCCCCCCCCAAACCTCCCCAACTCCCCCCACGTCCCCCCAACCTCCCCAGAGCCCCCTCCCTCCCCCCCAGGCCCTCCGTGACCCCCAAGTGTCCGGTGCCTGACCCCGCCCCCCCCCCGCCCCCGTGACCCCCCCGGTGACCCCGTGACCCCCCCGGTGACCCCGTGACCTCACCTCGGCGGGCATGTGCATGAGGAGGACGGCGGCCACGGGGGCCTGGGCCTGGCAGTAGCCCTCCTGGGGCCGGTAGACGGTGTAGGCCTTGAGCACGCGGTAGAGGTCCTGCTGCCTGCGGGCGGGGCCGGGCGGGGCCGGGCGGGGCCGGGGGGGGGGGGAAGGAGTCAGAGAGCACAAAGGGGGGGCGGGGTCAGGGCCGGGGGAAGGACCAGGGGGGAGGAGCCAATGGGGAAGGGGAGGGGCCAACCCAAAGGGGGAGGAGCCAATGGGGAAGGGGAGGAGCCAATGGGGAAGGGGAGGGGCCAACCCAAAGGGGGAGGAGCCAATGGGGAGTGGGAGGAGCCAATGGGGAAGGGGAGGGGCCAACCCAAAGGGGGAGGAGCCAATGGGGAGTGGGAGGAGCCAATGGGGAGGAGGAGGAGCCAATGGGAAGGCAGCCCAAAGGGGGCGTGGCCAACCCGGGGGAGGGGCCAATGGGGAGGGGGAGGAGCCAACCCAAAGGGGGTGGAGCCAATGGGAAGGCAGCCCAAAGGGGGCGTGGCCAACCTGGGGAGGGGGGAGGAGCCAAGGGGGAGGAGCCAACCCCGAGGGGGGCAGGAGCCAATGACGAAGGGGCAAGAACCCACTGACAAAGGGGGCGGAGCCAGCAGCGAGGGGCGGAGCCACCCACAGAGGGGCGTGGCCACTGGGAGGGGCGTGTCTCCACGTTGGGGGGCGTGGCCTCGCGGAGGGGGGGCGGGGCGGGGCGTGTCCTTCCCACGCCTCCCCATTCACGGGGCCGCCCCATGGGGGGGGTGTGTGTGTGTGTGTGTCTGTGAGAGGCCCTTTAGCGGGCGGGGCGCGGGGCGGGCGTGGCGAGGGTGGGCGTGGCTCGGGGTGGGCGTGGCTCGGGGTGGGCGTGTCCTACCCGTGCCCCCCCCCGGGCGACGAACATCTCGTGGAAGGGGAACTGGCGGTGCAGGTCCTTCTCGATGGCCTCCAGCCAGCGCGGCTCCCCCGGCGCCCGCTCCAGCTCCTAGGGGAGGGGTGGGGCGGGGCACGGTGACGTCACCGGCCACGCCCCGCCCCCGCCCCGGCCCCGCCCCGGGGAACCCACCTGGAAGAGGCCGGGGTTGGCCTCCAGCAGGGCCTGGCTGTGGGACAGCAGCTGCCAGGCTCGGGCCCGCAGGGAGGAGGGGATGCCCTTGCGGCAGCGCAGCTTCACCTGCCCCACGGCGCGACCCACGGCGGGCGGGACGAGCCCCCGGCCGGACCCACGGCGGGACGAACCCCCGGCCGGACCCACGGCGGGACCCACAGACAGCAGGAAGCACGGCCAGACCCACAGCAGGACCCACGGGCGGACCCCACGGGTGGACCCACGGATGGACAAACCCACGGGCAGACCCATAAGTGGACCCACAGATGGACAGACCCACGGGCAGACCCATAAGTGGACCCACACGTGGCCAGACCCATGGGCAGACCCACGGCCAGACCCACAGATGGACCCACAGATGGACAGACCCACAGTCAGACCCACGGCAGGACCCACAGAGGGATGGACCCACGGATGGAGAGATCCACGGAGACACCGATGCACGGCGAGACCCACGGACGGAGAGACGCAGGGCGAGATGGAGAGAGCCACGGTGAGACCCACGGCCAGACCCACAGCGAGACCCACAGCCCCCAACATCAGGCAGACGCACCCCCCATGGCGTGCTATGGGGCAGAAGAACCTCACCGAACCCATCTATGGGGCAGGAGAAACTCCCCAGGGTCTGCTGTGGGGCAGAAGGACCCCCCCCCAAGCCCTTCTATGGGGCAGGAGAACGCCCCCAAGACCTGTATAGAGCAGAACACCCCCCAACATCTCTATGGGGCAGGACAACCCCCCAAACCTTCCTATGGGGCAAGAGAAGACCCCCCGACCCTGCTATGGGGCAGGAAGAACCCCCCCCGACCCTGCTATGGGGCAGGACAACACGCCCAAAGCCTGTATAGGGCAGGGAACCCCCCCCCCCCAACCTCTCTATGTGGCAGAACAACGCCCCAAACCCTTCTATGGGGCAGGAGTAACCCCCACGCCCCTGCTATGGGGCAGGAGAACACCCCCAAGACCTGTATAGGGCAGAACCCCCCCCCCCAACGTCTCTATGGGGCAGGACAGCCCCCCAAACCTTTCTATGGGGCAGGAGGAACCCACCCGACTCTGCTGTGGGGCAGGACAACACCCCCAAGACCCGTATAGGGCAGGGAAACCCCCCTCAAACCTCTCCATGGGGCAGAAAAACCTCCAGAACCCCCCTCCCAGGTAGCAATATTCCCTCCCCCCAACCCGCTATGGGTCACAGGCCCCCCCCACCCCCACCCCTAGGCCTCTATGGGGCAGGACCCACCTTCTGGTAGCGGCGCGAGAGCCACTTGTCCCAGTGGTGGAACATCTCCAGCCACTTCAGCTCCCGCTGCCGCCCCACGTCCACGGGCACCGAGCTCTCCCTGGGGGGCAGGGGGCGGATGGGGGGGCCCCACACCCCCCAGCCCCACAGATTCCACCCCCCCTCCCCCAGGGCACCCCCCCCAGCCCCATAGCGAGCCCCCCCTGCCAACCCCAGCCCCACATCTGGGCGGGTCCCGACTCCCCCCAGCCCCACAGATTCCCCTTGGGCACCCACCCAGCCCCGTATCTGGGGGTTCCCCACACCCCCAGCCCCACCCCCAGCCCCATAGCGAGCCCCCCTGCCGACCCCAGCCCCACATTTGGGAGGGTCCCGACTCCCCCACACCCCCAGCCCCACCCCCAGCCCCATAGCGAGCCCCCCTGCCGACCCCAGCCCCACATTTGGGAGGGTCCCGACTCCCCCCCCCCCCCCCAGCCCCCCCCCAGCCCCACAGCAACCCCTCCCGCTGACCCCAGCCCCACATTTGGGGGGTCCCGACTCCCCCAAGCCCCCAGCCCCCCACCCAGTCCCATAGCGAGCCCCTTGGCCGACCCCAACCCCACATCTGGGGGGTCCCAGCCCCCCACCCAGCCCCATAGCGAACCCCTCCCCCTCCCCCCCCCCCGACCCCAGCCCCACATCTGGGGGATCCCAGCCCCCCCGCCGGGAAGCCAGAGCTGCCGCAGGGGGCGCAGGCCGCCGTGGGGTGAGCCAGTTGGGGGGCAGGAGCCCCGCTGTGGGGCGACTCACGGGCTCTCGCTGTACTGGCTGCCCCCCAGGAAGCCGTAGCGGTCGGTGCGGCGATAGGAGGGTCCGGCCACCTCCGAGTCGGAGCCCACGGAGCTGACGTCGTCGGGGAAGGGACCCGCCAGGGACTCCAGGGTCCCCGAGAGGACGCTCACCGAGTCCAGCTCCGTCCCCCGCGGGCCGGGAATGCCGGGGCCCAGGCTGCCCTGCGACCCACGGCCCCCCAGGCTCCGCTCCCCCGGCGACCCCCAAGCGGTCGTCGGCGAGGCCTGGCATGGGCCGGGCTCCAAGATGGCCGCCGCGGGGGGGGCGAGAGGTTCCGCCTCCTCGTTGGCTGCCGTCGGCCCCACGGTGGCCGCTGTTGGCCCCGCGTTGGCTGTCGTTGAGCCCAAGATGGCCGACGCCGATCTCCCGCGGGCTTCCGGCTCCTCATTGGCCGCCGTTGACCCCACGTTGGCCTCTGTTGGCTCCTCATTGGCCGCCGTTGACCCCACGTTGGCCTCTGTTGGCTCCTCATTGGCCGCCGTTGGCCCTGCGTTGGCTGTCGTTGACCCCAAGATGGCCGACGCCAATCTCCCATGGCCTTCTGGCTCCTCATTGGCCGCCGTTGGCCCCACGTTGGCTGTCGTTGACCCCAAGATGGCCGACGCCGATCTCCCATGGCCTTCTGGCTCCTCATTGGCTGCCGTTGACCCCACGTTGGCTGTTGTTGACCCCAAGATGGCCACCGCTGCCATCCCATGGGCTTCCGGCTCCTCATTGGCCGCCGTTGACCCCACGTTGGCCTCTGTTGACCCCACGTTGGCCTCCGCCAGCTCTCCATTGGCCGCTGTTGACCCCAAGATGGCCGACGCCGATCTCCCGCGGGCTTCTGGCTCCTCATTGGTCACCGTTGACCTTCTACTGGGCTCTGCTGACTTCCTATTGGCCGCCGTTGGCCCCGCGTTGGCCGTCGTTGACCCCAAGATGGCCGCCGCTGCCATCCCATGGGCTTCCGGCTCCTCATTGGCCGCCGTTGACCTTCTACTGGGCTCTGCTGGCTCCTCATTGGTCACCGTTGACCCCACGTTGGCCTCCGTTGGCTCCCCATTGGCCGCCGTTGACCCCAAGATGGCCGACGCCGATCTCCCGCGGGCTTCCGGCTCCTCATTGGCCGCCGCTGACCCCGCGTTGGCCGTCGTTGACCCCAACATGGCCGCCCTCGCCCTCCTGCGGCCTTCTGGCTCCCAGGGGGCCACCGTTGACCCGGAAGCGGCTACCGTTGACCCCAAGATGGCCTCCGCTGACCTCACGCGGGCTTCTGGCTCCTCATTGGCCGCCGTTGACCCCGCGCCGGTGGCCGTTGACCCCAAGATGGCGGCCGCTGACCTCCCGCCCTCTTCCGGCCCCTGATTGGCCGCCGCCGACGACCTCGCCTCGGCCTCCCCCGACCCCGCCGCGCCCTTTGACCCCCGCGGGCCCCCATTGGCCGCCGGCTGGGGGAGGGGGGGGGTCCCGGCGGGTTCCGCCACCCCATTGGCCAGTGGGGGGCGGGGGGGAGGGGGGGCCATCTTGGGGCGTGGCCGGGCGGGGCGGGGGGGGGGCGCGGGGGGCCCCGTTTCCATGGCGACGAGCGGGGGGGGGGGGGCGCCCCCCGGGGCCCTGGAGGTGGCGGCGGCGGCGGCGGCGGCGGCGGCGACCCCCGGGCCCCGCCCACCGCGGCTGCGCGCGCAGGTCCGCCCCCCGGCAGCCAATCAGCGCGCGGCCGCGCCCCCTCCCGCCCTTCCCATTGGTCGAGGGGAAAGAGGGGGACGGGCGCGGCGGCGCCGGGCAGGAAGAGGAAGCCGAGGGAGGGGAGAGCGGCCAATCAGCGGGCGGCGAGGGCGGGGGAAAAGGGAGGCGCCGCCAATCAGCGCGCGGCGCGGGGAGGTGGGGGGGGGCGCGGCGGGTAATGGGAGCGCGGGGCGGGCGCAGCGGCGCTGCCGGCCAATGGGAGCGTGCGGGGAGGGCGGCGGCCAATGGGAGCGCGGGGCGGGCGCAGCAGCGCTGCCGGCCAATGGGAGCGCGGGGCGGGCGCTGCGGCGGTTCCAGCCAATAGGAAGGCGGCGCAGACGGTGCGGGGCGGGCCCGGCAGCCCCTACAGCCAATGGGTAGGCAGTGGGTGAGCCCAGCGCGCCGGCCCGCCAATGGGAACGCGGAGGGGGCGGGACCAAGCCCTCCACCGGCCAATGGGAGCACAGAAGGGAGCAGAACGACCAATAAAGGGCCAGGGCCGCTTTAAGGAGGCGGAGCCGAGTCTCAAGACGTCTTTATTGATGGTCGCCGTTGCCTGGCAACAGACACCCCCCCCCCTCACCCCACCCCCCACTGCCACCCCACCACCCGCAGCTGATTGGCTGCCGGCGGGCGGGGGGGCGTGGCCACGAGACCCGCCCACTCCCCCCCCACCCGCAGCCCGCGGGGGGCGGGGCCGCTGCCAGGCACCGGCCAATCGGCGCTCAGGGGGCGGGGCTTGTCCCCAGAGGGGGCGGGGCCGCCCCGCGGCTCCTCCCACTCCGGCTCCAAGGGGCGTGGCCTCTCCGCGGGGGCGGGGCCGCTCTGTAGCCCCGCCCACGTGTCCTCTCGTGGGCGTGGCTTGTTCCCAGGGTCTTCATTCACGTCCTGGCTGTCGGGGCTGGACCCCCCCGGGGGGGAGCTCCCCCCCCAGGGCCCCTCCCATTGTGGGTGGAGCCCCTCTGTGGGGGCGTGGCCACCTCGTAGCCCCTCCCACTTGTCCTCCAGGGGGCGGGGCTTGTTCCCACGGTCTTCATTCATGCCTTGGCCGTTGGGACTTGACCCATTGGGGGGGGTTCCCCCCCTCCAGGGCCCCTCCCATTGTGGGTGGAGCCTCTCCGTGGGGGCGTGGCCTTCCAGTAGCCCCGCCCACTCGCCCTCCAGGGGGCGGGGCTTGTTCCCAGGGTCTTCATTCACGTCCCGGCCGTTGGGGCTGGGCCCATTTGGGGGGGTCCCTGCCCTCCAGGACCCCTCCCACAGGGGGCGGAGCTTTCCCGCGGGGGCGTGGTCACTCCTTAGCCCCGCCCACTCGTCCTCCAAGGGGCGGGGCTTAGTCTCTGGCTCTTCATTCACACCCCGTCCGCGGGGACTGGAGCCGGGGGGGGGGGTTTCTTTCCCCCCACCCCCTCTCCCATAGCGGGGGGAGCCCCTCTAAGGGGGCGTGGCCACCTCGTAGCCCCTCCCACTCGTCCTCCAAGGGGCGGGGCTTACCGGCCGCGCCGTGGACGCGCTGATGGCGGGCCAAGGTGGAGCTGCGGGCGAAGGCTTTGCCGCAGCGGGGGCAGCGGTAGGGCCGGGCGCCGGTGTGAGCCCGCTGGTGGACGGCCAGGTAGGAGCTGTCGCCGTAGCTCTTGCCGCAGAGGCGGCACTGGAAGGGCCGCTCGCCCGAGTGGGTGACGCGGTGGCGCAGGAGGTGGGAGCTCTCGGCGAAGCGCTTGCCGCAGTCGGCCGCAGGCGTAGAGGCGCTCGCCCGTGTGGGTGCGGGTGGTGGCGGGCCAGGTCGGAGCGTTGGGCGAAGGCTTTGCCGCAGGCCGCCGCAGGGGAAGGGGCGCTCGCCCGTGTGGCTGCGCTGGTGCCGGATGAGGTGGGAGCTGAGGCCGAAGCGCTTCCCGCACTCGCCGCAGGCGAAGGGACGCGGCGGGGGGGGACGCCGGGACGGCGGAAGGGGGTTTAGGGGGGGGGGTGACACCCCGGGGGGGGCGGCGGCGCCAGCGCGGGGACGGGGCGGGGGAGGCGGCTGCGGGGAGAGGGAGGGGGGGGGGTCACCTCCTCGGCCCCTCTCTTGTCCCCAGGTCCCCCTCCCCGTCCCCTCTCCCCGTCTCCGTGTCCCTCTCCCTGGCCCCACAGCCCCTCCCTGGCCCCGTGACCCCCTCCCCGTCCCCCGTTCCTGTCCCCATGGCCCCCCTCCGTCCCCACGTCCCCCTCCCCATCCCTCATTCCTGTCGCCACGGCCCCTCTCCCCGTCCCCATGGCCCCTTTCCCTGTCCCCGTGTCCCCCCTCTGTCCCCATGTCCCCCTCCCTGTCCCTGTCCCCATGTCCTCCTCCTCCCCGTCCCCCATTCCTGTCCCCATGTCCCCTCTCCCTGTCCCCACGTCCCTTCTGCCCACGTTCCCATCCCTGTCCCCCGTCCCCTCCTTGTCCTCGTGTCCCCTCTCCTGCTCCGTGTCCCCTCGCTGTCCCCCCATCCCTCCCCTCTCCCCGTCTGTGTCCCCTCCCTGTCCCCGTGTCCCTTTCCCCTCCCCGTCCCCCCTCGCCACCCCCATGTCTCCCCCCTGTCCCCGTGTCCCCTCTCCCCATACCCCTCCTTCTCTGTCCCCGTGTTCCTCCTCCCTGTGTCCCCTTCCCCCTCCCCCTCCCCACGTCCTCACTCCTCGTCCCCATGTCCCCTCCCTGTCCCGATGTCCCTCCCCACATCATTCCCTCCATCGCCGTGTCCCCCCCTCTGTCCCCACGTCCCCTCCCCTGTCCCCACATCCTCACTCCTTGTCCCTGTGTCCCCCCCTCTGTCCCCACGTCCTTCTCCCTGTCCCCACACCACCCCCCGTCCCCACATCCCCCCCCCCACCGTGTCCCCCTCCCTGTCCCCACGTCCCCCTGTCGCCTCCCCACCCCTGTGCCCCCCCCGTCCCCTCCCCCAGGGACCCCCCTCCAAAGGCTCAGGGACCCCTCCAGGGTGCCCAAGGACACCCCCCCCCCCCCCCGTGTCCCCAGCCCTTACCCGGGGGGCCGGCGTCCCGCTGCAGCTCCTGGGGGGGCTCTCCCAGCACCCCCCCCTCCTCCATGGCGGGACCCCCAGCACCGACAGCCCCCAGCCCTGGGAAGGGAGGGAGGGGTGAGCTGGGGCCCCCCCATCGCCCTGAGCCCCCCCAGAGCTCCAGGGGGTCCCCACAGCCCCCCCAGTCTATACCAACCCCCCCCCAATCTATATCAGGGCCCCTGCAGAGCCCCAGGCCCCCCCCCAGTCTATACTGGGACCCCCCCCCCATAGCCCCAGGGCCCCTCCCATCTATACTGGGACCCCGCCAACCTATACTGGGACACCTCCAGAGCCCGAGGCCTCCCTCAGTCTATACTGGGATTCCCCCGCATAGCCCCAGGGCCCCCCCGGTCTATACTGGGACCCCCCCCAATCTATACTGGGATGCCCCCAATAGCTCCAGAGCCCCCCCAGTCTATACTGGGACCCCCCCCAATCTATACTGGGACGCCCCCAATAGCTCCAGAGCCCCCCCAGTCTATACTGGGACCCCCCCCAATCTATACTGGGACGCCCCCAATAGCTCCAGAGCCCCCCCAGTCTATACTGGAACCCTCCCAATCTATACTGGGACGCCCCCAATAGCTCCAGAGCCGCCACAGTCTATACTTGGACCCCCCCCAATCTATACTGGGACGCCCCCAATAGCTCCAGAGCCCCCCCAGTCTATACTGGAACCCCCCCAATCTATACTGGGACACCCCCCCCCCGGCTCTGCCCCCCCCGATCCCCACTAGGGACCCCCCCCCCCGCCCCCAAACCCCACTCACCCGCCGTCGGGCCCCCCCCATCCGCCCCCCCCCCACCCCGCCGCCGCTGCCCCGCGGCCGCCGGGCCCGGCCAGCCGGAAGCGCCGCCGTTGCGCCCGGCACTTCCGGGAAGCTACTTCCGCTTCCCCCCTCCCCAACACCCCCACCTGCACCTTGGGTAGGGGGGACGCTCTATCCGCTTCAACGTGCCGCTCTATCCGCCTCGGCGGACCGCCCCCTTCCCCTTCCCCACCACGGCGAGCCCCCGACTCTATGGTAAGAGGCGGGGCTGGGGTCGGCGCGGGGCGGGCGCTGATTGGCTGAGGCGGGCGGGGGGACTACGCCTCCCGTCGTCCCCCGCGCCGCCGCCGCCATTTTGCGTAGGGGCGGCGGGCCGCCCGCCCGCCCCGGCTCCCTCCTTCCCTCGCCGCCGCCGCCGCCGCCGGGCCCCGGCCTCGCCCCGGGGGGGTACCGGGGGTGGGGGGGGGCGGGAAGAACGACCCCCTCCCCGCCCCCCTTCTCCTCGCCCGCCGCCGCTCCGCGGGGGGGGGTCCGGGGGGGGGGAGGTAGAAGCGGGGGGGAGGGGGGGGGGGTGTTGCGGCGGCGGCGGCCCGGTGCGGCCTTCTCCCTCCCTCCCCCCCCCCGCTCTGGGGTGTCCCGTCCCCCCCCCGCCGCCTCCCGCCACCGCCCCCCCGGGGATGGCGCCGCTCCCGGCCCCACGGCCCGGCTGCAGGTGAGGCCCCGCACCGGTGGGGTTGTGGGGGGGGGGGCGGGAAGGGAGGGGGGTGGCGGGGGGGTGGCACCTCTGTGTGTCCCCCTCCCCCCCCCCCCCCCCCCCCCCCCGGGGTGTCGCCACCCCCCCGGTGGCACTAACGGAGCGTCCGTGTCTCTCTCTGCTTCCTCCCGCGCTGCCCGTCGCCTCCCCCGCAACGGCCCCGCCGCCGCCGCCATGTCCCCTCGGTGGTGTCCCCTCGGTGGTGTCCCCTCGGTGGTGTCCCCTCGGTCACCGCGACGTTCCCCACGGCGTCCCCTCCACCCTCGTGATGTCCCCACCGTCCTCGTGATGCCCCCCCCCCCCCCCTCCCGGTGCCCACCATGTCCCCTCGGTGTCCCCGCCATGTCCCCCGCGGGGCTCGTGGTGGCCTCACACGGTTCCCTTGGCCCCCGCCATGTCCCCCACCGTGTCCCCGCCATGTCCCCGTGTCCCCCGCTGTCCCCGCCATGTCCCCAATCCCTGTGACATCCCCATCCCCGTGGTGTCCCTAATCCCCCCCCCGTGTCCCCCCGCTGTCCCCTGGTCCCCGTGATGTCCCCAATCCCCGTTGGTGTCCCTGGTCCCCGCCGTGTCCCCTTTCCATCCTCGTCCCTGTTGTCCCCGTGTCCCCGGCTGTCCCCTGCTGCCCTGGTCCCCACGATGTTCCCCACCCCCATGGTGTCCCCGTGTCCCCCGCTGTCCCCATGTTCCCCCCGTCCCCTTTCTGCCTTGGTCCCCACAATGTCCCCGTGTCCCCCGCTGTCCCCATGTCGCCCCCATCCTGTCTCTGCTCCTGTCACCACGATGTCCCCGTGTCCCCCGCTGTCCCCTTGCTGCCATGGTCCTCACAATGTCCGCCATTCCCATGATGTCCCCGTGTCCCCCGCTGTCCCCATGTCCCCCCGTCCCCTCTCTGCCCTGGTCCCCACGATGTCCCCCATCCCCACGATGTCCCCGTGTCCCCCGCTGTCCCCATGTCCCGCCTGTCCCTTCTGTGCCCTGGTCCCTACGATGTCCCCGTGCCCCCCGCTGTCCCCATGTCCCCCCGTCCCTTCTGTGCCCTGGTCCCCACGATGTCCCCGTGCCCCCTGCTGTCCCCTTGGTGCCGTGGTCCCTACAATGTCCCCCATCCGCACAACGTCCCCGTGTCCCCCCCGTCCCCTCTCTGCCCCGGTCCCCACGATGTCCCTGTGTCCCCCGCTGTCCCCACGTCCCCCCCGTCCCATCTCTGCTCCGGTCCCCACGATGTCCCCGTGTCCCTTTGCTGTCCCCTTGCTGCTGTGGTCCTCACAATGTCCCCCATCCCCACAATGTCCCCGTGTCCCCCGCTGTCCCCGTGTTCCCCCCATCCCCTCTCTGCCCCGGTCCTCACGATGTCCCCGTGTCCCCCGCTGTCCCCGTGCCCCCCCGTCCCCTCTCTGCCCTGGTCCCCACGATGTCCCCGTGTCCCCCACTGTCCCCGTGTCCCCCCCATCCCCTCTCTGCCCTGGTCCCCACGATGTCCCCGTGTCCCCCGCTGTCCCCGTGTCCCCCCCATCCCCTCTCTGCCCTGGTCCCCACGATGTCCCCGTGTCCCCCGCTGTCCCCGTGTCCCCCCCCGTCCCCTCTCTGCCCCGGTCCCCCCGCTGTCCCCGTGTCCCCTGCTGTCCCCGTGTCCCCCCCCGTCCCCTCTGTGCCCTGGTGCCCACGATGTCCCCGTGTCCCCCACTGTCCCCGTGTCCCCCCCGTCCCCTCTCTGCCCCGGTCCCCACGATGTCCCCGTGCCCCCCGCTGTCCCCGTGTCCCCCCCTGACCCCGTGTCCCTTGCTGTCCCCTTGTCTCCTACTGTCCGTTGCTGTCCCGATCCCTACGATGTCCCCCGTCTCCACGCTGTCCCTGTCTCCCCCCGCTGTCCCCCCTTGTCCCGTGTCCCCCCCCCGCCGGCTGTCCCCGCGTCCCCAGGCCGGCGTAGGGGGGAGCGGGGGCCAATGCGGAGCCGCGGGGCGGGGGCAGGAGCTCGGCGGCGCCGGACGCGGTGCCGGAGGTGCCGGGCCTGCCTGCGCTCCGAGTGCGGCGAGTGCCACTTCTGCCGCGACATGAAGAAATTCGGGGGGCCGGGGCGCATGAAGCAGTCCTGCCTGCTGCGCCAGTGCACCGCGGTGAGGGGGGGCCCGAACGGGCCGGGGGGGGGCTTGGGGGGCTCTGGGAGCCTCTGAGGGACCCCCTGGGAGGGGTTTGGGGGGGCCATGGGGGGGGGTTTGGGGATCCCTGGGGGGATTTGGGGGGGTTTAGAGGGGTTTGGGGGGGCCGTGGGGGGGTTTGGGGGGCCATGGGGGGGGTTTTGGGGATCCCTGGGGGGGTTTGGGGGGCTGTGGGGGGTTTTGGGGGATCCCTGGGGGGGTTTGGGGGGGGCTGTGGGGGGGTTTGGGGGGGCCGTGGATGGGCTTGGGGGGTCCCTGGGGGGGTTTGGGGGGGCCGTGGGGGAGTTTGGGGGGCTCTGGGAGGCTCTGAGGGACCCCTTGGGAGGGGTTTGGGGGGGCCATGGGGGGGGTTTGGGGATCCCTGGGGGGGTTTGGAGGGGCTGTGGGGGGGGTTGGGGGGCCATGGGGGGGTTTTGGGGATCCCTGGGGGGGTTTGGGGGGGCTGTGGGGGGGGTTTGGGGGGCCGTGGATGGGCTTGGGGGGTCCCTGGGGGGTTTGGGGGGGCCGTGGGGGGGTTTGGGGGGCTCTGGTAGGCTCTGAGGGACCCCTTGGGAGGGGTTTGGGGGGTCCCTGGGGGGGTTTGGGGGGTCCCTGGGGGGGGTTGGGGGGGCCATGGAGGGGTTTGGGGGGTCCCTGGGGGGGTGTGGGGGGGGCACAGGGTGGTTTTGGGGACCCCCGAGGGGGTTTGAGGACTCCTGGGATGACTTTAGGGGCCCACGAGGTGGCATTAGGGACCCTGGGGCTGGCTCGGGGGGGGGGGGGGTTTGGGGTGCGGGGGGGAATTTTGGGGTGCGAGGGGGGGTTTTTTGGGGTGCCCTGACCCCCCCCCCATTGTGTGCCCCCCCCCAGCCGGTGCTGCCCCACACGGCGGTGTGCCTGGCCTGCGGAGAAGCCGGCCGGGAGGAATCGGCCGAGGGGCCGGAGGAGAAGTTCGAGCTCTCGCTGATGGAGTGCACCCTCTGCAGCGAGATCGTCCACCCCCGCTGCCTCCAGGTAACCCCCCCAAAAAAAAATCGGGGGGGGGGGGAGGCCACCCGCGGTTTCCCCCCCCGCACCCCCTTCCACCTTTTCCCCTGTTTTCCCCCGTTTTTCCCCCCCCCCAAAACCCAACGGTTCGGGGCAGCTGCCCAAAAGCCCTCCCCGAAACGCTGCGTCTCTCCCCCTTCCCCCCCCCCCCGCCGCCCCCCCAGTATTTCAGGGGACGCGCCCCTCATTTCTGAGGGGATTTCGGGGGGGGGGGTGTCCCTGGGGGGGTTTTGGGGGGATTTGAGGAGGATTTGGGGGTCCCTGGGGGGCTTTTGGGGGGATTTGGGGAGGATTTGGGAGTCCCTGGGGGGGGTTTGGGGGGATTTGGGGAGGATTTGGGGGTCCCTGGGGGGGTTTTGGGGGTCCCAGAGGGTTTTGGGGGGGGTTTTGGGGGTCCCTGGGGGATTTTGGGGGTCCCTGGGGAGGGTCTGGGGGGATTTGGGGAGGGTTTGGGAGTTCCTGGAGGGAGATTTGGGGATCCCAGAGGGTTTTGGGGGGGTCCCTAGGGGGCTTTTGGGGGTCCCTGGGGAGGGTTTGGGGGTCCCTGGGGGGAGATTTGGGGATTCCAGAGGGTTTTGGGGGGGGGCTCTGGGGGGGGTTTTGTGGGTTTTGGGAGGATTTAGGGGTCCCTGGGGAAGATTTGAGGGACTTTGGGGAGGGTTTGGGGGTCCCTGAGGGGTTTGGGGGTCCCTGGGGGGCCTTTGGGGAGGGTTTGGGGGTCCCCGGGGGGGGGGGCCGGAATTTGGGGCTCCCGGAGCGTTTTTGGGGGTTTTTTTGGGTTGTTTTTTGGTTTGGTGTCTGTTTTCGGGGGGGGGCAGATGGGGGGCGCGGAGGCCGTGATCAACCCCGAGATCCCCAACTGCTGGGAGTGCCCCAAGTGCAAGCGGGAGGGGCGCGGCGCCAAGGTGGGGGGGGCTGGGGGGGGGGCTGGGGGGGGGGGTCGGCGGGGGGGGGAGGGGGTTCTTGAGGGGTTTTGGGGGTCTCTGGGGGGGTTTTGGGGAGGCTTTGGGGGTCCCTGGGGGGGTTTTGGGGGGGATTTGGGGGGGGGGTTGAGGGTCCCTGGGGGGTTTGGGGGTCCCTAGGGGGGGGGGTTCGGGGATTTGGGGGGGTTGAGGGTCCCTGGGGAGGGTTTGGGGGTCCCTGGGGGGGGTTTGGGGGGATTTGGGGGGGATTGAGGGTCCCTGAGGGGGGGTCTAGTGGTGTTTTTTCTGGGGGGGGAGAGGGTTCTTGAGGGGTTTTGGGGGTCCCTGGGGGGGGTTTGGGGAGGGTTGGGGGGTCCCTGGGGGGGGTTGGGGTTCCGTGGGGGGGGATTGGGGGGGGATTTGGGGGTCCCAAAGGGTTTGGGGGGGCCCGGGGGGGTTTTTGGGGGTCCCTGAGCAGTTTTGGGGGGGGGGGGTTGGGGGGGTCCAAGGGGTTTTATGGGGGGTCCCTGGGGGGGGTTTTGGGGGGGTCCCGGGGAGGGGTCCCTGGGGGGGTTTGGGGGCTCCGCAAGGGCTTGTTTGGGGGGGGGGGGGTGTGTCCCGTGTTTTTGGGGGGGTCGGCAGGTTTCGGGGGGGGTTCCCCGAGTTTTTTTGGGGGGGTCCCCAAGGCTCATGTGTGTGTGTCCCCCCCCCAGCAGGAGTCGGGGGAGGGGGGCCCGAAGCGGCGGGCGGAGGAGGGGGAGGGGGGGGTGCGCTGGAAGCTGACGGACGAGCCCCCCCCCCCCAAACGCAAGGGGGGGCCCCCCCCCGCCCCCCCCGCCCCCGGACGGGGCCCCCCCCAAACGCAAGAGGGAGACGGACCCCAAAAAGAAGGTGAGAAAACGGGGGGGGGGGCCCCCCCTTTCCCCCCCTTTCCCCCCCTTTGCCCCCCCTTTCCCCCCCCCCCCCCCCGCCTTCTACCCCCCCCCCACCCGGGTGCTGGGGGGGGCGGGGGTCCTGTTACACCCCCCCCCCGGTGTCCCCAATGTCCCCTCTGTGTGTCCCCCCCCAGGTGGAGATGACGGACGGGGCACCGTGGGGGGGCCCCCCCCGAACTGCAGCCCCCCCCCCCCCCGGGGGGCCGGCCCCCGCCCCCCGGCCCCCCCGACCCCGAGGTGAGTCATCCCCCTGTGTCACCCCCCCCCCCCCCCCAGTCACCTGGGGGGGGCCCAGGCTCCCCCTTCCCCCCCCCCTTCCCCCCCCCAAAGGCCCCCTTGGGTGTCCCCAGAGTGTTTGGGGGCGTCCCCAAGGCCCCCCCCAGTGTCCCCCAGCGCCCCCCCATGTCCCCAAGGGTGTCCCTAGAGCCCCCCCTAATGTCCCCAGGGCCCCCCCCTAATGTCCCCAGGGCCCCCCCCAATGTCCCCAGCGCCCCCCCGTGTCCCCAGGGGTGTCCCCCGGGCCCCCCCCAATGTCCCCAGCGCCCCCCCCCCCTATGTCCCCAAGGGTGTCCCCAGGTCCCCCCCCAATGTCCCCAGGTCCCCCCCCATGTCCCCAAGGGCCATCCCCAGGTCCCCCCCAGTGTCCCCAGGGGCCCCCCCCCATGTCCCCAAGGGCCATCCCCAGGTCCCCCCCCATGTCCCCAGGGCCCCCCCCAGTGTCCCCCAGCGCCCCCCCGGTTGCCCCAGGCCCCCCCCCATCCCCCCAATGTCCCCAGGAGCCCCCCCATGTCCCCAAGGGCCATCCCCAGGCCCCCCCCATGTCCCCAGTGCCCCCCCCTAGTCCCCAATGTCCCCAGGCCCCCCCCATGTCCCCAGGGCCCCCCCCATGTCCCCAAGGGTGTCCCCAGGGCCCCCCCATCCCCCCCAATGTCCCCAGGTCCCCCCCCAATGTCCCCAGGGCCCCCCCATGGTCCCCAAGGTGATGTCCCCAGGGCGCCCCCATCGCCCCGCCCAATGTCCCCAGGCCCCCCCCATGTCCCCAGCACCCCCCCCTATGTCCCCAAGGGTGTCCCCAGGGCTGTCCCCAAACCCGTCCCCGTGTTCCTTGGGGTTCCCTCCAGCCCCTCCAGGGTTGTCCCCGTGTCTCTGCCCTTGTCCCCTTGTGCCTGGGGCTTGTCCCCACGTTCCCTGGGATTTGTCACCCTCGTCCCTAGGGATTGTCCCCACATTCTGTGGGGTTGTCCCCTTGTCCCTGGGTCTTGTCCGCTTGTCCCCAGGGGTTGTCCCCACGTTCCCAGAGCTTGTCCCCTTGTCCCCAGGGGTTGTCCCCACATTCCTGGGGGTTGTCCCGATGTTGCCAGGGGTTGTCCCCTTGTCCCTGGGCTTGTCCCCACATTCTCTGGGGCTTGTCCCCTCGTCCCCAGGGTTTGTCCCCATATTCCTGGGGGTTGTCCCCACGTTCCCAGGGGTTGTCTCCATGTCCCTGGGCTTGTCCCCTTGTTCCCAGGCTTTGTCCCCCCATCCCTGGGCTTGTCCCCTTGTCCCCAGGGTTTGTCCCCACATTCCCTGGGCTTGTCCCCTTGTCCCCAGGGTTTGTCCCCTTGTCCCTGGGGGTTGTCCCCGGGGGTTGTCCCCTTGTCCCTGGGCTTGTCCTCTTGTCCCCAGGGTTCGTCCCCCCATCCCTGGGCTTGTCCCCTTGTCCCTGGGGGTCGCCCCCTTGTCCCCGGGGGTTCGTCCCCCCATCCCTAGGGCTGTCCCCCCATCCCCTGGGGTTGTCCCTGGGGGTCGCCCCCTTGTCCCCGGGGGTTCGTCCCCCGCGCCCGTCCCCGTCTGTGTGTGTGTCCCCCCCCCCCGGCGGCGTCCCCTGCTGACGGGGTGCCGCAGGGCCGGAGGCGGCAGCGGGAGCGGCTGGAGCGGTTCCGCCAGATGTGCCGGCTCCTGGAGCGGGTCCCGGCCCCCGCCAGCTCCAGCTCCAGCTCCAGCTCCGGCTCCGACTCGGGGGGGTCGCCCCCCCCTCCCTGCAGCCCCCCCGCCCCCGACGAGGACGAGGAGGAGGAGGAGGAGGAGGAGGAAGATGACGACGACGACGAACACCCCCAACAACGGGGCGGCCCCCCCCCGCCGCCAAACCCCCCCTGGGCGGGCCGACGGGGGGTCCCCGCCGCCGGGCCGGGGGACAAGGGACGTCTGAGGGCCTGGCCCTTGGTGCCCTCCCCCCCCCCGGCCCCCCGCCCCCCTGGAGCGGCACGTGGTGAGACCCCCCCCCGCCAGCCCCGACCCCGACCGCCTGCCCCTGGACAGCGGGGCCGCCCACGTCATGCAGAGGGACGTCTGGCTGGGGGTCTTCCTGCACCTCTCCCCCCGCGAGCTCTGCGTCTGCATGCGCGTCTGCCGCACCTGGAGCCGCTGGTAGGCCACTGGGAGCAACTGGGAGCACTGGGAAGGGGGATAGGGGTCATACTGGGAGCAGTGGGGGCCATACTGGGGGAACTGGGGGCCATACTGGGGGTGCTGGGGGTCTTCCTGCCCCTCTCCCCCCGCGAGCTCTGCGTCTGCATGCGCGTCTGCCGCACCTGGAGCCGCTGGTAGGGCACTGGGAGCGACTGGGAGCAACTGGGAGGGGTTTGGGGGCTGTACTGGGGGGCTACAGGTCATACTGGGAGCAGTGGGGGCCATACTGGGGGAACTGGGGGGCCATACTGGGGGTGCTGGGGGTCTTGCTGCCCCTCTCCCCCCGCGAGCTCTGCGTCTGCATGCGCGTCTGCCGCACCTGGAGCCGCTGGTAGGGCACTGGGAGCAACTGGGAGCAACTGGGAGCGCTGGTGATAGGGGTCAACTAGGGGGTAGCACTGGGGGCCATACTGGGGGAACTGGGGTCATACTGGGGGTGACTGGGGGGTCTTCCTGCACCTCTCCCCCCGCGAGCTCTGCGTCTGCATGCGCGTCTGCCGCACCTGGAGCCACTGGTAGGGCACTGGGAGCGACTGGGAGCAACTGGGAGGGGTTTGGGGGCTGTACTGGGGGGCTACAGGTCATACTGGGAGCCGTACTGGGAGCACTGGGGGCCATACTGGGGGTGCTGGGGGTCTTGCTGCCCCTCTCCCCCCGCGAGCTCTGCGTCTGCATGCGCGTCTGCCGCACCTGGAGCCACTGGTAGGCCACTGGGAGCGACTGGGAGCAACTGGGAGCACTGGGAGGGGCGAAAGGGGTCATACTGGGGGAACTGGGGGCCATACTGGGAGCACTGGGGGTCTTGCTGCCCCTCTCCCCCCGCGAGCTCTGCGTCTGCATGCGCGTCTGCCGCACCTGGAGCCGCTGGTAGGGCACTGGGAGCGACTGGGAGCAACTGGGAGCACTGGGAAGGGGGATAGGGGTCGTACTGGGAGCACTGGGGGCCGTACTGGGAGCACTGGGGGGGGGGGGGCAGTTTGGGGGCCTTCCAGCCCCTCTCCCCCGCCCCGTTCTCCCCCTGGGAGCCCCCCCCAGCCCCCCCCCCCCCAAATTTTAGGGGCGCCCCCCCCCAGTGTCCCCCCCCCAATTTCCCCCCCCCTCAGATATTACCCCCCCCCGACCCCCCCCATCCCCATTCTGGGGGGGGGGGGAGCCCTTTTGTGCCCCATTTCTCCCCCCCCAGGAGCCCCCCAGCCCCCCCAAATTTTGGTGGTGCCCCCCCCAGAGTGTCCCCTGACCCCCCCCCCCCCAAATTTCCCCCCCCCAGGTGCCCCCCCCCAGACACCGACAGGGACTAGATGGGATATTGGGGGGGGGGGAGCCCCTTTGTGCCCCTCGTTCTCCCCATAGGAGCCCCCCAGCCCCCCCAATTTTGGGGGGGTCACCTCGTTTGGATTCAGAACACCACCCACCTCAGATCGCCCACATTATGACCAACCCCGTGGATTACGTCAGTACCCCCCCCCTCCAAGGGCCCCAGTCCCCTCCAGAACGCGGCCCCCCCCGTTTCCCCCAGGGGCCAGACCGGGTGCCCTGGGGGGGGGGGGTGGGAGCCCTTTGTGCCCCCCGTTACTCCCCATAGGAGCCCCCCAGCCCCCCCAAATTTTGGTGGTGCCCCCCCCAGAGTGTCCCCTGGGGAGTGGGGGAGACCCTTGTATAGCCCCCCATTACTCCCCATAGGAGCCCCCCAGCCCCCCCAAATTTTACGGGTGCCCCCCCCGGGGTGTCCCCTGACCCCCCCCCATTTTGTTCCCCCCCCTCGGCCCCCCCCGTTTCCCCCAGGGGCCAGACCGGGTGCCCTGGAGGGGGGGGAGCCCCTTTGTGCCCCCCGTTACTCCCCATAGGAGCCCCCCAGCCCCCCCCAAATTTTGGTGGTGCCCCCCCCAGAGTGTCCCCTGACCCCCCCCCCCAATTTCCCCCCCCCCAGGTGCCCCCCCCACAGACACCGACAGGGACTAGATGGGATATTGGGGGGGGGGGGAGCCCCTTTGTGCCCCCCATTACTCCCCATAGGAGCCCCCCAGCCCCCCCAAATTTTGGTGGTGCCCCCCCCGCCGTGTCCCCTGACCCCCCCCGTGGCGTGTCCCCCCCCCAGGTGCTGCGACCGGCGGCTGTGGACGCGGCTGGACCTGAGCCGGCGGGCGGCCATCACCCCCCCCATGCTGAGCGGGGTGGTGCGGCGGCAGCCGGCCAGCCTGGACCTGAGCTGGACCGGCATCTCCCGCAAGCAGCTCTCCTGGCTCCTCTGCCGCCTGCAGGGTGGGTGCCCCCCAAAAATGACCCCCCCTGGCACCCACTGACCCCCCCCCCGACACCCACTGACCCCCCCCGGACCCCAAAACCACCCCCTGAACCCCAAAATTCCCCCAAAATCCACCCCCGGACCCCCAAATCCCACCCCGACGTCCACCCTGTGGAGCGGCATCTCCTGGCTCCTCTGCCGCCTGCAGGGTGGGTGCCCCCCAAAAATGACCCCCCCCAGCACCCACTGACCCCCCCCCGGCACCCACCGACCCCCCTGGACCCCAACCCCCCCCTGAACCCCAAAATCCCCCCAAAATCCACCCCCGGACCCCCAAATCCCACCCCAACGTTCCCCCTGCGAAGCAGCTCTCCTGGCTCCTCTGCCGCCTGCAGGGTGGGTGCCCCCCAAAAATGACCCCCCCCGGGACCCCTAATCCCCCCCCGGGACCCACTGACCCCCCCCGGCACCCACCGACCCCCCCCGAACCCAAAATCCCCCCCTGAACCCCAAAATCCCCCCCAAACCCCAAATCCCACCCCAACGTCCCCCCTGTGGAGCGGCATCTCCTGGGCTCCTTCTGCGCCTGCAGGGTGGGTGCCCCCCAAAAATGACCCCCCCCCGGCACCCACTGACCCCCCCCGGACCCCAACCCCCCCCCCCCGAACCCCAAAATCCCCCCAAAATCCACCCCCGGACCCCCAAATCCCACCCCGACGTCCCCCCTGTGGAGCGGCATCTCCTGGCTCCTCTGCCGCCTGCAGGGTGGGTGCCCCCGAAAAATGACCCCCCCCGGGACCCTAATCCCCCCCCGGGACCCACTGACCCCCCCCCGTCACCCACCCCGACCCCCCCGGACCCCAACCCCCCCCCCAAACCCCAAAATCCCCACCGGACCCCCAAATCTTACCCCAATGTCCCCCCTGTGGAGCGGCATCTCCTGGCTCCTCTGCCGCCTGCAGGGTGGGTGCCCCCCCAAAAATGACCCCCCCCGGCACCCACCGACCCCCCCGGACCCCAACCCCCCCCCCGAACCCCAAAATCCCCCCAAAATCCCCCCCCGGACCCCCAAATCCCACCCCGACGTCCACCCTGTGGAGCGGCATCTCCTGGCTCCTCTGCTGCCTGCAGGGTGGGTGCCCCCCAAAAATGACCCCCCCTGCACCCCAACCCCCCCCCCAGCACCCCTAATCCCCCCCCCGGCACCCACTGACCCCCCCCGAACCCCAAAACCCCTCCCCGGGACCCACAACCCCCCCCTGGGGGGAGTTTGGGTGGGTTTGGGGGTTTTTAAGGGGGGTTCTGGGGGGGGGTTGGGGGGTGTGGTTTTGGGGGGGTTTTGGGGGGTTTTTTGGGGGGGTTGGGGGATCTTTGGGGTGTTTTTGGGGGTTTCGGGGTGTCTGACGCCCCCCCCAGGGCTGCGGGAGCTGGTGCTGAGCGGCTGCTCCTGGGGGGCGGGGGGTGGGTTTTGGGGTGATTTTGGGGGTTTTTAGGGGTTCTTAGGGTGGATTTTAGGGTTTTTGGGGTGGTTTTGGGGTTTTTTTGGGGGTGGTTTTGGGGTTTTTTTGGGGTGTTTTGGGGTTTTTTGGGGTGGCTTTGTGGGTTTTTGGGGTGGCGTTGGGGGTTTTTGGGGTGGGTTTGGGTTTTTTGGGGTGGTTTTGGGGGTATTTGGGGGCATTTGGGGTGGTTTTGGGGTGTTTTTAGAGGGTTTTGGGGTGGTTTGGGGGTATTTGGGGTGGTTTTGGGGGGGTATTTGGGGTTTTTTGGGGGGGTTTTGGGGGGGTTTTGGGGGGTTTTGGGGGGTTTTTGGGTGGTTTTGGGGTGTTTTTGGGGTGTTTTTGGGGGTTTCGGGGTGTCTGACGCCCCCCCAGGGCTGCGGGAGCTGGTGCTGAGCGGCTGCTCCTGGGGGGCGGTGGCGGCGCTGGGCACGGCCCCCCTGGGCTCCCTGCGGCTGCTGGATCTGCGCTGGGTGCCCGACCTCTCCGACAGCCACCTGCGGGAGCTGCTGCTGCCCCCCGACGCCCGCCACGGTACGGGGGGACACGGGGGGACACGGGGACGGGGGGGACGGGGGGGGACATGGGACATGGGGGGACATGGGGAAACAGGGGGACACGGGGATGGGGGGGAATGGGGGATGGGGGGGACATGGGGGACTGGGGGGACACGGGGATGGGGGGGGACACAGGGATGTGGGGGACACGGGGGGGACATGGGGGCGGGGAATGTATAGGGGGGATGTGGGGGGACAGGAGGGGACATGGGGACAGGGGGGGACACAGGGGGATGGGGGGGGACACAGGGGGACACAAGGATGGGGGGCTGTGGGGGGACGGGGGGGACATGGGAACAGGGGACAGGGGAACACTGAGTGAGATGGGGGGGACAAGGCACACAGGGGACATGGGGGGGCTCTGGGGGATACGGGGGGGCTCTGGGGGGGGCTCTAGGGGATGGGGGGGCTCTGGGGGACACGGGGGGGCTGTGGGGGGGCTCTAGGGGATGGGGGGGCTCTGGGGGACACGGGGGGGCTCTGGGGGGGCTCTGGGGGGGACTCTAGGGGACACGGGGGGGCTCTGGAGGACACGGGGGGGCTGTGGGGGGGCTCTGGGGGGGCTCTAAGGGATGGGGGGGTTCTGGGGGACACGGGGGGGGGCTGTGGGGGGGCTCTGGGGGGGCTCTAGGGGACGGGGGGGTTCTGTGGGACACGGGGGGGGCTGTGGGGGGGCTCTGGGGGGGCTCTAGGGGACACGGGGGGGGCTCTAGGGGACACGGGGGGGGCTGTGGGGGGGCTCTAGGGGACGGGGGGGTTCTGTGGGACACGGGGGGGGCTGTGGGGGGGCTCTGGGGGGGCTCTAGGGGACGGGGGGGGCTCTAGGGGACACGGGGGGGGCTGTGGGGGGGCTCTAGGGGACATGGGGGGGTTCTGGGGGACACGGGGGGGGCTGTGGGGGGAGGCCACAAGGGCCAGGGGGGTGCTGGGGGACGTTGGGGACGTGGGGACACGTTGGGGGGGTCCCTCACCCCGTGCCCCCCCCCAGCCCCCCCGAGGGCCGGGGCCGGCTGCCCAACCTGGTGGAGCTGCGGCTGGCGGGGCTGGAGGTGACGGAGGCGTCCCTGCGGCTGGTGGCCCGTCAGGCCCCGCAACTGGCCACCCTGGACCTGAGCCACTGCGGCCGCCTGGGGGACGGGGCCCTGCCCGCCCCTGGGGGGGCTGCGCCACAGCCTGGCCGAGCTCAGGCCTGGCAGGTGGGGGGGGCACGGGGACAGCCTGGGGGGCGGGGGGAACATCTCGGGGGGGGGGGGTGTTGGGGACACCCTGGGGGTGTTGGGGACACTCTGGGGGGATTTGGGGACACCCTGGGGGGTTTGGGGACACCCTGGGGGGATTTGGGGACACTCTGGGGGGGTTTGGGGACACTCTGGGGGGATTTGGGGACACTCTGGGGGGGTCTGGGGGGGGCCATGAGGGGACATTGGAGACATCCTGGGGGGGCCATGGGGGGGCTTGGGGACAGCGTGGGGGGGGGGACGACATCTCGGGGAGGGGGGGGGTTGGGGACCACCCTGGGGGGATTTGAGGGACACCCTGGGGGGATCTGGGGGGCCATGGGGACACTGGAGACATCCTGGGGGGAGCCATGGGGGGGGGGCTTGGGGACAGCGGGGACAGCCTGGGGGGGGGGGGGACATCTCGGGGGGGGGGGGTTGGGGACACCCTGGGGGGATTTGGGGGGGGTTGGGGACATTGGAGACATCCTGGGGGGGCCATGGGGGGCTTGGGGACAGCGGGGACAGCCTGGGGGGGGGGGACATCTCGGGGAGGGGGTTTGGGGACACCCTGGGGGGATTTGGGGGGGGTTTGGGGACATTGGAGACATCCTGGGGGGGCCATGGGGGGGGGCTTGGGGACACCGGGGACATGTGGGGGGGGCCATGGGGGGGCTTGGGGACAGCGGGGACATGTGAGGGGGGGACACGACATCTGGGGGGGGGGGGGTTTGGGGACACCCTGGGGGGATTTGGGGACACTCTGGGGGGATTTGGGGGGGCCATGGGGACATTGGAGACATCCTGGGGGGGCCATGGGGGGGCTCGGGGACAGCGGGGTGGGGACAGCGTGGGGGGGGGGGGGTTGGGGACGTCCCTGGGGGATTTCGGGGGAGTTGGGGGGGTTTGGGGACATTGGGGACATCTGGGGGGATTTGGGGGGGCCATGGGGGGGGGCTCGGGGACAGCGGGGACATCTCGGGGGGGGGTTTGGGGACATCCTGGGGGGATTTGGGGGGGCCATGGGGGGGGTTTGGGGACATTGGGGACACCTGGGGGGCTTGGGGGGGGCCGTAGGGACTCCCTGGGGGGTTTGGGGACACCCTTGGGGACCGTGTGCGCCCCCCCCCCCCCCCCCCCCCCCCCCCCCGTGTCCCGCCACGTCCCTTGTCCCCCCCCCACGCCCATGTCCCCTGTGTCCCCCCCAGTGTCCCCCCCCAGTGTCCCTTGTCCCCCCCATGTCCCCCATCCCCCCGTGTCCCCCCCCCATCCCCCCCGTCCCCCCCCGCTGATGCCATCCCGTGTCCCCCCCTGTTCCCCCCTGTCCCCTGTGTCCCCCCCGTGTCCCTTGTCCCCCCATCCCCCCCCATGTCCCCCATCCCCCCGTGTCCCCCCCAGTGTCCCTTGTGCTCCCATCCCCCCCCATGTCCGTGTCCCCCCCGTGTCCCTTGTCCCCCCATTCCCCCCTGTGTCCCCCCCGTGTCCCCCCTGTCCCCCCCGTCCCCTGTGTCCCCCCTGTGTCCCCCCCCAGTGTCCCTTGTCCCCCCATCCCCCCCCCATGTCCCCCCATCCCCCCCTGTCCCCCGTGTCCCCCCTGTGTCCCTTGTCCCCCCATCCCCCCCTGTGTCCCCCCTGTCCCCTGTGTCCCCCCATCCCCCCCATCCCCCCTGTGTCCCCCCCCAGTGTCCCTTGTCCCCCCATCCCCCCCCCATGTCCCCCATCTCCCCTGTGTCCCCCATGTCCCCGTCCCCCCCCATCCCCTGTGTCCCCCCATCCCCCCCATGTCCCCCCCGTGTCCCTTGTCTCCCCATCCCCCCCCCATGTCCCCCATCCCCCCCGTGTCCCCCATGTCCCCGTCCCCTGTGTCCCCCCATCCCCCCCGTGTCCCCCCCGTGTCCCCCATCCCCCCGTGTCCCCCCGTCCCCTGTGTCCCCCCCATGTCCCCCCCAGTGTCCCTTGTCCCCCCATCCCCCCCCATGTCCCCCATCCCCCCCGTCCCCCCCTGTCCCCTGTGTCCCCCCCGTGTCCCTTGTCCCCCCATCCCCCCCCATATCCCCCATCTCCCCTGTGTCCCCCATGTCCCCGTCCCCCCCCATCCCCTGTGTCCCCCCTGTCCCCCCCATCCCCCCCTGTCCCCCGTGTCCCCCTCAGTGTCCCTTGTCCCCCCCATCCCCCCCCATGTCCCCCATCCCCTGTGTCCGCCATCCCCTCCATGTCCCCCATCCCCCCCGTGTCCCCCCCATGTCCCCCCCCAGTGTCCCTTGTCCCCCCATCCCCCCCCCATGTCCCCCATCTCCCCCGTGTCCCCCATGTCCCCGTCCCCCCCTGTCCCCTGTGTCCCCCCGTCCCCCCCATGTCCCCCCCAGTGTCCCTTGTCCCCCCATCCCCCCCCATGTCCCCCATCTCCCCCGTGTCCCCCATGTCCCCGTCCCCCCCTGTCCCCTGTGTCCCCCCGTCCCCCCCCATGTCCCCCCCAGTGTCCCTTGTCTCCCCATCCCCTCCCATGTCCCCCATGTCCCCATCCCCTGTGTCCCCCCCATCCCCCCCATGTCCCCCATGTCCCCGTGTCCCCCCGTCCCCTGTGTCCCCCCCATGTCCCCCATCTCCCCTGTGTCCCCCCCGTGTCCCTTGTCCCCCCATCCCCCCCCTGTCCCCTGTGTCCCCCCCGTGTCCCCCCTGTCCCCTGTGTCCCCCATCCCCCCTGTGTCCCCCCCAGTGTCCCTTGTCCCCCCATCCCCCCCCATGTCCCCCATCTCCCCTGTGTCCCCCATGTCCCCGTCCCCCCCCATCCCCTGTGTCCCCCCATCCCCCCCGTCCCCTGTGTCCCCCCCGTGTCCCTTGTCCCCCCATCCCCCCCCCATGTCCCCCCATCTCCCCTGTCCCCCCCCCGTCCCCTGTGTCCCCCCCAGTGTCCCTTGTCCCCCCATCCCCCCCATGTCCCCCCGTCTCCCCTGTGTCCCCCATGTCCCCATCCCCCCCCATCCCCCCATCCCCCCCGTCCCCCGTGTCCCCCCCGTGTCCCCCCCGTCCCCCATGTCCCCCCATCCCCCGTGTCCCCCCCGTTGTCCCCCCCCCCGCTGAGGCCGTGTCCCCCCCCCAGGCTGCCCGCGGGTGACGGACGCGCTGCTGCGGGGCCTGTGGCGGTGGCCGGGGCTGCGGCGCCTGGACCTTCGCTCCTGCCGCCAGGTGACCCCCGAGGCCTGCGCCCGCCTCTGCCAGGAGCCCCCCCCCGCGCCCCCCCCCCCCCGGCCCCCCCCCCCCCGCCCCTTCCGCCTGCCCGAGGACAAGCTGCTGCTTAAGGACAGCTAGGGGGGGGCGCGGGGGGGGGGGGACACGGACACACCCCCCCCTCCTCGGGGGCTGGGGACCCCCCCTTGGACACCGGGACCCCCTTCGGACATTGGGGACCCCCCCTTCGGACATTGGGGACCCCCCCCTTTGGGGACCCCCCCTTTGGACATTGGGGACCCCCCCCCCCCCTTTGGGGACCCCCCCTTCGGACATTGGGGACCCCCCCCTTTGGGGACCCCCCCCCCCCACGACACTGGGGACCCCCCCCCACAACACCGAGGAGCCCCGTCAGACATTGGGGGACACCCCCCCCCCCCCCCGTGGAAGCGGGGACCCCCCTCTGGGACTTTGGGGAGCCCCCCCCCTCGGACATTGGGGACACCCCCCCTCCCCCCCCCCCCCCCCCCAAGGACACTTGGGACCCCCAAATGGACACTGGGGACAGCCCGCACCCCCCCCCCCCCCGTGCTACTGCGGGGCCCCCCCCCCCCCCACGGACAGTGGGGACCCCCCCGACGACACTGCGGACCCCCCCCCACGGACAGCGGGGATAAGGAGGGGGGGGACCCTCTTTGGAGACACCCCCCCCCCTCCCCCGGATACTGGGAACGCCCCTATGGACACTGGGGACCCCCCCCATGGAGATTGGAGACCCCCAGACCCCCCCTCCCCAGGTTCTGGGGACCCCCCTGGACCCCCAAAACTCCCCCCCCCCCCCCCCCCCCGACGAGGTTCTTTCATTAAAGCTATGCACTGATGGCGGGGGGTGGGGCCAGGGGAAGCCACGCCCCCCCACACGGCGGTAGCCACGCCCCCTCCGGGAGCTGCCGGTGGAGGGGCGTGGCCTCGAAACCCCGCCCCCTCAGGGACTGGGAGGGGGTGGCTCTGCGAGGCCCCACCCCCACGCGGCGGGACTGGGCAGCGATTGGTTGGCTCCGGAACGGGGCGGGGCTTCTTGGAGCCACACCCACAAGGGGGGGGGGCGTGGTGTATCCACTCCCCCGCCGGAGGGGGCGGGGCGCTAACAGGACCCTCGATGTGGCCCCCGCCCCCGTGTGGGCGTGGCCTGCGCGAAACCCCGCCCCCCTCCCGGACAGGGGGCGGGGCCTCGGGGGGGCCCAGGCGTCCGGGGAGGTTCCCCCCCCCCCCCCTTTAATACTTGAATGGAGCCGTTACTTGAATGGGGGGGGCCCAGGCGTCGGGGGGGGGGGGGGGGGGGGGGCGGGGCACCCCCAAACCTCAGGGCCACGCCCCCCCCACCAGGCCACGCCCCCCCACCAGGCCACGCCCCCCCCCGGCGACGCCCAGGACCAAAGCTGCCCCTCCCCCAGCCGGTGGGGGGGGGGGGGAGGAGGAGGAGGATGGGGGGGGGGGGAACTGGGAGCACTGGGGGGGGGGGAGGGGGGGGGGAAGGGGGGGCGGGGCCAATAAACGGTTGGAATTTTTTTTTTTTTTTTTTTTTTAATAACAAAACCCCGAATTTTGTGAGTTTTGTCGTCAAAAGGAAGCCGAGGGGGGGGGGGGGGGCACGTTTCCCACCTGTGGGAGGGGTTTAACCGCTCCCCCTTCGTTCAGGCGGTATGCAGATTATGCAGATTTATGCAAATTCAGCCCCGCCCCGCTCGCCCCGCGCGCGTGCGCCGGGGGGGGGGGAGGGACGGCGCGTGCGCGGGAGGCGGGAGCGGGGGGGGGGAGGGACGGCGCGTGCGCGGGAGGCGGGGGGGGGGGGGGAGGGACGGCGCGTGCGCGGCGCGGGCGGGCGGCGGCGGCGCCGCAGATTCGCCACGAATGAAAAACGCCCAAAACAAAACAAAAAAAAAAAAAACAGAAAAAAAAAAACCACAAACCCCCAACAATTTACAATCCCCCCCCCCCCACCGCCACCACCAAAAAATCCATTTTTTAAACTAAAACGGGGTGGGTGTGAGAGGAAAGGGAGCGGAAGTGACGGAAGCGCGGCGCGGCTCTCGCGAGAGCGCGGCGCGTGCGCGCTGCCGCCCGTTGGCTCCGCCCCCTCTCCCTCCTCCCCTCCCCCCCCCCCCCCCCCGCCCCCCGCGCCCGCCCCGGGTCTGCGGCGGCGGCGGCGGCAGCTCCGACCCCTCCGCGTCCCCCCCCCCCCTTCCCCCCGTCCCCGGGAACCCCCCGGAACCCCCCCGGGATCCCCCCTCAGGAGCCTCCCCGGAACCTACGACAGTTCCTCCGCCCCCCCCCCCCCCCCCCGCCCCGACTCCTCGGCCCCGCCGCTCTCCCGCCCCGCGGAGGGGGGCGGCGGCGGGAGCGGGCAGGTGAGAGCGCGGCCCCGCGTTTGTGAGGGGGAAAGTGGGGGCGCGGGGGGCGAGTTGGGGGGCCGGGGGGTTGGGGGGGGGCGTGAGGGGATAACGGTGGGGGGGGGGGGGGGTGTTGAGGAGAAACGCGGGGTCGTGAGGGGAGAGGGGGGGTCGGGGGGGGGTTGGGGGGCTGAGGGGAGATGGGGCCGCGGGGGGAACGCGGGGGCTGAGGGGGGATGTGGGGGGACTGAGGGGGGATGTGGGGCTGGGGGGATGTGGGGGCTGAGGAGAAACTCGGGGGGGGGACGTGGGGGGCTGAGGGGAGTGGGGGGGCGGGGGGGGAACATGGGGGTCTGGGGGGGAGATATGGGGGTCGGGGGAGGGGGGGGGAAACACCTGAGGCTGGGGGGGGACGTGGGGATCTGGGAGGGGATGTGGGTGTCCAAGGGGGGACAGGGGGGGCTGGGGGGGGGGCAGGGAGGTCCGGGGTTCCGGGGGGGGGGCCGTCGTGGGGGTCCAGGAGGGGGGACGTGGGGGTCTGGGGGGGGGGCGGGGGACGTGGGGGGTCTGGGGGGGAATTTTGTGCCCAAAGCAGGACATGGGGGTCCGTGAGGGGTCGGGGGCGGGGGACGACAGAGGGGGACACGGGGGTCTGGGGGGAATGTGGGTGTCCGGGGGGGGTCATGGGGGTCCAGGAGGGGGCACATGGGGGTCTGGGGGGGGATGTGGGGGTCCGGGAGGGGGGACATGGGGGGGTGGGGGACAGGGGGGCGCGGGAGGGGGGGGGCAGACGACGACAAGGGGGGTCCTGGAGGGGGGACATGGGGGTCTGGGGGGGATGTGGGGGTCCGGGAGGGGGGACATGGGGTTCTGGGGGGGTGGGGGACAGGGGGGTGCGGGATGGGGGGGGCAGACGACGACAAGGGGGGTCCTGGAGGGGGGACATGGGGGTCTGGGGGGGGATGTGGGGGTCCGGGAGGGGGGACATGGGGGGGTGGGGGACATGGGGGTGCGGGATGGGGGGGGCAGACGACGACAAGGGGGGTCCTGGAGGGGGGACATGAGGGTCTTGGGGGGGGACGACACGACACACACACCTGAGGCTGAGGAGGAGCCTGGGGGGGGGGGTGAAGGGAGACGATGGGGGGCTGCAGCGGAGGGTGTGGGGGGGATGTGGGGTGACACCCCCCCCCCGTGCCCCCCCCCCCCCCCGTGTAGATGCGGCGGGATGGAGGCGGAGGCGGGGGGTGAGGGCCAGCGGGCCCCCAGCGTCCCCTGGCGCAGCTACAAGCTGCTGGTGGACCCCGCGCTGCGCCGCGCCCCCCAGAAGGTCTATCGCTACGATGGCGTCCACTTCAGCGTCCCCGTGAGTGACCCCCCCCCCCCCCCCCCCCCAGCCCCACGGCGCCAGCCCCACGGCGCCAGCCCCACGGCCGGGACGGGGACAGCTTTTGGGGGGCTGGCGCCTGGGCACGCGGTTTTTTTGGAGGTGGCCCGGAGAGGTTTTGGGGGGTGTCGTAAGTAGGGGAGGGGGTTGCGGGTATGTGGGGTGCCCCATAGATATGTGGGCTGCCCCATAGATCTTGGTGTGGGGGGGGTTTGTCTGTAGATGGTCCCCCAAAAAGCGTTGGAGGCGCCTTACGGCTTCACTGGGGGGGGGTTGGAGACATTTTGGGGTTTTGCTTGTGGGGTGTCGGGTTCCTCAAGCCGCCCTATAGATCCGTGGGGTGCCCCATAGATCCGTGGGGTGCTCTATAGATTGTCCCTAAAGCCATTGGAGCCCAGTTGCAGTTTCGTGGGGGGGGGGCGTTGGAGACATTTTGGGGCTTCACTTGTGGGACGTCGGGTTCTTCAAGCTGCCGTATGTACGTGGGGTGCCCCATAGATCCGTGGGGTGCCCCATAGATCCGTGGGGTGCCCCATAGGTCGTTGCTAAAGATGTTGGAGCTGATTTGTGGTTTCGTGGGGGGAGATTGGAGACATTTCAGGGCTTCGCTTGGAGGGTCTTGGGTTCTTTGGGCTGAGCTATACGTGCGGGGGGGTCTCATGGATGTGTGGGGCACCCCATAGATGTGGGGGGTGCCCCATAGACTCTCTTAGAGCCCCCCCACAAGTAATGGAGCTGCCCCACAGCTCCGTGGGGGGGGTCTTGGGGTGCCGGGGGGCTTCACGCGGGGGGGGTCTGCGCTCCCTCCAAGCGCCCCATAGATCTGTGGGGGCGCCCCATAGGAGCGTGGGGGGTGTATAGATGTGGGGGGTGCCGCGTAGATGTGGGGGGCACCCCATAGACCCCCCCCCCACAGCTCCACGGGGGGGGTCTTGGGGTGCCGGGGGTCTTCACGCGGGGGGGGTCTGCGCTCCCTCCAAGCGCCCCATAGATGCGTGGGGTGCCCCATAGCCATAGGGTCACTCCGGGGCGGGGGGGGGGGGGGGGTGCGGGGGTGTCCATCACCCCACATTTCCCCCCGCAGGACTCGGGGTACCCCCCGGCGGGCGCCGTGCAGGACCCCCGTCCCCGCCGCATCTGGGCCAAGCACCGCGACCTCTCCCTGCCCGTCCCCAAGTTCAAGGTAGAGAAAACGCCCCCCCCGTTCCTGGTGGGTTTTTTTTTAGGCGTAAAACGCTAACGATTTTGTTTTGTTTGGTTGGGGGGGGGAGCAGCTGGACGAGTTCTACGTGGGGCAGATCCCCCTGAAGGAGGTGACCTTCGCCCGGCTGAACGACAACGTGCGGGAAGGGTTTTTGCGGGAGATGTGCGGGAAGTACGGGGAGGTGGAGGAGGTGGAGATCCTGCTGCACCCCAAGACCCGCAAGCACCTGGGGCTGGCCCGCGTCCTCTTCGCCAGCACCCGCGGCGCCAAGGAGACCATCAAGCACCTCCACAACACCTCCGTCATGGGCAACATCATCCACGCCCAGCTGGACATCAAAGGTGGGACGCGACGCCACGCGACGCCCCCCCCACCCCGGGCGCGAAAAACCTGGCGTTCGGGACACCCCAACTCCGAAAATCCCGTTTGTAGGACGCCTAGTCTCCGAAAATCCTCTTTTTAGGACCCCCCAGGCTCTTAAAATCCCGTTTTTGGGATGTCCGACTGCTTAAAATCCTAGTTTTGGGATGTCCAACTGCATAAAGTCCCGTTTTTGGGACGTCCAACCACTTAAAATCCCAGTTTTGGGATGTCCAACCGCATGAAATCCCGTTTTTAGGACACTTAAGCTGTCAAAATCCCATTTTTAGGACTCCCAGGTTTTTAAAATCCCATTTTTGGGATGTCTGACCACTTAAAATCCCGTTTTTAGGACACCTAAGCTGTCAAAATCCCATTTTTAGGACCTCAGGCTTTTAAAATCCCATTTTTGGGATGTCCGACCGCTTAAAATCCCAGTTTTGGGACGTCCGAGCTCTTAAAATCCCAGTTTTGGGACGTCCAGCCACTTAAAATCCCAGTTTTGGGATGTCCAACCGCGTAAAATCCCGTTTTTAGGACGCCTGATCTGTCAAAATCCCATTTTTAGGACCGTCAGGCTTTTAAAATCCCATTTTTGGGATGTCCGACCGCTTAAAATCCCAGTTTTGCGACGTCCGAGCTGTTAAAATCCTGTTTCTGGGACATCCGACTGCTAAAATCCCGGTTTTGGGACACCCAAACTCTTAAAATGCTATTTTTAGGACAGCTAGTCTCCAAAAACCGCTTTTTTAGGACCCCCAGGCTTTTAAAATCCCATTTTTGGGACGTCAGACCTCTTAAAATCCTGTTTTTGGGACATCTGACCTCTTAAAATCCTGCTTTTGGGACGTCTGATCTCTTAAAATCCTGTTTCTGGGACATCCGACTGCTTAAAATCCCAGTTTTGGGACACCCAAACTCTTAAAATCCCATTTTTAGGACACCTGATCTCTGAAAATCCCCTTTTTAGGATCCCCAGGCTCTTAAAATCCCGTTTTTGGGACGTCTGATCTCTTAAAATCCCATTTTTGGGACACCTAATCTCTGTAAGTCCCGGTTTTAGGAGTCCCAGGCTCTTCAAATCCTGTTTTGCGGATCCTCGAGCTGTTCACATCCCATTTTTAGGAGTACCAACTTCTTCAAACGCCTTTTTTATGACACCCGACCACTGAAATCCTGGTTTTGGGACACCCGGTGTTTTTAAATCCCCTTTTTAGGACACGTAATTTCTAAAAATCTCGTTTTTAGGACCCCCAGGCTCTTAAAATTCTGTTTAGGGGATCCTCAACCTCTTAAAATCTCATTTTTGGGACAGCTGACTAGTAAAAATCCTGGTTTTGGGACATCCGACTACTTAAAATCCTATTTTTAGGAGTACTGATTTCTTCAAATCCCAGTTTTGGGACATCCGACCTCTTAAAATCCCGTTTTTAGGACGTCCAACCGCTTAAAATCCCAGTTTTGGGATGTCCAACAGCTTAAAATCCTGTTTTTGGGATGTCCAACGTCTTAAAGTCCCGTTTCTGGGACGTCCGACTGCTAAAATACCAGTTTTGGGCCACTTGAACTCTTAAAATCCCGTTTTTAGGACACCTAATCTTTGAAAATCCCTTTTTTAGGATCCTTAAGGTCATAAAATCTTGGTTTTGGGACACCTGCCCTTTTAAAATCCCCTTTTTAGAACGCTCGACTTCTTAAAATCGCACTTCTAGGAGCCCAGAACTCTTAAAATTCTATTTTGGGCATTCTCCGCTTCTTAAAATCACGTTTTTAGCATTCGTTTAACTTAAAATGCCATTTTTGACATCCCCAACCTCTTAAAACAGCGTTTTTAGAACACCCACCCTCTTCAAATCCCGTTTTTAGGACCGTTTATCTTGAAAAATCCTTTTTTTAGGACGCTTAGTATCTAAAAATCCCCTTTTTGTAACATTTAATCTCTAAAAATCCCCTTTTTAGGACTCCCGGTCTCTTAAAACCCCGTTTTTAGGAGCCGCAGCCACTAATAATCAGAGGTTTGGGACACGCAGCCCTTCAAAATCCCAGTTTTTAGGACACCCAACCTCTCAAAATCCTCTTCAATTAGGCTTTCAGACCCCTCAAAATTCCATTTTTTGGGCCCCCAGCCCCCCAAAACCCCCTTTTTTTCCCCTGCAATCCCTCAAAGGCCCGTTTTTTAGGAGCCGCAGCCGCTAAAATTCCTGCTTTTAGGCCCCCAGCCCCTCAAAATCCCATTTTTAGCACTCCCAGCCCTTCAAAACCCCCCTTTTAGCACCCGCAACCCCTCAAAATCCCTGTTTTTAGGACACCCGGCCCGTGAAAATCCCGTTTTTAGAGCTGCCGGACCCTCAAAATGGTATTTTTTTATAACCCCCAATTTCAAAATCCCGCGTTTGGGACCTTCAGTGCCTCAAAATGCAGTTTTTTAGTGTCTTCGGCCCCTCAAAAAGCCACTTTTAGGATCCTCGAGCTCTCAAAATTCCCTTTTTAGGACCCTGAATGTGTTAAAATTCTGGGTTTTGGGACCCCCAACTTCAAAATCCCGTTTCTTAGGACCCGCGAGCTCTCAAAATGCGGGTTTTTAGCACCCCCAGCCCCTAAAAGCGTCGTTTTTAGAACATCCGACCTCCCCAAATGGCGTTTCTGTGAACCCCGACCCTCGCTCTCTCAAAATCCCGTTTTTAGCGCCCCCCAAACTCTCAAAATGCTCTTTTTAAGACCCCAAATGGCTCAAAACCCCATTTGTTTTTAGAACGCCCGACCTCAAAATCATGTTTTTAGAAATCCTGATGCCTCAAAAACCTGGTTTTTAGGAGCTCGAACCCCTCGAAATCCCATTTTGGCATCTGTGGTCCCTCAAAATCCTGTTTTTAGAACCCCAAAATCCTCAAAACGTAGTTTTTTTGGGAGGCTCGACTTTTCAAAATCCCTTTTTTCAGGGCTCCCAAGCTCAAAGTCCCGTATTTTAGGGCTCCCAACGTCCCAAAACCTTGTTTTTTAGTATTTTCGGTCTCTCAAAATCTGGTTTTTGAAGAGGCCGAGGCCTTTCCAGCACCCACCACCCCCCCAAGCCCCACTATTTACTCCCCCCAACCCCTAAAATGACATTTTTTAGCCCCCCAACCCCTCAAAACCACATTTTAGCGCCCACAATCCCTCAAAATCCTCTTTTTGGAACCCCCAACCCTTCAAAATCCTGTTTTTTAGGAACTCCAACCCCTCAAAATTTCATTTTTTAGAATATCTAGTGCTGTCAGATCCCATTATTAGAACCCCCATCTCCTCAAAATCTTGTTTTTTAGGTTCCCCAGCTTTCAAAATCCCATTTTTGAGGACTCCCAACCTAAAACCCACGTGTTTTAGGACTCCTACTTTGTCAAAAATCTTATTTTTCATTATTTGTAGCTTGTCAGAACGTGGTTTTTACGGAGGCCTGACCCTTCACAGTCCCTTTGCAGCGCCCGCCACCCCCCAAACCCCATTTTTTAGGCCCTCCTAACCCGTAAAATCTCATTTTTTAGCAGCCCAACCCCTCAAAATCCTGTTTTTAGGGCCCACAACTCCTCAAAATCGCATTTTAGCACCCGCAATCCTTCAGAATCGCGTGTTTAGAGCCCTTAACTGTTCATAATCCTGTCTTAAAGTCTCCGACCCCTCAAGGTTTCATTTTTGTAGAACCCCCAGCTCCTAAAATCCCGTTTTTTAGTAACCTCAGTCCCTCAGAATCCCGTTTTCAGGAGCCTCGACTTAGAAATGCTGTATTTTAGGACTATTAATCTTTCAAAAATCCTATTTTTATTATTTGTAGTGTTTCAGAATGTGATTTTTGGGAAGGCCCAGCCCTTCACAGTCCCTTTGCAGCACCCGCCACCCCCCCAAGCCCCATTATTTACTCCCCCCAACCCCTAAAATAACATCTTTTAGCCCCCCAACCCCTCGAAACCACATTTTAGCGCCCACAATCCCTCAAAATCCTCTTTTTGGAACCCCCAACGCCTCAAAATCCCCTTTTTTAGAACCTCTAATCTCTCAAGATTTCGTTTTTTAGAATATCCCATGCTGTCAGATCCCATTATTAGAACCCCCATCTCCTCAAAATCCTGTTTTTTAGGCCCCCCAGCTTTCAAAATCCCATTTTTGAGGACTCCCAACCTAAAACCCCCGTGTTTTAGGACTCGTAATTTCTCAAAAATCTTATTTTTTATTATTTGTAGCCTGTCAGAAAGTAGTTTTTGCGGAGGCCCGGCCCTTCGCAGTCCCTTTACAGCACCCACCACCCCCCAAACCCCATTTTTTAGGCCGTCCTAACCCGTAAAATCTCATTTTTTAGCAGCCCAACCCCTCAAAATCCTGTTTTTAGGACCCGCAACTCCTCAAAATCACATTTTAGCACCCGCAATCCTTCAGAATCGCGTGTTTAGAGCCCTTAACTGTTCATAATCCTGTCTTAAAATCTCCGACCCCTCAAGGTTTCATTTTTGTAGAACCCCCAGCTCCTAAAATCCCGTTTTTTAGTAACCTCAGTCCCTCAGAATCCCGTTTTCAGGAGCCTCGACTTAGAAATGCTGTATTTTAGGACTATTAATCTTTCAAAAATGCTATTTTTATTATTTGTAGTGTTTCAGAATGTGGTTTTTGGGAAGGCCCAGCCCTTCACAGTCCCTTTGCAGCACCCGCCACCCCCCCAAGCCCCATTATTTACTCCCCCCAACCCCTAAAATAACATCTTTTAGCCCCCCAACCCCTCGAAACCACATTTTAGCGCCCACAATCCCTCAAAATCCTCTTTTTGGAACCCCCAACGCCTCAAAATCCCCTTTTTTAGAACCTCTAATCTCTCAAGATTTCGTTTTTTAGAATATCCCGTGCTGTCAGATCCCATTATTAGAACCCCCATCTCCTCAAAATCTTGTTTTTTAGGCCCCCCAGCTTTCAAAATCCCATTTTTGAGGACTCCCAACCTAAAACCCCCGTGTTTTAAGACTCCTACTTTGTTAAAAATCTTATTTTTTATTATTTGTAGCCTGTCAGAAAGTAGTTTTTGCGGAGGCCCGGCCCTTCGCAGTCCCTTTACAGCACCCACCACCCTCCAAACCCCATTTTTTAGGCCGTCCTAACCCGTAAAATCTCATTTTTTAGCAGCCCAACCCCTCAAAATCCTGTTTTTAGGACCCGCAACTCCTCAAAATCACATTTTAGCACCTGCAATCCTTCAGAATCGCGTGTTTAGAGCCCTTAACTGTTCATAATCCTCTCTTAAAGTCTCCGACCCCTTAAGGTTTCATTTTTGTAGAACCCCCAGCTCCTAAAATCCCGTTTTTTAGTAACCTCAGTCTCTCAAAATCCCGTTTCTAGGAGCCTCGACTTAGAAACGCTGTATTTTAGGACTATTAATCTTTCAAAAATGCTATTTTTATTATTTGTAGTGTTTCAGAATGTGGTTTTTGCGAAGGCCCGGCCCTTCGCAGTCCCTTTGCAGCACCCGCCACCCCCCCAAGCCCCATTATTTACTCCCCCCAACCCCTAAAATGACATCTTTTAGCTCCCCAACCCCTCAAAACCACATTTTAGCGCCCACAATCCCTCAAAATCCTCTTTTTGGAACCCCCAACGCCTCAAAATCCCCTTTTTTAGAACCTCTAATCCCTCAAGATTTCATTTTTTAGAATACCCAGTGCTGTCAAATGCCATTATTAGAACCCCCATTTCCTCAAAATGCTGGTTTTTAGGTTCCCCAGCTTTCAAAATCCCATTTTTGAGGACTCCCAACCTAAAACCCCCGTGTTTTAGGACTCGTAATTTCTCAAAAATCTTATTTTTTATTATTTGTAGCCTGTCAGAAAATGCTTTTTGCGGAGGCCCGGCCCTTCGCAGTCCCTTTGCAGCGCCCGCCACCCCCCCAAACAAACACCGTTCTTTACCCCCCCACCACCCCCAAAAATCCTCTTTTTAGGCCCCCCGCCCCCCCCGAAAATGCTGTTTTTTGTCGGTCCCCCCCTCACCTGAGCGGATTTTGGGTGTTTTTTCCCCAGGCCAGCAGCGGTTGAAGCTCTACGAGCTGATCGTCAGCGGGGCCTTCACCCCCCAGACGGTGCCCACGGGGGGCAAGGCCCCGGGGGAGCGGCCCGAGACGGTGGGTCTGGGGGGGTCCGGGGGGGGGGCCCCAACCCCCATTTCACCCCACGGGGGGAGTCCTGAGCCCCCATTTCACCCCATGGAGGGGGGGACGGGGGGGGTTGGGGGGGTCCTGAGCCCCCATTTCACCCCATGGAGGGGGGGACGGGGGGGTTGGGGGGGTCCTGAGCCCCCGTTTCATCCCTTGGTGGGGGGGACGGGGGAGTTGGGGGGGTCGTGAGCCCCCATTTCACCCCATGGCGGGGGGGTTGGGGGGGTCCTGAGCTCCCATTTTACCCCATGGAGGGGGGGACGGGGGGGTTGGGGGGGTCGTGAGCCCCCATTTCACCCCATGGAGGGGGGGATGGGGGGGTTGGGGGGGGTCCTGAGCCCCCATTTCACCCCATGGAGGGGGGGACGGGGGGGTTGGGGGGGTCCTGAGCCCCCATTTCATCCCTTGGTGGGGGGGACGGGGGGGTTGGGGGGGTCCTGAGCCCCCATTTCACCCCATGGAGGGGGGGACGGGGGGGTTGGGGGGGTCCTGAGCCCCCATTTCACCCCATGGAGGGGGGGACGGGGGGGTTGGGGGGGTCCTGAGCCCCCATTTCATCCCCTGGGGTGAGTTTGGGGGGGGGGGGGTGGCCTTGAGCCCCCATTTTCCCCCCACGGAGCCATTTTGCCCCCCCCCCAAAACCTAATTTCCCTCTTTGGGACCGTAGTGGGCTCCCCCCGCTCTATTCTCACCCCAAAACGGGGCAATTTTGGGGCCCCCCCAACCTATCTCTGCCCCCCCCGGGGGGGGGTCCCAAACCCCCCCTAACCCCCCCCCCCCCTTTTCCTTCTTCCCCCCCCCAGCAGCCGGAGCCTCGCCGCCGTCATTCCACCGACGCCGCCTTCGCCCCCCCCCCCCGGGCAACAACGGCACCCCCGACCCCCCCTCGGGGGGGGGCTACGGCCCCTTTACCCCCCCGGCGCCCCCCTACGCCCCCCCCTTCGCTGCTGAGGGCCCCCCCTACGCCGGCAGGTGAGTCCTGGCGCCTCGTTAAGGTCGTGGGGGGGGGGGGAGTTATAATTAATTAATTGACACCCCACCCCCCACCCCCCCCCCCCCCAAATTTATTTATTTCTCTTTTTTCCAGGCACGCCTTCCCCCCCCGGCGGACAGAGGGGGGGTTCCCCCACCGCCCCCCCCCCACCGGGGCCTTCCTCCCTTACGCTTACGACCCCCCCAGCCGTTACCCCCCCCGCCAGCCTTCCTCCTCCTCCTCCTCCTCTTCGTCCTCCTCCTCCTCCTCCTCCTCCTCCTCTTCCCGCCGCCGCCAGCGCCCCCCCCGCGAAGATGAGCCCCCCCCTCCCTCCTCCTCTTCCTCCTCCTCCTCCTCCTCCTCTTCCTCGTCTTCATCCTCCTCCTCCTCCTCCTCCACGCCGGCGGCCGCCTTCCCGGCCCCCCCCGCCACCCCCCCTCCCTACCCCCCCGCCCCCGCCGCTCCCCCCCCCGCCCCCCCCGCCCCCGGGGGCTCCCGACTCTTATTTCGTCCCCTTTTCGGGGAGCGACCCCCCCCCGCCCCCCCCGCCCCAACCCCCCCCCCCCCCCGCCCCCCAGCAGGAACGCGACTACCGCCTCCTGCCCCCCCCCGAAACCTTCGCCGCCAACTCCTTACCCCCCACCGAGCTGCTGGCCGCCCCCCCCCCGGCCGAGCCGCCCCCCCCCCCTCCACCTCTTGCCTCCCCCCCCTCCCCCCCCTCCTCCGGCTTCCCGGGGGGGGTCGCCCGCCCCCGAGGCCACCCCCGAGAGCGTCCCCTTCGCCCAGCACAGCAGCCTGGACTCCCGCATCGAGGCCCTGCTCAAGGAGCAACGCTCCAAGTTCTCCTTCCTCCCCCCCGAGGAAGAGGAGGAGGAGGAAAAAAAAAAACCCCCCCCCTCCCCCCCCCCTCGCTGCCCCCCTCCCTTCGGCCCCCGCCCCCCCCCCGCCCCTGCCCCGACCCCAAAGCCGGGGCACCCCCTCCCCCCCAACGGCCTCCGAAGGGGAGCCCCCCGCCTCCCTGGCGGCCGCTGCCGGCGGCCCCCCCCCACCCCCGGCCCCCTTGCTTGGGGGGGGGCAGGAGGGAGCCCCCCCCGCCGGGGGGGTGGGGGAAGGACCCCCCGAGTCGCCCAAGGCCAACGGGCAGGAGAGGGTAAGCTGCGGGGGGGGGGGGGGGGATTGGGGGGGGGTCCTGGGGTCTTGGCGGGGGGGGAATTGGGGGGGGTTTGGGGGGGGATTGGGGGGGGACTGGGGGGAGTTTGAGGGGGCTGGGGGGGGATTTGGGGGGCCTGGGGTTTTGGAGGGGGGATTGGGGGGGGTTGGGGTCTTGGGGGGGATTGGGGGGGGGGGATTCGGGGGGCTGGGGTCTTGGCGGGGGGGAATTGGGGGGGTTTGGGGTCTTGAGGGGGGTTTGGGGGGGGATTGGGGGGGTCCCTGGGGGCTGGGGGGGGTTTGGGGGAGTTTGAGGGGGCTGGGGGGGGGATTTGGGGGGGTCTTGGAGGGGGTTTGGGGGGGGTCCTTGGGGCTGGGGGGGGGTGTGTGGGGTCCGGGTGCTGTTTTGTGGGGGGAACTGGGGGGTCCTGGCTGCTGGGGGGGGGGGGGGGGGTGTGATTTTTTGGGGGGGGTTCTGGGTGCTACGGGGGGGGTCCCCACGGGTCTGACCCCCCCTTTGCCCCCCCCCCAGGCCTCGCAGCCCTCCTCGGGGGAGGACATGGAGATCTCGGAGGACGAGGGGGACGAGCCGCCCCCCCCCGCGCCCCCCCCCTGCTGCCCCCCCCCCTTCCTCCCTGCCCCCCCTCCCCCCCGCCCCCTTCGCCCGCCCCCCCGAGCCCCCCCCGCCCCCCGCCTTCCCCCCCCCCTCCCCAGCCCCTCATGGCCGTCACCCTGCCCCCCCCCCGCCCCCTGGGGGATTTCGGGGCGGGGGGGCCCCCCCCGGCCCTCTACGAGCTTTTGGGCGGCTGGGGGGGCGCTGGGGGGGGGCCCCCGCCTCCTTCCAGCTGCAGACCCAACTCTTGAGCCGCTTACGCGGGGGGGGGACGGCGGCGGGGGGGGGGCAAATCCGCTTTCGGGACCCCCCCTTTCACCCCCCATTTCTCCCTCCACCCCCATTACCCCCCCGCCGCCTTCGCCCCCCATTTCCCCCCCGCCGAGGAGCGGCCCCCCGGCACCGATCCCCTCCCCCCCCCCCCCCCACCTCCTCCCCCCCCTCCCGAACCCCCCGGTACCGGCGGTGGGGGGGGGGGGGGCGGACCCCCCCAAAAAAGCGGCGGGGGGGGGCCGGTGGAGGGGGTGCTGGCGGCGCTGGTGCAGGAGATGAAGGCCACCATGCAGCGGGACCTCAACCGCAAGATGGTGGAGAACGTGGCCTTCCGCGCCTTCGACGCCTGGTGGGAGCGCAAGGAGGAGCAGGTCAAGGTAAGGGAACCCCCCCCCCAAAAACACTGACCCCCCCCCGCAAAAATATTCCCCCCCCCCCCCGGCACCCCAAATCCCACCGGGACCCCCCAAAAGTTGGTCATGGTGGTGCCGTTATCCCCATTTTTGTCGTTTAAGAAGGTAAAAATGGGGGGGGGGGGGCATCAGACCCCCCCCCCCCGAGAAGCCCAGCCCCCCCCCCCCAAAATATGCCACCCCCCCCCCAAAAATTCCCCCCCCGGCACCCCAATCCCACGGACCCCCCAAAAGTGGTCTGGGGTCGTATCCCGTCGTTTAAGAGGTAAAAGGGGGGGGGGGGCATCAGACCCCCCCCCCCAGAGAAGCCCAGCCCCCCCCCCCCAAAAATACTGCCACCCCCCCCAAAAATATCCCCCCCTCGGCACCCCAAATCCCACCGGGACCCCCCAAAAGTTGGTTATGGTGGTGCCGTTATCCCCGTTTTTGTCGTTTAGGAAGGTAAATAATGGGGGAGGGGGGCATCAGACACCCCCCCCCCCCCCCCGAGAAGTCCAGCCCCCCCCCCCTCCCGGGACCCCCCCCAAAAAATATCCCTCCCCCCGGCACCCCAAATCCAAGCGGGACCCCCCCAAAAGCTGGTCATGGTGGTGCCACCATCGCCATCCTCGTCATTTGAAGAGGGGCAAAACGTGGGTGGGGGTCCCTAAATCCCCCCCCCAGAGCCCTCCCAGACCCTCTCCAACCCCCCAGCACCCTCAGACCCCCCAGCACCCCCATTGCCCCCCCCCAGACCCCCCATTTTCCCCCTAAGACCCCCCCCAGCACTCCCATTTCTCCCCCAGATCCCCCCATTACCCCCCCTAGCACACTTTCCCCCCCCCATTGTCCCCCCCAGACCCCCCCCAGCACCAGTCTCCCCCCCGGACCCCCCCCAGCACCCCCATTACCCCCCCCCAGACCCCCTATTTTCCCCCTAAGACCCCCCCAGCACCAAACAACTCCCCTCCCGGGACTCCCCCAGAGCCCCCCCAGCGCCCCCCCAGCACCCCTTTTCCCCCTCTAGACCCCCTCCCACCCCTCTCCAACCCCCCCCAGCACCCCCAAACCCCCCCATTTCCCCCCCCAGACCCCCCCCCCCCCAGCACCCAGTCTCCCCCCCAGACCCCCCCCCAGCACCCAGTCTCCCCCCGGACCCCCCCAGGCCCCCCCCCAGCACCCCCATTTCTGCCCCCAAACCCCCCCCCACCGCCTCATTCCTGGTGGGGGGGGGGTGGGGTGGGTGGGGGGTGTTTAACCCCTTTGCCCCCCCCGGCCCCCCCCCAGCCCTTCCAGACGGCGGCGCGGCAGCGGGAGGAGGAGAAGGAGCGGACGAGGCCGAAGGAGCCCCCCGCCCTCCTCTCCCTCGTCGACTGGGCCCGGGGGGGGGGCGCCGGCCTGCGGGGGGCCCTGCGCCTCCCCTCCTTCAAGGTAACCCCCTTTTTGGGGGGGGCTGGGGGGGGGCTATGGGGTGCTGGGCCCCCCCCACTTCAAGGTTATGGGGGTCCTGCGTCTCCCCTCCTTGGGGGCTGGGCCCCCCCCCTTCAAGGTAACCCCCTTTTTGGGGGGGGGCTTTGGGGTGCTGGGGGGGGCTATGGGGTGCTGGACCCCCCCCTTCAAGGTAACCCCTTTTGGGGGGGGTTATGGGGGGCTGGGGGGGGGGATATGGGGGCCCTGCGCCCCCCCCCCCCCCCTTCAAGGTAACCACCTTTTGGGGGGGGGGCTTTGAGGGGCTGGGGGGGGAAAATGGGGGGCTGGGGGGGGGCTATGGGGTGCTGGACTCCCCCCCCTTCAAGGTAACCCCCTTTTTGGGGGGGGCTTTGGGGGGCTGGAGGGGGGGCTATGGGGGGCTGTGGGGGGGCTATGGGGTGCTGGGCCCCCCCCCCTTCAAGGTAACCCCCTTTTTGGGGGGGGCTTTGGGGTGCTGGGGGGGGGCTATGGGGTGCTGGGCCTCCCCCTTCAAAGTAACCCCCTTTTTGGGGGGGGCTATGGGGTGCTGGGCCCCCCCCTTCAAGGTAACCCCCTTTTTTGGGGGGGGCTATGGGGGGCTGGGGGGGAAATGGGGGGCTGGGGGGGGGGGGGGGCGCCGGCCTGCGGGGGGCCCTGCATCTCCCCTCCTTCGAGGTAACCCCCTTTTTGGGGGGGGCTTTGGGGGGCTGCGGGGGGGGAAATGGGGTGCTGGGGGGGGGTTATGGGGTGCTGGGCCCCCCCTTTCAAGGTAACCCCCTTTTTGGGGGGGTTATTGGGTGCCGGGGGGGGTTGTAGGGTGCTGGAGGGGTTATGGGGTGCTGCCCCCCCCCCCCCCCCCCAAGAAAACCCCCTTTTGGGGGGGCTGGGGGGGTTGTAGGGTGCTGGGGGGGGGTATGTTGGGGTCTGGGGGTCCCCCCAAACCCGCCCCCCCCCCAATTCTGACCCCCCCCCCCCCCAGGTGAAGCGGAAAGAGCCGTTGGAGCTGGGGGAGGGGGGGGGAGGAGAAGCGCCCCCGGCCCCCCACCCCCCCCGAGGAGGACGAGGACGGTGAGCGCGGGTGTCCCCCCCACCCCCCAAACCCCCCCTTTCCCCCCCCTTCCCACCCTCTAACGCCCCCCCCCCACTTGGTGTCTGTTCCCCCCCCTTGTCCTCGTCCCCCCCCCCACAGACAAAGAGCCCCCCCCCGGCGCCCCCCGGCCCGAAGCCCCCGGCAAACGGCGGAAGCTCTTCTGCCTGGACAGCGAGGGGGAGGAGGCCTCCGAGGAGTCTTCCTCGGGCAAGGTGAGACCCCCCCCCGACCCCCCCCCCGACCCCCCCGCACTCCCCCCGGCCCCCCCTGCACCCCCCCGGACCGTCTGGGGAACCCCCCCCCCCCGCCCCTTCCCACTCCCCAGGAGGAGGAAGAGGGGGAGGAAGGCTCCCAGGAGTCCCCCTCCAGCAAGGTGGGACCCCCCCAGACCCCCCCGGGAGCCCCTGCCCCCCCCCCACGGACGCCCTGGACCCCCCCCAGACCCTCAGAGACCCCCCCCAGGGAGCCTCTGGGCCCCCCAACCCCCCCAGGAGGAGGAGGAAGAGGGGGAGGAAGGCTCCCAGGAGTGCTCCTCCAGCAAGGTGGGACCCCCCCAGACCCCCCCGGGATCCCCAGGGACCTCCTGGTCCCCCCCAGACCCTCAGAGACCCCCCCCAGGGACCCCCTGCCCCCCCCCAAGAGGAGGAGGAAGGTTCCCGGGAGTCTTCCTCCAGCAAGGAGGGACCTTCTGGGCCCCCCCCCAGGACCCCCAGGGATCCCCTGGACCCCCCCCCAACCCCCCCCCACCCCTGGCCCAGAGACCCCCCCCCCAGTGCCCCCGCCCACCCCCTGCCCCGGTTCCCCCCCCCCCCCAGGAGGAAGAGGAGGAGGAGGAGGAGGCCGAAGAGGAGGAGGAGCCGCAGCGGCGGCGGCGCCGGAGACCCAAAGGGGAGCCCCCGGGGGGGGCCGGGCAGCGCGGGGACACCCAGGAGCCCTCCGACGGTGGGGACGCGGGGGGGGGGGCAAGGGGACACGGGGGGGATTGGGGATGGGGGGGGGACAAGGGGACACGGGGGGGGATTGGGGACACGGGGACATGGGGATATGGGGGGACACGGGGGGGATTGGGGACACGGGGGGGATTGGGGACACGGGGGGGATTGGGGACACGGGGATATGGGGGGACACGGGGGGGGATTGGGGACACGGGGGGGGCAAGGGGACATGGGTTGGGGATAAGGGGACACGGGGGGGACTGGGGACACGGGGGGGGGACTGGGGACACGGGGATGGGGGGGACAAGGGGACACGGGGACATGGGGATATGGGGGGACATGGGGGGGATTGGGGACACGGGGGGGGCAAGGGGACATGGGTTGGGGATAAGGGGACATGGGGGGGGGATTGGGGACACGGGGGGGGACTGGGGACACGGGGATGGGGGGGGGACAAGGGGACACGGGGGGGGGATTGGGGACACGGGGGGGGACAAGGGGACACGGGGATGGGGGGGGGGGATTGGGGACACGGGGGGGGACAAGGGGACACGGGGATGGGGGGGGGAATTGGGGACAAGGGGGAGGTTGGGGACACGGGGGGGGACATTGGGATACTGGAGGACAAGGGGGGGGGTTTGGGGACACGGGGGGGGGGGACAGGGGCCGCGGGGGGGGGGCCGGGGTGGTGACATTGCCCGTGTCCCCGCAGAGGAGGAGGAGGAGGAGGAAGAAGCCGCCCCCAGCGAAGGCTCCTCCAAGTTCTCCCTCTACGAGGGGGGGGGGGCAGCGCCTCGGCCTCCAGCTCTTCCTCCCCCCCCCCCTTCCTCCTCCTCCTCCTCCTCCTCCTCATCATCCTCTTCCTCCTCCTCTTCCTCCTCTTCATCCTCCTCCTCCTCCTCCGAGGACGAGAGCGCGGCCGAGGAGCCCCCCGCGCCCCCCCCGGCCCCCCACGCCCCAGCCGGGTAAGTGCCCCTCCCCCCCTTCCCAAATTCGGGGCTCCCCCCCCCCATTTTGGGTCTTCCCCCCCCCCAATTTTGGATCCCGCCCCCCCAGTTTGGGCCCCCCCCCCTCGAAATTTGGGTCCCACCCCCCCAATTTTGGGTCCCGCCCCCCCCAGTTTGGGCCCCCCCCCTCGAAATTGGGTCCCACCCCCCCAATTTTGGGTCTCGTCCCCCCAGTTTGGGCCCCCCCCCTCGAAATTTGGGTCCCCCCCCCCTCAAAATTTGGGTGTGTGTGTCCCCCCCCAATTTTGGGTCTCACCCCCCTATTTGGGCTCTTCCCCCCCCCTCGAAATTTGGGTCCCACCCCCCCAGTTTTGGGTCCCGCCCTCCTAGTTTGGGGCCCCCCCCTCGAAATTCGGGTCTCCCCCCCCCAGTTTTGGGTCCCCCCCTCGAAATTTGGGTCCCACCCCCCCCAATTTTGGGTTCCCCCCCTTCAAATTTGGGTCTCCCCCCCAAGTTTTGGGTCTCACCCCCCCATTTGGGGTCGTACCCCCCCCCTCAAAATTTGGGCCCCACCCCCCCAATTTTTGGGTCTTCCCCCCCCCCCCAAGTTTTGGGTCTCACCCCCCCATTTGGGGTCGTGTCCCCCCCCCTCAAAATTTGGGCCCCACCCCCCCAATTTTTGGGCTCCCCCCCTCGAAGTTCGTGTCTCCCCCCCCCCCAAGTTTTAGGGTCGTCCCCCCCCACATCGGGGTCCCCCCCCGCTGACACCCCCCCCCCTTTTTCTTCTCCCCGCAGCTCCCCCCCCCCCACCCCGCCCCTCCTCCCCCATCCCCCTCTTGCCCCCCCCCAAGAAACGCCGCAAGACCCTCCCCCCCGGCGAGGAGCCCCCCCCGCCTGCCCCCCCCCGCCCCCCCCCGCCGCCGCCGCCATCGCTGCCCCCCAGACCCCCCACTCCCCCCCCGCCGCCGCCGCCCCCCCAGCCCCCCGCCCGCCCCCCGCCCGCCCCCCCCCACCACCGTCGCCGAGACCCCCCCCGGCCCCCCCGGCCCGTCTGCAACCTGCCGGCCGACCACGCGTCTCTCGTCAAAAGCTGGGGGGCCGAGGACTTGGGGGGCAGCGGGGGGGGGGCCCCCCATCGCCGCCCCCCCCGCCGCCCCCCTCCGCCCCCCCGCCGAGCGCTTGGGGGCCACCTCGCTGCTGGAACTGGCCCGCGGCCACCAGCCGGGGGGGGCGGGGGGGGACCTGGCGGTGCTGGCCGCCATCGCCCTCACCCGGGGGGGCAGCGAGGAGGAGGAGGAGGAGGAGGAAGAGGAGGAAGAAGAAGAGGCGGCGGCGGAGGAGGAGGAGGAGGAAGACGGCGGCGCCCCCCCCGTCCTGCTGGAACACAATTACGCCATGCCCCTGCGAGCCGGCCCCCCCCGAAAACCCGGCGGTGGCCCCCCCCACCCCCCCGAAAACCCGCTGGCCCCCCCCCACCCCGCCGAAGCCCTACGGCTGGAACCCGCCGCCGCCGAGGTGCTGGAAGCCCCCGAGGAGGTGGTGGTGGAAGCCCCCCCCGAAGGGGAGGGAACCCCCCCGACCGCCCCCCCCCGGCCCCCCCCCCCCGCCCCCGCCGCAAACGCCATCGCCCCCCCCCTCCGGCGCCGGCCTCCTCGGGGTCCAGCGAGAGCGAGGAGGAGGAAGAGGAGGAAGAAGAGAGCAGCAGCAGCGAGGAGGACTACGAGGACTACGAGGAGGAGGATGAGGAAGAGGAGGAAGAAGAGGGGGGGCGACGGCCATGGCTGCGCCCCCGGGGCCCCCCCCCCGGCCCCTCGGTCCCCCCCGCCCCGCGTCTTCCCCCCCCGCAGCGAGTTCGAGCAGATGACCATCCTCTACGACATCTGGAGCGCGGGGCTGGACGCCGAGGACATGCGGTTCCTGCGCCTCACCTACGAGCGCCTGCTGCAGGAGGACAGCGGCACCCACTGGCTCAACGACACCCACTGGGTGCACCACACCGATATCCTGCCCGCCGCGGGGGGGGGGGCACGGGGCCACGGGGATGGACGCCGGGGGGTCAGGGACGTCGGGGACGTTGGCGTTGGGGACGTGGGGATGGACGTTGGGGTCAAGAACGTTGGGAATGTTGGTGTTGGGGATGTGGGGATGGGCGTTGGGGTCAAGAACGTTGGGAATGTTGGTGTTGGGGACGTGGGGATGGGTGTTGGGGACGTGGGGAGGGACTTTGGGGACATGGGGACAGGTGTTGGGGACGTGGGGATGGGCGTTGGGGTCAAGAACGTTGGGAATGTTGGCGTTGGGGACGTGGGGATGGGTGTTGGGGTCAAGAACGTTGGGAATGTTGGCGTTGGGGACGTGGGGATGGACGTTGGGGTCAAGAACGTTGGGAATGTTGGTGTTGGGGATGTGGGGATGGGCGTTGGGGACGTGGGGATGGGTGTTGGGGTCAAGAACGTTGGGAATGTTGGCGTTGGGGACGTGGGGATGGGTGTTGGGGTCAAGAACGTTGGGAATGTTGGCGTTGGGGACGTGGGGATGGACGTTGGGGTCAAGAACATTGGGAATGTTGGCGTTGGGGACGTGGGGATGGGCGTTGGGGTCAAGAACGGTGGGAATGTTGGCGCTGGGGACGTGGGGATGGATGTTGGGGACATGGGGATGGGTGTTGGGGTCAAGAACGTTGGGAATGTTGGCATTGGGGACGTGGGGACAGGTGTTGGGGACGTGGGGATGGGCGTTGGGGTCAAGAACGTTGGGAATGTTGGCGTTGGGGACGTGGGGATGGGCGTTGGGGACGTGGGGATGGGTGTTGGGGTCAAGAACGTTGGGAATGTTGGCATTGGGGACGTGGGGATGGGCGTTGGGGTCAAGAACGTTGGGTACATTGGTGTTGGGGACATGGGGGCGGGTGTTGGGGATGTGGGGATGGACGTTGGGGTCAAGAACATTGGGAATGTTGGCATTGGGGACGTGGGGATGGGTGTTGGGGTCAAGAACGTTGGGAATGTTGGCGTTGGGGACGTGGGGATGGACGTTGGGGTCAAGAACGTTGGGAATGTTGGTGTTGGGGACGTGGGGATGGACGTTGGGGACATGGGGATGGGTGCTGGGGTCAAGAACGTTGGGAATGTTGGCGTTGGGGACGTGGGGATGGGTGTTGGGGACGTGGGAATGGGCGTTGGGGTCAAGAACATCAGCTACGTTGGTGTTGGGGATGTGGGGATGGACGCGGGGGGTCAAGGACGTTGGGGACATTGGTGTTGGGGACGTGAGGGTGGGTGTTGGGGACATGGGGATGGGTGTTGGGGTCAAGAACGTTGGGTACGTTGGTGTTGGGGACGTGGGGATGGACGTTGGGGACATGGGGATGGGTGTTGGGGACACAATCGTTGGGTATGTTGGTGTTGGGGATGTGGGGATGGACGTTGGGGACGTGGGGATGGGTGTTGGGGTCAAGAACGTTGGGTACGTTGGTGTTGGGGACGTGGGGATGGACGTTGGGGACATGGGGATGGGTGTTGGGGACACAATCGTTGGGTATGTTGGTGTTGGGGACATGGGGATGGACGTTGGGGTCAAGAACGTTGGGGACGTTGGCGTTGGGGACGTGGGGATGGACGTTGGGGACATGGGGATGGGTGTTGGGGTCAAGAACGTTGGGGACATTGGTGTTGGGGACGTGGGGGTGGGTGTTGGGGACACAATCATTGGGTACGTTGGTGTTGGGGACGTGGGGATGGACGTTGGGGTCAAGAACGTTGGGTACGTTGGTGTTGGGGACGTGGGGATGGACGTTGTGGCCACGACTGTTGGGCCCGTTGCCACGGGGGCCGCGCGCGCGCGAGCGAGCGAGGTGGGGGGTGGGGGGTTGTGGTGACCGCCCGAGCTTCTCCCGCCTCGTTATTGCCCTGACGCCTCCGTCACTGACGAGGACGCGCAGCCCCCGGCCTTGGCGTCGTCGCCGCCGGGGTCGCCGGTGGCCCGATGGCCGCCACCACCGGACGGGCAGCGCCCGCAGCGAGGGCTATTACCCCATCAGCCGGCGGGAGAAGGCCCGGTACCTCCGCCCCTGCCCCGCCGCCCCCCCCGGACCCCGACCTCCCCGACACCCAGGTGAGGGGCGTGGGTGGGGGGTCACCCCCGCCCCGGGGGGTGGCTTGTGTCCCTGTGTGTGTGTCCCCCCCCCCCCCACCGCCGTGTCCCCGCCGCAGGGTCCCAACCGGGTGCTGTCGGAGCGTCGGTCGGAGCAGCGGCGGCTGCTGAGCGCCATGGGCTCGGCCGCCCTCCTCGACAGCGACCTGCTCAAGCTCAACCAGCTCAAGGTGGGGGGGTTGGGGGGGGGGTTGGGGGGGGGAGGGGGTGGGGGGTGGGGGGTGGGGTGGTGTCCCCAAGGTGGACGGTGGGGGGTGGCACCGGTGTCCTGGTTTGGGGGGCGGGGGTGGTGGTGTCCTGGTGGGGCCCCCGTTGTGATGTTCCTCGTCCTGGTGCCCCCGTCCTGATGTTTCCTGGTGCCCCCCATCCTGGTGTCACCTCGTGTCCCCCCGTGTCCCCCGTCCTGATGTCCCCCCGTGTCCCCCATCCTGATGTTCCTCGTCCTGGTGTCCCCCATCCTGATGTTCCTTGTCCTGGTGTCCCCTGGTGTCCCCCCATGTCCCCCATCCTGGTGTCCCCTGGTGTCCCCCCATGTCCCCCATCCTGATGTTCCTCATCCTGGTGTCCCCCATCCTGATGTCCCCTGGTGCCCCCCATCCTGGTGTCACCTCGTGTCCCCTGGTGTCCCCCGTCCTGATGTCCCCTGGTGTCCCCCATCCTGATGTTCCTTGTCCTGGTGTCCCCCATCCTGATGTTTCCTGATGCCCCCCATCCTGATGTTCCTTGTCCTGGTGTCCCCCGTCCTGATGTTTCCTGGTGTCCCCCATCCTGATGTCCCCTGGTGTCCCCTGGTGCCCCCCATCCTGATGTTCCTTGTCCTGGTGTCCCCCATCCTGATGTTTCCTGGTGCCCCCCATCCTGATGTTCCTTGTCCTGGTGTCCCCCGTCCTGATGTCCCCTGGTGTCCCCCATCCTGATGTTCCTTGTCCTGGTGTCCCCCGTCCTGATGTTTCCTGGTGTCCCCCATCCTGATGTCCCCTGGTGTCCCCTGGTGCCCCCCATCCTGATGTTCCTTGTCCTGGTGTCCCCCATCCTGATGTTTCCTGGTGCCCCCCATCCTGATGTTCCTTGTCCTGGTGTCCCCCGTCCTGATGTCCCCTGGTGTCCCCCATCCTGATGTCCCTTGTCCTGGTGTCCCCCATCCTGATGTTCCTCATCCTGGTGTCCCCCATCCTGATGTTTCCTGGTGTCCCCCAGTGTCCCCCGTCCTGATGTTCCTCGTCCTGGTGTCCCCTGTCCTGATGTCCCCCGGTGTCCCCCATCACGGTGTCCTCCATCCTGATGTCCCCTGGTGTTCCTCATCCTGGTGTCCCCCATCCTGATGTTTCCTGGTGCCCCCCATCCTGGTGTCACCTCGTGTCCCCCCATGTCCCCCATCCTGATGTCCCCTGGTGTCCCCTATCATGGTGTCCTCCATCCTGATGTCCCGCAGTGTCCCCCATCTTGATGTTCCTCGTCCTGATGTCCCCTGTCCTGGTGTTCCTCGTTCTGATGTTTCGTGGTGTCCCCCGTCCTGGTGTCACCTTGTGTCCCCCAGTGTCCCCCGTCCTGGTGTCCCCTGGTGTTCCTCATCCTGGTGTCCCCCGTCCTGATGTTCCTCGTTCTGATGTTTCGTGATGTCCCCCGTCCTGGTGTCACCTTCTGTCCCCTGTCCTGATGTTCCTCGTCCTGATGTCCCCTCATGTCCCCCTCCTGATGTCCCCTCATGTCCCCCAGTGTCCCCCTTCCTGGTGTCCCCCCATGATGACGTGTCCCATCGTGACGTGTCCCATGGTGACATGTCCCCTCGTGGTGACGTGTCCCGTGGTGACGTGTCCCTCCATGGTGACGTGTCCCCTCGTGGTGACGTGTCCCTCCATGGTGACGTGTCCCATGGTGACGTGTCCCTCCATGGTGACGTGTCCCATGGTGATGTGTCCCCTTGTGGTGACGTGTCCCTCCATGGTGACGTGTCCCGTGGTGACGTGTCCCCCCATGGTGATGTGTTCCTCCATGGTGACGTGTCCCCTCGTGGTGACGTGTCCCTCCATGGTGACGTGTCCCTCCATGGTGACGTGTCCCCTCGTGGTGACGTGTCCCGTGGTGACGTGTCCCTCCATGGTGACGTGTCCCTCCATGGTGACGTGTCCCCTCGTGGTGACGTGTCCCGTGGTGACGTGTCCCTCCATGGTGACGTGTCCCTCCATGGTGACGTGTCCCCTCATGGTGACGTGTCCCGTGGTGACGTGTCCCCTCATGGTGACGTGTCCCATGGTGACGTGTCCCTCCATGGTGACGTGTCCCTCCATGGTGACGTGTCCCCTCGTGGTGATGTGTCCCATGGTGACGTGTCCCTCCATGGTGACGTGTCCCTCCATGGTGACGTGTCCCCTCATGGTGACGTGTCCCGTGGTGACGTGTCTCTCCATGGTGACGTGTCCCCTCCATGGTGACGTGTCCCCTCCATGGTGACGTGTTCCTCCATGGTGACGTGTCCCGTGGTGACGTGTCCCTCCATGGTGACGTGTCCCTCCATGGTGACGTGTCCCGTGGTGACGTGTCCCATGGTGACGTGTCCCATGGTGACGTGTCCCTCCATGGTGACGTGTCCCCTCATGGTGACGTGTCCCATGGTGACGTGTCCCTCCATGGTGACGTGTCCCCCCCGTGTCCCCCCAGTTCCGGAAGAAGCGGCTGCGGTTCGGGCGGAGCCGCATCCACGAGTGGGGGCTCTTCGCCATGGAGCCCATCGCGGCCGACGAGATGGTCATCGAGTACGTGGGGCAGAACATCCGCCAGGTCAGCCCCGCGGCCACCAACCGGCCCCTGCTGGCCACCAACCCCCCGGCCACCTCCCGCCACCCTTGGGGACCCCCAAGTGCCCCCTGGCCACCTCCTGCCTCCTTCAGTGGCCACCAAGGACCATGAGGTCACCTTCCATCGTCTTTGGTGGCCACCAAGGACCCTCTGGTCAAACTCCCATCATCTTTGGTGGCCACCTCCCACCGCCCCCAATCCCCCCGTGGCCACCTCCCACCATCTTTGATGGCCCCCAATCCCCCCGTGGTCACCTCCCACCGCCCCCAATCCCCCCGTGGCCACCTCCCACCATCTTTGATGGCCACCAACCCCCCGTGGCCACCTCCCACCATGTTCGGTGGCCCCCAACCCCCCTGTGGTCACCTCCCACCACCCCCAATCCCCCCGTGGCCACCTCCCACCATCTTTGATGGCCCCCAACCCCCCCGTGGTCACCTCCCACCACCCCCAATCCCCCCGTGGCCACCTCCCACCGTCTTCGATGGCCACCAACCCCCCCGTGGCCACCTCCCACCGCCCCCAATCCCCCCGTGGCCACCTCCCACCGTCTTCGATGGCCACCAACCCCCCCGTGGCCACCTCCCACCACCCCCAATCCCCCCGTGGTCACCTCCCACCATCTTTGGTGGCCCCCAATCCCCCCGTGGTCACCTCCCACCATCTTTGATGGCCACTAACTCCCCCGTGGCCACCTCCCACCGCCCCCAATCCCCCTGTGGCCACCTCCCACCATCTTTGATGACCACCAACCCCCTCGTGGTCACCTCCCACCATCTTTGATGGCCACCAACCCCCCCGTGGCCACCTCCCACTGCCCCCAATCCCCCCGTGGCCACCTCCCACCGTCTTCGATGGCCCCCAACCCCCCCGTGGCCACCTCCCACCGCCCCCAGCGGCCCTGTTGTCGCCCCCCCGTCACCCCCCGCGCGTCCCCGTCCGTCCCCCCCCCCAGGTGGTGGCCGACATGCGGGAGAAGCGCTACGTGCAGGAGGGCATCGGCAGCAGCTACCTCTTCCGGGTGGACCACGACACCATCATCGACGCCACCAAATGCGGCAACTTGGCCCGTTTCATCAACCACTGCTGCACGGTGAGCCCCCCGCCCGCGTCCCCCCCGCTGTGTCCCATCCCCCCCCCCCCAACTCGGTGTCCCCAACCGTGTCACCGCGGCGTGTCCCCCTCCCTCCCCTCCCCCCCCCAGCCCAACTGCTACGCCAAGGTCATCACCATCGAGGCGCAGAAGAAGATCGTCATCTACTCCAAGCAGCCCATCGGGGTCAACGAGGAGATCACCTACGACTACAAGTTCCCCATCGAGGACACCAAGATCCCCTGCCTCTGCCGCACCGAGAGCTGCCGCGGCACCCTCAACTAGCCCCCCGCGGCCACCGCCGGCCACCAGGGGGTGCGGGTCGAGACGGTCGCTGACGGGCGCTCGGCTCTCGGGTTTGAAGCCGCCTTTGGCGAGGGGAGGGCGCCGCCGGTGGATGGGTTGAGGTGCGGCCACCGGGTTTGGGAGTGCGGCCACCGTGGCCGATGTGTGGCCACCAGGCTTGGGGCGTGGCCACCGTGGCCGATGTGTGGCCTCCAGCTCTTGGTCTGAAGCTATCCTTGTTGACATGTGGCCACCATGGCCAACGTGTGGCCACCATGGCCAATGTGTGGCCTCCAGATCTTGGTCTGAAGCCACCCTTGTTGACATCTGGCCACCGTGGCCGACATTTGGCCACCATGGCTGACGTTTGGCCTCCAGCTCTTGGTTTGAAGCCCCCCTTGTTGACATGTGGCCACCATGGCTGACATTTGGCCACCATGGCTGACGTTTGGCCTCCAACTCTTGGTCTGAAGCCACCCTTGTTGACGTGTGGCCACCATGGCCGATGTGTGGCCACCAGGCTTGGGGCACGGCCACCATAGCTGACGTGTGGCCACCATGGCCAATGGGTGGCCTCCAACTCTTGGTTTGAAGCCACCCTTGTTGACATGTGGCCACCATGGCTGACATTTGGCCACCATGGCTGACGTTTGGCCTCCAACTCTTGGTCTGAAGCCACCCTTGTTGACATGTGGCCACCATGGCCAACGTGTGGCCACCATGGCCGACAACATGTGGTCTCCACTCTTCGTTTGAAGCCCCCCTTGGTGACGTGTGGCCACCGTGGCCGATGTGTGGCCACCAGGCTTGGGGCGTGGCCATCATGGCCGACGTGTGGCTCGGGGCCACCCCGAGGTTGCCGTGTGGCCACCAGGCTGCCGGGTTCCCACCGTTGGCTTGAGGTTGCCGTGGGGCCGCCGCAGTGGCCATATTGCCATGGTCGGTGTGAGGTCATCGGGGTCAGTGTGAGGTCATCGGGGTCGGTGTGAGGTCATCGGGGTTGGCGTGAGGTCATTGGTGTTGGTGTGAGGTCATCGGCGTTGGCATGATGTCATCAGCATTGGCGTGAGGTCATCGAGGCTGCTGTGAGGTCATCGGCGTCAGCATGATGTCATCAGCATTGGCGTGAGGTCATCGGGGTTGGAGTGAGGTCATCGGCGTCGGCATGAGGTCATTGCTGTTGGCGTGATGTCATCAGCATTGGCGTGAGGTCATCGAGGCTGCTGTGAGGTCATCGGCGTCGGCGTGATGTCATCAGCATTGGTGTGATGTCATCAGCGTTGGCGCGAGGTTGCCCCCAGAGCTGACGTCACGTGACATCACCGTGGCCGGCGTGACACTGTTGGGTTGCCGTGACATCATCGCCGTGACGTCATCGCCGTGACATCATCACCACCGCCATGACGCTGCTGTGACCTCACCTGCTTCCCCCCCCCCCTCCCCCCCCCCCCCGCCTCGCTGTGACATCACGGGGCGGAGCATCGCGCCGTCGCCGTGACATCACCGCCCCGTCGCCGTGACGTCACTGCGGCCCCTCCCCCTCCCCCCCCCCTCCCCCCCCCCCGTGGGAAAGGCGCCATTTTTTTCCCCTTGGCTGTTTCTTGTAGAAACTCGGGGGGGGGTCGGGGGGGGTCGGGGGGGGGGGGGGTGTCTCCTCTCCCCTCCCCCCCCCCCCCCCCCAGCTCTGTAAATACCCCCGGGGGGGTGTAAATACCCTGTAAATGCCCCCCCCCCCCCCCCCCTGTACATATGTTGATATGGGGCCCCCCCGCGGCCCCCCCTTTTTATAAAGTGGCCACCGAGCTTTGAGAAACGGCGTCTGGGGGGGGGGGGACCCCAAAATCCTGCGGGGGGGGGGTCTCGGGGGGGTCCTGGATGGGGGGGGGGGGGGGGAGGACCCCAATATCCCGGGGGGGGCCGGATTTAGGGGGGGGGTCCCGGGATTGGGGGGGGGACACCCCAAAATCCTTCGGGGGGGGGTCTCGGGGGGGGGCCCGGGATGGGGGGGGGGGGACCCTGGGATTTGGGGGGGGGGGGGAAGGACCCCAATACCCCGGGGGGGGCCGGATTTGGGGGGGGGGGTCCCGGATTTGGGGGGGGGGGGGGGGGGCGGTGGGGGCACCCCAACCCCCTCTTTGGGGGGGGGAGGGGGGGGGTCCCGGTGTTTGGGGGGGGTCCCGGGGGGGCCGGTTTTTGGGGGGGGGGGGGGGGGGACCCCAAACACCGCGGGGGGGTCATTGGGGGGGGGACACACCCTGGGGGGTCCCACGTGACCGGGGGGGGGGGGGAGCCGGGCGTCGGGGAGGGGGAGTGGGCGGGGCTTCCGTGACAGCCAATGAGAAGCGGGGGTGGGTCGGGGGAGGGGCGTGGCTTCGCCAGGCCCCGCCCACGCGGGGGGGGGGGTGCGCGCGCGTGGGTTAGAGCGAGGGAGCGCGGCCAATGAGGAGGCGGGAGGGGAGGGGGCGTGGCCAAGGAGGAGCCGCGGGGGGCGTGGTCTGGGGGAAGCCCCGCCTCCCGAGGTGGGGGGGGCGGGACGGTGGCGCGCGTTGCCACGGCAACGGCTGCCGTGGGGTGGGGGTGGGGGGACCCGCGGGTTCGGGACCCACATCTATGGGGGGGGGGGACCCACATCTATGGGGGGACCCACATCTATAGGGGACCTGGGGGTCTGGGACCCACATCTATGGGGCGGGGGGGGGGACCCAAATCTATGGGGGGACCCACATCTATGGGGCGGGGGAGGGGGGGGGACCCACATCTATGGGGCGGGGGGGGGGACCCACATCTATAGGGGACCTGGGGGTCTGGGACCCACATCTATGGGGCAGGGGGGGGACCCACATCTATGGGGGACCCGGGGGTTCGGGACCCAAATCTATGGGGGGACCCACATCTATGGGGCGGGGGAGGGGGGGGGACCCACATCTATAGGGACCCACATCTATAGGGGACCTGGGGGTCCGGGACCCACATCTATGGGGCAGGGGGGGGACCCACATCTATGGGGTGGGGGGGGGGGACCCAAATCTATGGGGGGACCCACATCTATGGGGCGGGGGGGGGACCCACATCTATAGGGACCCACATCTATGGGGCGCGCAGGGCTCCGGGCTGGGTGTCCCCCCCCTCCCCCCCCCCGCTTTCCCCCTCACACGGGCCCCTCCCCCCCCTTACGTCACCGCCCCCCCCTCTTACGTCACCGCCCCCCCCCCGGGTCCCCTCGGCCTTGGCCCCGGCGCTGACCCGGCCCCTCCCCCCGCCCCGGGGCGGAGCCGCCGCCGCGATCGGGAAGAGGAAAAGGGGGGGGTGGGGGAGGGGCGCGGGGCCATGGCGGAGGAGACCCCCGGGGACGGCGACCCCCGCCCCGACCCACAGGTACCGGGGGGGTCCGGGACCCACAAGGGGCCAGCAGTTTGGGACCCACATCTAGAGGGGACACAGGTGTCTGGGAGGGACCCAGGGATTCGGGCCCCACATCTATGGGGGGCCCAGGAGTTTGGGACCCACATCTATGGGGGACACAAGGGTCCGTGACCCACATCTAGAGGGGACCCAGGTGTCCGGGCCCCACATCCCTTGGCCTTTAGAGTGGTCCCAGGTGGCCGGTTCCCCCCGCCGTGGGGCGATGGCTCCGTGGGGCGACGGTGCCGTGGGGTGACGGCGCCGTGGGGCGATGGCTCCGTGGGGTGACGGCTCCATGGGGTGACGGTGCTGTGGGGTGACGGCGCCGTGGGGCAATGGCTCTGTGGGGCGATGGCTCCATGGGGTGACGGTGCCGTGGGGTGACGGCGCCGTGGGGCAATGGCTCTGTGGGGCGATGGCTCCGTGGGGCAACGGCTCTGTGGGGTGACGGTGCCGTGGGGCAATGGCTCCGTGGGGCGATGGCTCCGTGGGGCGATGGCTCCGTGGGTGACGGTGCCGTGGGGCGATGGCGCCGTGGGGCAATGGCTCTGTGGGGCGCAGGGGCTGGTGTTCGTGGTGACGGGCGGCTGCGGGTTCCTGGGCTCCCACCTGGTGCAGCTGCTGCTGGAGCAGGAGCCGGGGCTGCGGGAGCTGCGCGTCTTCGACCTCCACATCGACCCCCGCCTCCTCCCCCCCGACCCGGGTGGGGGCGTCTGTGGGGCTGGGGGGGGATCTATGGGGCTGGGGGGGGGATCCATGGGGCTGGGGTGGGATCTATGGGGCTGGGGGGGGAAGGTCTGTGGGTCTGGGGTGGGATCTATGGGGCTGGGGGGGATCTATGGGGCTGGGGGGGGAGGTCTATGGGTCTGGGGTGGGATCTATGGGGCTGAGGGGGGAGATCTGTGGGGCTGGGGGGGGAACTGTGGGGCTGGGGGGGATCTATAGGGCTGGGGGGGGATCTATGGGGCTGGTGTTAGATCCATGGGGCTGGGGTGGGATCTATCGGGCTGGGGGGGGATCTGTGGGGCTGGGGTGGGATCTATGGGGCTGGGGGGGGATCTATGGGGCTGGGGGGGGAAGATCTATGGGTCTGGGGTGGGATCTATGGGGCTGGGGGGGGAGGTCTATGGGTCTGGGGTGGGATCTATAGGGCTGGGGGGGGAGGTCTATGGGTCTGGGGGGGGGATCTATGGGGTTGGGGGGGATCTATGGGGCTGGGGGGGAATCTATGGGGTTGGGGGGGGGATCCATGGGGTTGGGGGGGATCTATGGGGCTGGGGGGGAATCTATGGGGCTGGGGGGGGATCCCTGGGGCTGGGGTGGGATATATGGGGCTGGGGGGGGAAGATCTATGGGTCTGGGGTGGGATCCATGGGTCTGGAGTGGGATCTATGGGGCTGGGGAGGCATCTATGGGTCTATGGGCTGACCCGTGGGCCTGGTTGGGGGGGATCTGTGGGTCTGACACCCCCCCCCCTCGGTGCCGTGGGGCGCAGGGGGCCGGCTGCGGCTGGTGCAGGGGGACGTGGGGGACGCGGGCGCCGTGGGGCAGGCGCTGGCCGGGGCCCACGTCGTCTTCCACACGGCCGCCATCGTGGACGTGTGGGGCCAGGTCAGCCCCGAGGCCATCGCCAGGGTCAACGTCCAGGGTGCGTGTGGGGCAGGGGGGGGATGTGGGGCAGAGGGCGGGGGGGGTCTATGGGGCAGGGGGTGGTGTCTATGGGGGGTCTGGGTTGTCTATGGGGCAGTGGGGGGGATCTATGGGGCAGCGGTGGGGGGGTCTATGGGGGGTCTCGGTTGTCTATGGGGCAGCGGGGGATCTATGGGGCAGCGGTGGGGAGTCTATGGCGGGGTCTGGGATGTCTATGGGGCGGCGGGGGGAATATATGGGGCAGCGTGGGGGATCTATGGGGCAGCGGGGGGATCTATGGGGCAGTGGAGAGTTGTCTATGGGGCGGCGGGGGGATCTATGGGGCAGCGGGGGGAATCTATGGGGCAGCGGGGGGGTTGTCTATGGGGCGGCGGGGGGGAATCTATGGGGCAGCGGGGGGGTTGTCTATGGGGCAGCGGGGGGAATCTATGGGGCAGCGGGGGGCTGTCTATGGGGCAGTGGGGGGGAATCTATGGGGCAGTGGGGGGTTATCTATGGGGCAGTGGGGGGTTGTCTATGGGGCAGCGGGGGGAATCTATGGGGCAGCGGGGGGTTGTCTATGGGGCGGCGGGGGGAATCTATGGGGCAGCGGGGGGCTGTCTATGGGGCGGCGGGGGGAATCTATGGGGCAGCGGCCCCACGGAGCCCCCCCCGGTGCCCCCCAGGGACGCGGAACGTGCTGTGGGGCTGCCGGGCGGGGGGGCGTGCGCTGCCTGCTCTACACCAGCAGCATGGAGGTGGTGGGGCCCAACACCCGCGGGGACCCCTTCCTGCGGTACGACCCACGGCCGCCCCACAGCGACCCACACCCTGCCCCACAGCGACCCACAGCCGCCCTATGGCGACCCATAGCGACCCATAGCTGCCACATAGTGACTCACAGCCGCCCCATAGTGACCCACAAGTGCCCCATAGCGACCCCCAACTGCCCCATAGCGACCCACAAGTGTCCCATAGCGACCCCTGACCCCTCACCCCTGACCCCTGACCTTGACCCCGACCCCCCAACCCCTGACCCCCAACCAGCCCCATAGTGACCCCCTCCTCACCCCCCAGCCTTGACCCCTGACCTTGACCCCTGACCCCTGACCCACATGACACTCCCAGCCCCCCCAACCTGCCCCATAGCGACCCCTGACCCCTGACCCCCAACCTGCCCCATAGCGACCCCTGACCCCCGACCCCTGACCCCCAACCTGCCCCATAGCAACCCCTGACCCCCAATCTGCCCCATAGCGACCCCTGACCCCTCACACCCACCCCACCCCCCACCCCCCGGCCTTGACCCCTGACCTTGACCCTTGACCCCTGACCCCAGGGGGCACGAGGACAGCCCCTACCCCACGCGCCACTCCCAGCCCTACCCCCGCAGCAAGGCCCAGGCCGAGAGGATGGTGCTGGAGGCCAACGGCGCCCCCGTGAGGGGGGGGGACGTGGGGGGGGCGGGGGGGGGACACACAGGGGGGGGCGGGGGGGGGGGCGGGGGGGCGGGGGTTGGGGGGAAATGGGAGAAAAGGGGGGTTTGGGGGTGGGAAATGGGGGTTTGGGGGGTTTTGGGGGGGATTTTGGGGGCGGGAAATGGGGGTTTGGGGGGGAAATGGGGAGGGGGGAGCATATGGGGGGGGACATGGGGGACGGGGGGGGCGGGGGGGGGACACACATGGGGGGGCGGGGGGGCAGGGGTTGGGGGGAAATGGGGGAAAAGGGGGGGGTTGGGGGTGGGAAATGGGGGTTTGGGGGGTTTTGGGGGGAAATGGGGGGGTTCGGGGGGGGGACATGGGGGGGGGACATGGGGGGGTGGGGGGGGACACACATGGGGGGGCGGGGGGGCGGGGGGTTGGGGGGAAATGGGGGGGTTTGGGGGGGGAAAATGGGGGTTTGGGGGGTTTTTGGGGGGAAATGGGGGGGTTCGGGGGGGCATATTGGGGGGGGACATATGGGGGGCTGGGGGGGGACATGGGGGGCACGGGGGGGGCCGGGGGGGTGGGGGGTGGGGGGGAAATGGGGGAAAACGGGGGGGTTTGGGGGGGGGGAAATGGGGGTTTGGGGGGGTTTTGGGGGGAAATGGGGACGTTCGGGGGGGGACATGGGGGGCTGGAGGGGGTCTGGGGGGGGGTCCTGGGGTTTGGGGGCTGCCCCACAGGTTTTGGGGGGTTTGGGGGGCTGCCCCATAGATTTTGGGCCTGTCTGGGGGGGGTTTGGGGCTGCCCCATAGATTTGGGGGAGGTTTTGGGGGCTGCCCCATGCACTTTGGGAGGGGGTTTGGGTCTGCCCCATAGATTTTGGGCCTGTCTGTGGGGTTTTGGGGGGTTTTGGGGGCTGCCCCATAGATTTTGGCCTGGTTTTGAGGGGTTTTGGGGGGGTTTTTGGGGGTTTTTGGGGGCTGCCCCACAGATGTGGGGGGTCGTGGGGGTGTGGGGGTGACCCCCCCCGCTCCGTGCGCGCCCCCCAGGTGGCCGGGGGGGGGCGGCTGGTGACGGCGTCGCTGCGCCCCACGGGGATCTATGGGGAGCGTCACCCGCTGCTGGCCCAGTTCTACCGGCGGGGGAGGGCGGCCGGGGGGTGGCTGCCCCGAACCCTCCCGCCCCACGCCGAGCACGGCCGCGTTCTACGCCGGTGAGCCCCGCCCCACGGCCGCCCCACGGCTGACCCACGGCCGCCCCACGGCTGACCCACGGCGGCCCCATGGCTGCCCCATGGCATCCCCGCACCTGGCCCACGGCTGCCCCATGGCTGGGCCATGGCTGCCCCATGGCTGCCCTAGAGCCTCCCCACACCTGCCCCACGCCTGCCCCATGGCTGACCCATGGCATCCCCACACCTGCCCCATAGAAACCCCACACCCCAGCTTTCCCCTGCCCCATAGAGACCCCACCCCCCACCCCCCCCCCCAGCCCCATAGAGACCCCACCCGCCATCTCTCCCCTGCCCCATAGAGACCCCACATCCCACCCCCCCAGCCCCATAGAGACCCCACCCCCCCACACCCCCCAGCCCCATAGAGACCCCCCCATCATCTCTCCCCCCCCAGCCCCATAGAGACCCCAGCCCCATAGAGACCCCCCCATCATCTCTCCCCCCCCTCAGCCCCATAGAGACCCCCCCATCATCTCTCCCCCCTCCCAGCCCCATAGAAACCCCATCCCCCAGCCCCATAGCGACCCCCCCATCATCTCTCCCCCCCCAGCCCCATAGAAACCCCATCCCCCAGCTCCCCCAGCCCCATAGAGACCCCCCCATCATCTCTCCCCCCCCAGCCCCATAGAGACCCCATCCCCCAGCCCCATAGAAACCCCCCCATCATCTCTCCCCCCCCAGCCCCATAGAAACCCCATCCCCCAGCTCCCCCAGCCCCATAGAGACCCCCCCATCATCTCCCCCCCCCAGCCCCATAGCGACCCCCCCATCATCTCTCCCCCCATCATCTCCCCCCCCAGCCCCATAGAGACCCCCCCATCATCTCTCCCCCCATCTCCCCCCCCCAGCCCCATAGAGACCCCCCCATCATCTCTCCCCCCATCTCCCCCCCAAGGCAACGTGGCCTGGATGCACCTTCTGGCCGCCCGAGCCGCCCTCCTGCGCCCCAGCGCCGTGGGGGGGGAGGTTTTCTACTGCTACGACGCCTCCCCCTACGCCCCCTACGAGGAGTTCAACCTCCTGCTCTTGGGGCCGGCCGGGCTGCGGGCTACCGGCCCTCGCCCCCCGCCGGCCCTCCTGAGCCTTTTGGCTCGTCTCAACGCCGGGTTGTTGGCCCTCCTGCGGCCTTTACGCCTTTACGCCCCTCTCCTCACCCCTTACACCTTGGCCCTGGCTTCCACCCCTTTCAGCGTCCGCACGGACAAGGCCAAGAGGCATTTTGGCTACCGGCCCCTCTACGGTTGGGCCCAAGCCCGGCAACGCACCCTGGGCTGGATAAAGCAGCTGGACGGAGGGTGAGGATCCGGGGTTTGGGGGGGGGAGGGGGGTGTCCGGGCCGGATCTTGGCTCCCAATCCGGATCCGGGGCCGGGTTTTGGGCTCCGAACCAGATCCTGATCTGGATCCGGGGCCGGGTTTTGGCTCTGACCCCGATCCGGAGGGAAATCCCGGCCAGGTTTTGGCTCTGACCCTGATCTAGGCTGGAATCTGGGCCGGATATTGGTTCCCAATCCGGATCCGGGGCCGGGTTTTGGACTCCGAACCAGATCCTGATCCGGATCCGGGGCTGGGTTTTGGGCTCCGAACCAGATCCTGATCCGGATCCAGGGCCGGGTTTTGGGCTCCGACCCCGATCCAGAGGGAAATCCCGGCCAGGTTTTGGCTCCAATCCCAATCCGGGGTGGGATCCGGGCCGGATCTTGGTTCCCAATCCGGATCCGGGGACGGGTTTTGGGCTCCGAACCAGATCCTGATCCGGATCCGGGGCCGGGTTTTGGTTCTGACCCCGATCCGGAGGGAAATCCTGGCCAGGTTTTGGCTCCGACCCCAATCTGGGGTGGGATCCAGGACGGATCTTGGCTCCCCATCCGGATCCGGGGCCGGGTTTTGGGCTCCGAACCAGATCCTGATCCGGATCCGGGGCCAGGCTTTGGGCTCCGACCCCTGATCCAGAGGGAAATCCCGGCCAGGTTTTGGCTCTGACCCTGATCCAGGCTGGAATCTGGGCCGGATATTGGTTCCCAATCCGGATCCGGGGCCGGGTTTTGGGCTCCGAACCAGATCCTGATCCGGATCCGGGGCCGGGTTTTGGGCTCCGAAGCCTGATCCGGAGGGAAATCCCGGCCAGGTTTTGGCTCCAATCCCAATCCGGGGTGGGATCCAGGCTGGATCTTGGTTCCCAATCCGGATCCGGGGCCAGGTTTTGGGCTCCGAACCAGATCCTGATCCGGATCCGGGGCCGGGTTTTGGCTCTGACCCCGATCCAGGGTGGGATCTGGGCTGGATCTTGGTTCCCGATCTGGATCCGGGCCCGGGTTTTGGCTCCAACCCCCAATCCAGGCCGGATCTTGGCTCCCCATCCGGATCCAGGGCCGGGTTTTGGGCTCCGACCCCTGATCCGGAGGGAAATCCCAGCCGGGTTTTGGCTCCAACCCCCAATCCAGGCCGGATCTTGGTTCCCAATCCGGACCTGGGGCTGGGTTTTGGGCTCCGAACCAGATCCTGATCCGGATCCGGGGCCAGGTTTTGGGCTCCGACCCCGATCCGGAGGGAAATCCCGGCCGGGTTTTGGCTCCAATCCCAATCCGGGGTGGGATCCGGGCCGGATCTTGGTTCCCAATCCGGATCCGGGGCCAGGTTTTGGGCTCCGAACCAGATCCTGATCCGGATCCGGGGCCGGGTTTTGGCTCTGACCCCGATCTGGGGTGGGATCTGGGCTGGATCTTGGCTCCCGATCTGGATCCGGGGCCAGGTTTTGGCTCCAACCCCCAATCCAGGCCGGATCTTGGCTCCCCATCCGGATCCAGGGCCGGGTTTTGGGCTCCGACCCCTGATCCGGAGGGAAATCCCAGCCGGGTTTTGGCTCCAACCCCCAATCCAGGCCGGATCTTGGTTCCCAATCCGGACCTGGGGCCGGGTTTTGGGCTTCGAACCAGATCCTGATCCAGATCCGGGGCCGGGTTTCGGGCTCCGAAGCCTGATCCGGAGGGAAATCCCGGCCAGGTTTTGGCTCCGACCCCAATCCGGGGTGGGATCCAGCCCGGATCTTGGCTCCCGATCCGGATCCAGGGCCGGGTTTTGGGCCTCCGACCCCACCCCCCACCCCCACCCCCCCCCCCGCATCCCGTGGGAAATCCCTGGCCGGGTTTTGGGCCTCCGGATCCTGATCCGCCTCCGTGTTTTCCTCTCCCAGCTCCTCGCCCTGATCCAGGCCCCGCCTCCGGCCCCTGATTGGCTGCAGCCCAGACCCCGCCTGGGATCCAGCTCCGCCTTTTACCCCCCCTCATTTGCATCTCATTATCTCCCCCGGCAATTAAAGGCCGCTGACGCCACCCGGACGCCTGGGTCCCCCCGGGGGGGGGGGGGGGGGAAGGGGGGGGCGGGGCGGGGCTTCGGGGTGGGGGGCGGGGCTTCAGGAGGCCCCTCCCCCCCCGGGATGGGGTTCGGCCCCTTCCCCCCCCCACGGGGAGACGGAGACGGGACGGGAGGTACCTGGGGGGGGGGGGGGGAGGGGAGCGTCTGGGGACATTTTTGGGGGGGGGTTGGGGGGGTCCGGGACCCCTGAGGTGCCATTTTGGGTGTCCCCGAACTCCTGGGTCCCTTTTGTTGGGGGAGGGGGGGGGTTGGGGGGGGGGTGTCTCGGACTCCTGGGTGCCATTTTGGGGGGGGGTCCCTGACACCTGGGTGCCATTTTGGGGGGGTTTGGGGGGGTCGCGGACACCTGGGTCCCCTTTTTGGGGGGTTCTGGACTCTTGGGTCCCTTTTTGGGGGGGTTCCAGGGGGGGTCTCGGACTCCTAGGTGCCATTTTGGGGGGGTCTCAGACTCCTGGGTCCCCTTTTTGGGGGTCCCGGACACCTGGGTGCCATTTTGGGGGGGGTTGGGGGGGTTTTGGGGGGGTCCCTGACGCCTGGGTCCCTTTTTTGGGGGGGTCCCGGACTCTTGTGTCCCTTTTTGGGGGGGGTTCCGGGAGGGGTCCCGGACGCCTGGGTGCCATTTTGGGGGTGTTTGGGGGGGGTCCCGGACACGTGGGTGCCATTTTGGGTGTCCCCAAACTCCTGGGTCCCTTTTTTGGGGGGGGTTTTTGGGGGGGGGGTGTGTCTCGGACACCTGGGTGCCCTTTTTTGGGGGGGTCCCGGACGCCTGGGTGCCATTTTGGGGGGGGTCCCCAAACTCTTGAGTCCCCTTTTGGGGGGGTTTCGAGGCAGGGGGGGGTGGGGGGCGGTCCTGGACGCCTGGGTGCCATTTTGGGGGAGTTTGGGGGGCTTTTGGGGGGGTCCCGGCCACCTGGGTCCCATTTTGGGGGGGGGGTCCCTGACACCTGGGTCCCATTTTGGGGGGGGGGGTGTCCCTGACACCTGGGTGCCATTTTGGAGGGTTTGGGGGGGTCTCAGACACCTGGATCCCTTTTTTGGGGGTGTCCCTGACGCCTGGGTGCCATTTTGGGGGGCTTTTGGGGGGGTCCCGGCCACCTGGGTCCCATTTTTTTGGGGGGGTCCCGGACACCTCGGTGCCATTTGGGGGGGTCTCGGACGCCTGGGTCCCCTTTTTGGGGGGGTTCTGGACTCTTGGGTCCCTTTTCGGGGGGGGGGGTTCCAGGGGGGGTCCCGGACGCCTGGGTGCCATTTTTTTGGGGGGGTCCCGTCCGCCTGGGTCCCCACATCATGTCCGTGTGTTGTGTCACCCCCCCCGTCCCCCCCCCCCAGGATGGCGTCGGGGTCTTCGCTGTCGCTGCTGCGGGTGCTTTGGGGCTCCATCACCCCCCCCGGGGCCGGCCCTTGGTACCTTCTGTTGGCCTTGAGGCTACTGGCCCTTTCGGTGGCCCGAGGGGCTTGGCCGGGACCCCCCCGGGACCTTCTCTGCGCTTGGACCCCCCCGACCCCCCCCGTCTCCCCGGGGTTACGGCGTCTCTGCGCCGCCATCTGCTACAACCGCCACCTGCCGGCCCCCATGGCCGCCCTCTGGAGCCTCTCCTTCCTCCTCGGCCTCCTCCCCATCGCCCTCCTCCGCCTGCTGCGCCCCCCCCGCCGCGCCAACATGGCGGCCGAGGGCGGGGACTACCCCAACGTGGCCGCCGGACGCGTCATCATGGCCGCCGAGGGCGGTGGCCACCTCAACATGGCCGCCAGACGCGCCAATATGGCCGCCGGACATGCCAATATGGCCGCCAGAGGTGCCAACGTGGCCGCCAGACGCGCCAATACGGCCGCCACACGTGCCAACATGGCCACCGAGGGCGGTGGCCACCTCAACATGGCCGCCAGAGGTGCCAACATGGCCGCCGAGGGTGGCGGTCGCCCCAATATGGCCGCCCGGCGCGATGACACGGCTGCCAGACGTGCCAACGTGGCCGCCAGGTTAAGCAACATGGCCGCCGAGGGCGGGGACTACCCCAACGTGGCCGCCGGACGCGTCGTCATGGCCGCCGAGGGCGGTGGCCGCCCCAATATGGCCGCCGGGCGTGATGACGTGGCCGCCACGCGCGCCAACATGGCCGCCGAGGGCGGTGGCCACCTCAACATGGCCGCCAGGCGCGCCAATATGGCCGCCGGAAGTGAGGCCGGGCCCGAGATGGCGCCGGGGGGGCGTGGGGGGCGCTGGCGGGCGTGGCTGTGGGCGGGGTCGGCGGCCATCTTGGCGGCGGGGGAGGGCGGGGTCCTGTGGGCGGTGCTGGGGCGGGGCCTGCCGGCGGCGCGGAGCCTCCCCATTGGCTGCCCCGGCCCCGCCCCCTGCCCGCCATTGGCCTGCGCCCTCCCGGCCCGCGCTGACAAGATGGCCGCCCTGGCGGGCGTGGCCGCCTCCGCCGCCGCCTCCCTCCTGGCCAACATGGCCGCCGCCGCCGCCGCCGCCGCCCGCGCGCGCAGGGGGGCGCCGTAGGGCCGCCATCTTGGATTGGGCGGGGTCAATGGCCGCCATCTTGGAACGGGTGGGGCCCAGGGCGGCCATCTTGGGGGGGGTGGGGCCAATGGCCGCCATCTTGGGGTGGGCGTGAGGGGATTGGGTGGGCCGAGGGCGGCCATCTTGGGGTGGGTGGGGTCAATGGTGGCCATCTTGGATTGGGCGGGGCCCAGGGCGGCCATCTTGGGGTGGGTGGGGTCAATGGCCGCCATCTTGGAATGGGTGGGGCCCAGGGCGGCCATCTTGGGGGGGGGCTGGGGTCAATGGCCGCCATCTTGGGGTGGGCGTGAGGGGATTGGGTGGGCCGAGGGCGGCCATCTTGGGGTGGGTGGGCCCCAGGGCGGCCATTTTGGGTTGGATGGGGCCGAGGGCGGCCATCTTGGGGTGGGTGGGCCCCAGGGCGGCCATTTTGGGTTGGGTGGGGCCGAGGGCGGCCATCTTGGAGTGGACGGGGCTGAGGGCAGCCATCTTGGCGCAGGTAAGGATGAGGGGAGAGGATTGGCCAGGCCAAGGGCGGCCATCTTGGGGTGGGTGGGGGTCAATGGCCGCCATCTTGGGTCGGGTGACACCGAGGGCGGCCATCTTGGGTTGGGTGTGGCCACGGCAGGCCATGTTGGGTAGGGCGGGGCCGAGGGCGGCCATCTTGGAGTGGGCGGGGCCGAGGGCGGCCATCTTGGCTCGGTTGGCGCTTAGCCGTGAGCCTGTTGGCCGCCAGTGGCCATCTTGCGCGGCTGGCGGCCATCTTGGCTCCATCCCCCCCCTCAGGGAGTGGGCGGCCATCTTGGATCCGAGGCGGGGGGGGGTTTAGCCCTTTGGGGGCTTTTTAAGCCTTTTTTTTTAGCCCGTTTTTTTTCACCCAATAAAGTGACGCTGGAGAGATGATGTCATCGCCCTGGGGGGGGGCGGGGCGTAAACCTGCTCTGCGGGGACACTAATTAGCTGCTGGGTTAAGTCGCTAATTAGGGGGGGGGGGGGGAGGGGCGCGGCCTGGGCCCGCGTGGGGTTGGGGGGGGAGGAGGTTTGTTTGGGTTGGGGTTTTTTTTTTTAATTTAAAAAAAAATTACATTTAATTCAATTTAATGAAAATGACAACTTTTTTTTTTTAAAAAAAGGTTAAAAGTGAAAAAAAAATCTAAAAAAAAAAATTAAAAAGTCAAAAGAAAGACGTGAAAAAAAAGAAGCGAAAGGAACGGCTGGAAAAAAGTGAAGAAACATGAAAAAAAGGAAAAAAAGTAAAAAAATAGTTTAAAAAAAGTTTAAAAAAAAATTAAAAAAAGTTAAAAAAAAGTAAAAAAACCAAAGCAAAATTAACAAAAGTTTCAAAAAAGTGAAAGAGTTCAAAAAAGTAGGAAAAAAAAAAAAAAGTTAAGGGAAGTTTAAGGAAAGTAAAAAAAAGAGTAAAAAAAGTGAAGAAAAGTTAAAAAAAGTGGAAAAAGTGAAAAAGGGGGAAAAGGTTAAAAAAGGTTTATAAAAAGTAAAAAAAAAAAAGAGTAAAAAAGGCGAAGGAAAGTAAAAAGACAAGTTAAAAAAAAGAAAAAAAAGGGAAAATGAAAAAAAGTTGGGAAAAAAGGGAGGAAAAGAGTCCACAAAGTTGAGAAAAGTAAAAACAAAGTTAAAAAAAAAGTTTTAAAGAAGTTAAAAAAGTTTAAAAAAAAAGTTTAAAACAGTTGAAAAAAGGAAAAGAAAAGGAAAAAAGGGAGAAGAAAAGGGGGAAAAAAGGTTTAAAAAAAGTCAGGAAAAAAGGGAAAAAAGTTGGAAAAAAGGGAGAAAAGTTTCAGAAAAGGGAAAAAAGTTAAAAAAAAAATCCAAAAAAAGGGAGAAGAAGTTGAAAAAAAGTTTAAAAAGAGGAAAAAAAAATTTAAAAAAAGTTGAAAAAAAGTTAAAAAAAGAGGGAAAAAAGTTTAAAAAAATTTTAAAAAGCGGGAAAAAAAGTTGAAAAAAAAAAAAAAAAGGGGGGAAAAAACTTCCCGGGGGTGGGGGAGGGGGTGGGGGAGGGGCCCCCCCGGGCCCTTTCCTTCGTCAACAGGAAGCGGCGGTTGATGGGGGGGGGGGGGGGGGGGGAGGGCGGCCGCGGGTCCCCGTTGGCTCCCGGCAGCTCCCCCATGGCCACCCCCTCGGGGGGGGCTTGGAAAGTGCTGAGAGTGGCCACCGTCTGCCCGCTGGCCACCGTGGCTACCAAAGGCCGGCTCACCGTCGCCCCCCGCCATCTTCCTCGGGGAGGGCCACGGGCCCGGCCCAGGCCCCCAAGGCCGTGGAGCCCCGGCGACGCCGACGCCGACACAGCCAAGCGGCCACCACTAGCCCCAGGGCCACCGAGGTGGCCACCGCCGCCACCGGCCCCACCAGCCGCCCCCACCGGGTCTCCTGGGGGGCCGGCGGAGCCGCCGTCTGCTGGGGGGACGGGCCGGCCTTCGGGGACGGTTGGTGGCCCGCGGTGGTCCTCCAGGCCGGTTGGTGGCCCGTGGTGGTCCTCGAGGCTGGTTGGTGGCCTGTGGTGGTCCTCGAGGCTGGTTGGTGGCCTGTGGTGGTCCTCCAGGCCGGTTGGTGGCCCGTGGTGGTCTTCAAGGATGGCTGGTGGCCCGTGGTGGTCCTCGAGGCCAGTTGGTGGCCCGTGGTGGTCTTCAAGGCTGGTTGGTGGCCCGTGGTGGTCCTTGAGGCTGGTTGGTGGCCCGTGGTGGTCTCCAAGGATGGCTGGTGGCCCGTGGTGGTCTTCAAGGCCAGTTGGTGGCCCGTGGTGGTCCTCGAGGCCGGTTGGTGGCCCGTGGTGGCCTCCAAGGTGGGGTGTTGGCCACCAGTGGTCTCCAAGGTTGACTGGAGGACGCTGGTGGCCATGGGGGTGGGTTGCCGGCCGCCAGCGGTGGTCTTCAAGTCCGGTTGGTGGCCCCCGGTGGCCACTGGGACTTGCTGGGTGCCGCTGGGGGCCATTGGGACCAGCAAGGGGGTGCTGGTGACCACCGTGGCCTGCTGAAGGCTGGGTGGTGGCCATCGGGGCTGCTGGGGGGCCCGTGGTGGCCGGTGGGGACCCGGTGGCTGCCGTGGCCGGCTGTGAGCCGGGGGTGGCCACCGAGGTGGCGGCGCTGGTGGCCAGGAGGGCACAGAAGGCGGTGGCCAGGAGAGCTGGGGGGTGGCCCCCCATGGAGCCGGTTGGGGGGCGGGGGGGGGGGAGGGGGAGGGGGGCCAGGACCTGTGGGACCAGGGGAGGGCGTCACCCCACGGCGCCCCACGGGACCCCCAAGTCCCTCTTGGGACCCCCAACTCCCCATAGAACCCTTGTGACCCCCAAGTTCCTCCTGAGACCCCCAACTCCCCACATCACCCTTGTGACCCCCAACTCCCTCTTGGGACCCACAACTCCCTTGTGACCCCAAGTCCCTCCTGGGACCCCCAACTCCCCACATCACCCCTGGGACCCCCAAGTCCCTCTTGGGACCCCCAACTCACCATAGAACCCTCGTGACCCCCAAGTCCCCACAGCGCCCTTGGGCCCCCCACGGCGCCCTTGGGACCCCCAACTCCCCTGGGACCCCCAACTCCCCTGGGACCCCCCCCCCCACGTCCCCCTCCTGAGACACCCCCCCCCCCAGCTGCCCCCCACATCACCCCTGGGACCCCCAAGTCCCTGTCCCTGCCCCCCAAGTACCTGTGGGTCGCGGCCGTTGGGGCGAGCGCGGCGCGGGCAGGAAACGGGGAGCGCGGGGCGGGAAGCGCCGCCCAGGGCGGGGCCCCCCCTCTCTTCCCCCCACACTTGGGGGGCTGGCAGAAGTTCGGGGGCGCCCCACGGGCCCTGGAGGCACCGGCGCATTTGGGGCGCCCCATAGATTTTTTTTTTTTTTTTTTTTTTGGGAGGGGAGGGAGAGGAACGACGGTGGTTTCGGGGCACCCCATAGATCTGGGGAGCCGGTGGCGGTTTCGGGGCGCCCCATAGATTTAGGGAGACGGTGGCGGTTTCAGGGCACCCCATAGATCTGGGGAGCCGATGGAGGTTTCAGGATGCCCCATAGATTGAGGGAGATGATGGCAGTTTCGGGGTGCCCCATAGATATGGGGAGATGCTGGCAGTTTTGGGGCACCCCATAGATTTAGGGAGACGATGGCGGTTTCGGGGTGCCCCATAGATTTTGGGAGCCGATGGTGGTTTCGGGGCGCCCCATAGATCTGGGGAGCCGATGACGGTTTCGGGGTGCCCCATAGATTTTGGGAGCCGATGGTGGTTTCGGGGCGCCCCATAGATCTGGGGAGCCGATGGCGGTTTCAGGGTGCCCCACAGATGTGGGGAGATGGTGGCGGTTTCAGGGCGCCCCCCCCCCCCCCCATAGATGGGGGGAAGCTGTCGGCGTTGTCCCCTCACAGATCTATGGGGCGCCCCTGGAGCCCGACGGCCTCTCCCCACATCTATGGGGCGCCCCCAAATCCAATGTCTTCTCCCCACATCTATGGGGCGCCTCGAGTCCAACAGTGCCCTCCCCCCCCCCCAATCTATGGGGCGCCCCCAAATCCAATGGCTTCTCCCCAGATCTATGGGGCGCCCCCGGCCCCGATGCCTTCTCCCCACATCTATGGGGCGCCCCACGCTTTGGGGGCACGCTGGAAGAACCCCCCGATGTCCTGTAGGGTGACGTGGGGCTGGGGGGGTCCGGGGGGGGGTCCCCAAAATGGGGGGGGCGGGGTGAAGGGGGGATCCTCCTCGCCCCACGGCGGCGGCGGCGGGGCGCCCCATAGCTCGGGGACTTGTGGGGCTGGACCCCCAACCTGCAGCAGGCGCAGGCACAGCAGCCCCCCCGCTACTGCCAGTGCCCCCCCCAGTGCCCCCAGACCCACCATGACCCACAGGCAGCCCCCCAACTTGGGGGGCCAGGCTGGGGGATGCGCCGTGGGGTGCCCCATGGAGCCCCACACCCACAGCAGGGAGAGGGACAGGCCCCACAGGGGGGACATGGACAGGATGGGGGGGGCGGTTTCTATGGGGCTGGGGGGATCTATGGGGCTGGAGAGTGTCTATGGGGCTGGAGAGTGTCTATGGGGCTGGGAGGCTTCTATGGGGCTAGGAGAGCCCTAAGGGGCTTCTATGGGGCTGGTGGGGGATCTATGGGGCTGAAGGAGGATCTATGGGGCTGGAGGAGGATCTATGGGGCTGGAGGGGGGGGGTCTGTGAGGGATCTATGGGGCCAGAGGGACTATGGGGCCCCTAAGGGGTCTATGGGGCTGGGGGGATCAATGGGACTGAGAGGCATCTATGGGGCTGGAAGAGCCCGAAGGGGCTTCTATCGGGCTGGTGGCGGATCTGTGGGGCTGGAGGGGGTCTATGGGGCTGGAGGAGGATCTATGGGGCTGGAGGGGGTCTATGGGGCTGGAGGAGGATCTATGGGGCTGGAGGGGGGTCTGTGGGGGATCTATGGGGTCGGAGGGTCTACGGGGCTGGGGGATCTATGGGGCTGGAGGAGATCTATGTGGCTGTTAAGAGGCTGCTATGGGGCTGGGGTGGCCGCTATGGGGCCAAGGTTGATCCTACGGGCCCGCTGTGGGGCTGGGGCTGAGCTTATGGGGCTGGGGTTGACGCTATGGGGCTGGGGTGGCCGCTATGGGGGGGGGCTCACCTGTGCCGGTGGGAGCGTGTGGGGCGCCGTGGGTCGCTATGGGTCGCGGTGACGGGGTTGGGGGGGGGGGAGGGGAGGAAGGGGCCCCACGGCCGAGCTCTTCCGCCCCGAGCGTCAGCGGGGGGGTGGGGGGGGGGAGGGCAGATCCTGCCCCACACATCCTGGGGGGGGGGGGCCAGGGGCTCAGTGGGGTGCTATGGGGCAGGGAGGGGGAAGGGAGAGTGGAGGGACAGGTTATGGGGTGCTATGGGGTGATTGGGGGGTGCTATGGGGCGTCGGGGGGGGTTCCTATGGGACTCTATGGGGCTCCTGGGGGGGTCTGTGGGGCGCTATGGGGCTGTCGGATGGATCTATGGGGCTCCTGGGGGGATCTATGGGGCGCTATGGGGCTGGCGGTGGATCCCAGTACCTCCCAGTGCCCCCCAGTTCCCCCCCCCCCAGAGACCTCACGCACTCGTGGGGCTGCAGCACAAGAGGGTTTAATCCCCCCCACACACACACACACACCCCCCCTGCCCCACGGCGCGGGGGGGCCCATCAGCCCCACACTTGGGGGTCTGGGAGGGGCTCGGGGGGGGGGGAATGGGGGTCTGGAGGTGGGGGGAGGGAACTTATGGGGCTGGGGGTCCCTCCCCACAGCCGGGGGGTGGGGCCGGCCCCGGAGGGACCTTCTGGGAGCCCAACGGTGGATCTTGGTGGCCCTGAGGGACCTTCTTGAGGCCAAACGATGGATCTCGGTGGCCCGGATGGACCTTCTTGAACCCGGCCGGTGGCCGCATCCGCAGAGGCCCCTCCCCCAGGCCACCCAAAGGCTCCGGCAGTTGCCCGAAGGCCTCGGTGGCCTCCCCCAGGGGGTCCCCGTCCTCCTCCCCGAAATCCACCTCCATCTCGGGGGCTTCCGGGGGGGAGCCGTTGGCCACGGGGGCCTCCAAGGTGGCTTGGAGATCCTCCTCCTCCTCCTCCTCCTCCTCCTCCTCCTCCTCTTCGTCTTCCTTGGGCCAATCTATGGGGCCGTCCGTGGGGCTGGGGGGCCAGCGTGAGAAGCGGTAGAGCCCCCCGTCGCCCTCGGGGGGTTGGGGGACGTAGTCGTGGCAAAGGGGCCCCCCCAGGGCTCGGCCGCAGCTCAGGCGGTAGCCGAATTCCAACCGACCCCCGCCGGGGAAACAGAGGCCGGCCCGTTCCTCGCCCCCCGCCTCCAGCCCCACCTCGCAGACCCCCAGGAGGTCGTCGTCCCACCCGTTGTCCTCGTCCCACACCTCCAGCCTCAGGGGGACGCCGGGGCTCAGGGCCACCCGCCCCATCTCCAAACGAACCCCCCACCGGGGCCGCTCTTGGTTCCACACCGTGGCCGTCCGGGCCCGGATCCCTCCGTAAACCACCCGCACGTAAGCGTCGGTGGCCGAAAGGTGGTCCCCCCGCCACCCCTGACCCCCCAGCACCGTCACCGTCAACCGCCCCATCCCCCGCCGCCGCGAGCAGCAGTCGGGGGTGAGGGTGTCATCGGCGGGGCAACCGCATTGGCAAGGGCCCACAAGATGGCCGCTGGGGCAAGTCCGGCTGCAGTTGAGCCGCAAGGCCCGCCAGGCGATGTAATGGCCGACGGCCGCCCTCAGCGCCCTCCGACGGGGCTCGCTGTGGGGCAGGAGGGTGTGGAGGGGACGGACGTCGGCCGCCACCAGGCCCGGGAGGGCGGGGAGGCTCCGTAGCCATCTTGAGTAGGCCTCGGGCCTGCCGTAGAGTAGGTCGCCATCTTGCTCGCCTCCTTCCACCTCCACCAGCCGCTCGCTGTAGGCTTCGTTGAAGCTGACGTTGGCTTGGTTGCCCCCCCGGGCCCGGCGGCAAGCGGCGGCCATGACGCCTGCCCTCCCGGCCCCTCCGCCCGCCGTCACTTCCACCCCCAAACAATCGGCCACCTCCTGGGCGCTGGCGCCGGCCATGGCGGCCCGGCAGGAGCGGATGGCGGTGACGGCCCGCAGCCGGCCCCCCAGTTGGGCCCCCCGGATGTAGTGGGTGCCGTAGGCGGCCAGCAGCTCCTCGTAGTCGGCCGCCGTGTCCCGGGTGAAGGTGGGGGGCAGGGCCTGCACGGCTCGCAGGAAGTGGGGGGAAGGGCGGGCGCGGGGGGAGACCCAGGTCCTGCGGGGGGGGGGGGGGGGGAGGGGAGAGAGAGAGAGGGAGAGGGGGTGAGATATGGGGCCGGGGGCGGGGGGGGATGGGGGTTCTATGGGGGCCTATGGGGTGATTGGGGGGCTCTATGGGGTGCTATGGGGTGATTGGGGGGGCTATAGGGTGACTGGGGGGTGTCTATGGGGTGACTGGGGGGTCTATGGGGTGACTGGGGGGGTCTATGGGGTGATTGGGGGGCTCTATGGGGTGCTATGGGGTGACTGGGGGGGCGATAGGGTGACTGGGGGGTCTATGGGGTGACAGGGGGGTCTATGGGGTGACTGGGGGGGTCTATGGGGTGACTGGGGGGTCTGTGGGTGCTATGGGGCGCCGGGGGGGTGGGTTGAGGGCCGGAGGGGAGGAGAGAAGGCCGTGGGGCTGAGGGAGGGAGGAGGAGGAGGGGGAGGAAGGGTGGAGGAGGAGATGGAGGAGGAGATGATGAAGGAGGAGATGATGAAGGAGGAGGAGATGAAGGAGGAGGAGATGAAGGAGGAAGAGATGAGGAGGAGGAGATGAGGAGGAGGAGATGAAGGAGGAGGAGATGAAGGAGGAGGAGATGAAGGAGGAGATGATGAAGGAGGAGATGAAGGAGGAGATGAAGGAGGAGATGAAGGAGGAGGAGATGAAGGAGGAGATGAAGGAGGAGGAGATGAAGGAGGAGATGAAGGAGGAGATGAAGGAGGAGATGAAGGAGGAGGAGATGAGGAGGAGGAGATGAGGAGGAGGAGATGGAGGAGATGAAGGAGGAGGAGATGAAGGAGGAGATGAAGGAGGAGATGAAGGAGGAGATGAAGGAGGAGGAGATGAAGGAGGAGATGAAGGAGGAGGAGATGAAGGAGGAGATGAAGGAGGAGATGAAGGAGGAGATGAAGGAGGAGATGAAGGAGGAGGAGATGAAGGAGGAGATGAGGAGGAGAGGAAGGAGGAGATGAAGGAGGAGATGAAGGAGGAGATGAAGGAGGAGGAGATGAAGGAGGAGATGATGAGGAGGAGGAGATGGAGGAGATGAAGGAGGAGGAGATGAAGGAGGAGGAGATGAAGGAGGAGATGAAGGAGGAGATGAAGGAGGAGATGATGAAGGAGGAGGAGATGAAGGAGGAGATGAAGGAGGAGATGAGGAGGAGATGAAGGAGGAGGAGATGAAGGAGGAGATGAAGGAGGAGATGAAGGAGGAGATGAAGGAGGAGGAGATGAAGGAGGAGATGATGAGGAGGAGGAGATGGAGGAGATGAAGGAGGAGGAGATGAAGGAGGAGGAGATGAGGAGGAGGAGAGATGGAGAGGAGATGAGAGGAGAGGAGATGAGGAGGAGGAGATGATGAAGGAGGAGATGAAGGAGGAGATGATGAAGGAGGAGAAGATGAAGGAGGAGGAGATGAGGAAGAGGAGGAGCTGATGGCGGTGATGGAAGGGTGGAGGAGGAGGTGGAAGGGTGGAGGAGATGATGGAGATGAAGGAGATGATGGAGGAGAAGATGAGGAAGAGGAGGAGATGACAGAGGAGATGATGGAGGAGGAGATGATGAGGAAGAGGAGGAGATGATGGAGGAGGAGATGATGATGAAGAGGAGGTGCTGACAGAGGAGATGATGATGGAGGGGACAGAGGAGATGAAGCTGGAGGAGATGGAGATGGAGATGATGGAGATGGAGATGAAGATGATGAAGATGGAGATGGAGATGACGGAGATGGAGATGAAGATGAAGATGATGAAGATGGACATGAAGATGATGGAGATGGAGATGAAGATGATGAAGATGGAGATGGAGATGAAGATGATGAAGATGGAGATGGAGATGATGGAGATGGAGACAAAGATGAAGATGATGAATATGATGAAGATGGAGATGGAGATGAAGATGGAGATGGAGATGATGGAGATGGAGATGAAGATGATGAAGATGGAGATGAAGATGGAGATGGAGATGATGGAGATGGAGATGAAGATGATGAAGATGGAGATGGAGATGGAGATGATGAAGATGAAGATGGAGATGGAGATGACGGAGATGGAGATGAAGATGAAGATGATGAAGATGGACATGAAGATGATGGAGATGGAGATGAAGATGATGAAGATGGAGATGAAGATGATGAAGATGGAGATGGAGATGATGAAGATGGAGATGGAGATGAAGATGATGAAGATGGAGATGAAGATGATGAATATGATGAAGATGGAGATGGAGATGAAGATGGAGATGAAGATGATGGAGATGGAGATGGAGATGAAGATGATGAAGATGGAGATGGAGATGAAGATGGAGATGGAGATGATGGAGATGGAGATGAAGATGATGAAGATGGAGATGGAGATGAAGATGATGAAGATGGAGATGAAGATGATGAAGATGGAGATGGAGATGGAGATGGAGATGATGAAGATGGAGATGGAGATGAAGATGGAGATGGAGATGATGGAGATGGAGACAAAGATGAAGATGATGAATATGATGAAGATGGAGATGGAGATGAAGATGGAGATGGAGATGATGGAGATGGAGATGGAGATGAAGATGATGAAGATGGAGATGGAGATGATGGAGATGGAGACGAAGATGAAGATGATGAAGATGGAGATGGAGATAGAGATGGAGATGAAGGTGGAGGAGATGGAGATGGGGGTGAAGGAGCTGAGGGTGAAGGAGGAGGACGAAGGAGGAGGAGGCCGAGGATGAGGAAGGGGGAGGCCGAAGGGGGAGCCGCTCACCAGTAGAGGATGCAGTGCAGCTGGAGGCTGGCGAAGGCGTAACGATCCTCCCGCTGCCGCCGCAGCCCGAACTCGGCCACCCGCGAGTGGGACCCGGCCACCGCCAACGTCCCCCCGACCCCGCGTCCCCTCCCCCCCCCCTCCCCCCAACCCCACCTGCCACCCCCGGGCCACCTCCTGCGTCCCGGCCACCACCGTCCCCACCGCCTGGCTACCGCTGGCCACCCGCGTCCCCTGACGGCAACGGCGACCCGAGTGCCACCCCCCGACGCCCGTCGGTAGCCGCCGGCTTTGTCCCCCGGCCAACAGGTCCCGGCACAGCAAACAGGTGACCTCCGCGTCCCCGGGGTCCTCGGCGGCCCCCACCAGCAGGACCTGGCCACCGGTGGCTTCCAGGGTGGTGACGTCCAAGCCCACGCCCAGGAGGTGGGTGCCGGGGGCCGGGGGGACCCTACAGGCTTGTCCCCGCGCCTGGTGGCACTGGCAGGTCCCCAGGGGCCAGCGGTGGAGGGAGAGGAGGGAGAGGAGGAAGAGGCCGGAGAGGGGACGCCCGGGGGTGGCCATGACCTGGTGGGGGACAGCGGGGGGCGGGGGGACACGAGAGAGGGGAGAGAGGTGGGTGGGGGAACGTGGGGACACGGGGACGGTGGTGGGGACGTGGGGATGGGGACTGTGGTGGGGACATGGGGGTGGTGGGGACGTGGGGATGGGGACACAGGGACAGGGGGACATGGGGGTGGTGGGGACGTGGGGACGGTGGTGGGGACGTGGGGATGGCCATGGGGACATGGGGATGGCCATGGGGACGTGGGGACACGGGGATGGTGGTGGGGACGTGGGGATGGGGACACAGGGACATGGGGACGGTGGTGGGGACGTGGGGACGGTGGTGGAGACGTGGGGATGGCCATGGGGACACGGGGATGTGGGGACGGTGGTGGGGACGTGGGGATGGGGACGGTGGTGGGGACATGGGGATGGTGGGGACGTGGGGATGGGGACACAGGGACAGGGGGACATGGGGGTGGTGGGGACGTGGGGACGGTGGTGGGGACGTGGGGATGGCCATGGGGACGTGGGGACACGGGGACGGTGGTGGGGACGTGGGGATGGGGACGTGGGGACATGGGGATGGTGGTGGGGACGTGGGGATGGTGGGGACGTGGGGATGGGGACACAGGGACATGGGGACGGTGGTGGGGACGTGGGGATGGCCATGGGGACATGGGGGTGGTGGGGACGTGGGGACAGTGGTGGGATGTGGGGATGGGGACGTGGGGACACGGGGACGGTGGTGGAGACGTGGGGATGGGGACGTGGGGACATGGGGACGGTGGTGGGGACGTGGGGATGGCCATGGGGACATGGGGACATGGGGACAGTGGTGGGACGTGGGGATGGCCATGGGGACATGGGGACATGGGGACAGTGGTGGGACGTGGGGATGGCCATGGGGACACGGGGATGGTGGTGGGGACGTGGGGATGGGGACACAGGGACATGGGGATGGTGGTGGGGACGTGGGGACAGTGGTGGGATGTGGGGATGGCCATGGGGACATGGGGACACGGGGATGGTGGTGGGGACGTGGGGATGGGGACGGGGACAGGGGGACATGGGGGTGGTGGGGACGTGGGGACGGTGGTGGGGACGTGGGGATGGGGATGGGGACAGGGGGACATGGGGGTGGTGGGGACGTGGGGACGGTGGGGACGTGGGGACGGGGACATGGCGGTGACGGTGACGCAGTGACGGTGGCGCGGGGGCGCGGATGTGGCCGCGGTGACGTTGTGGTGAGGGGGGAGGATGACGTGGGGACAGGGATGGGGACAATGGGGGGGGGGGGGGGGATGTGGGGACATGGGGATGTGGGGGGACACGGGGATGGGGACAAGGGGACATGGGGGACATGAGGACACGGGGGACATGGGGGACACAGGGACAGGGATGGGGACACGGGGATGGTGACATGAGGATGGTGGTGGGGACGTGGGGATGGGGACACGGGGACACGAGGACACGAGGGACACATGGATGGTGGTGGGGACATGGGGACACAGGGGACACGGGGATGGGGACACGGGGACATGGGGGACACGGAGACACGAGGACATGGGGGACACGGGGACAGGGATGGGGACACGGGGACACGGGGGACACGGGGGACGGTGACAGGGAGATGGGGATGGGGGGACACGAGAGACATGGGGACAGTGGGGGGGGGACACAACACAAAGACGGGGGGTGACGGGTGACACAAGGGGGGTGACACAAGGGGGGTGACAGGGGGGGTGACACAATGAAGCAGGGGGGTGACACGGGGGGCGTGGGACACAGGGGGGGGAGGGGGGTGACACAGGGGGGGTGACACGGGGGGGTGACACAGGGGGTGACACAGGGGGGGGTGACACGGGGGGTGACACAAGGGGGGTGACAGGGGGGTGACACAGGGGGGGTGACACAGGGGGGTGACACAGGGGGGGTGATGGGGGGTGACACAGGGGGGGGACACAGGGGGGTGACACAGGGGGGGTGACACAGGGGGGGTGACACAGGGGTGAAAGAGGGGGGACAGGGGAGGGTGAGGTACACAGGGGGGGTGTGAGTGACGGGGGGGGACACAGGGGGGTGACACAGGGGGGGTGACAGGGGGGGTGACACAGGGGGGGTGACAGGGGGGGTGACACAGGGGGGTGACACAGGGGGGGTGACACAGGGGGGTGAGCCAGGGGGGTGACAGGGGGTGACAGGGTGACACAGGGGGGTGAATGGGGGTGAACGGACGGGGGTGACACAGGGGGGGTGACACAGGGGGGTGACACGGGGGGGTGACACAGGGGGGGTGACCAGGGGGTGCCGGGGGGACAGGGGGTGTACACAGGTGGGGTGCACAGGGGGGTGACAGGGGGTCCCGTGTCCCCCCCGCACTCACCGCTGGCAGCGACACCCCGACGGGACCCAGATGTCCAGGGCCCCTCCCCCCCCCCGGGACAGGATGTGGGGCAGCACTTGGGGGGCGGGGCGGGGGGGGCGGGGGGGGCGGGGGGGGAGGGGGGGGGCGGGCGGAGGCGGGGGTGTTTTTGGGGTGGGAAAAGCGGTTTTTGGGGTGAAAAGTGCTTTATTTTGGGGGGAGGGGAAGGAGGTAGCTCAGAATCGGGCCCATGGTGGGGGGCGGGGGGAAGGAGGGGGCGCCCCTCCCCCCCCTCCCCCCCCATCGGAAGTGACGTCACGGAGCTGGGGGGGGGAGGGGCAAAGCGGCCTGACCAGTCCGTCCCGTCCCAGTTTTTGTCCCAGTGGCCACTCACCCCCCCCCCCCCCGGTTTGTCCCAGTCCCTCCCAGTTCATCCCAGTAGCGCTCCCAGTCATTCCCAGTCCATCCCAGTCTCCTCCCAGGCACTCCCAGTCCATCCCAGTTTGTCCCAGTACCCTCCCAGTTTGTCCCAGTACCCTCCCAGTCCATCCCAGTGGCCCCCCAGTCACTCCCAGTGCCCTCCCAGTTCCCCCCAGTGCCCTCCCAGTCACTCCCAGTCCATCCCAGTGCCCCTCAGTCATTCCCAGTCCATCCCAGTCTGTCCCAGTGGCCCCTCAGTCATTCCCAGTCCATCCCAGTCTGTCCCAGTACCCTCCCAGTCCATCCCAGCGGCCCCCCCAGTCACTCCCAGTGCCCTCCCAGTTTCCCCCAGTGCCCTCCCAGTCACTCCCAGTCCATCCCAGTGCCCCTCAGTCATTCCCAGTCCATCCCAGTCTGTCCCAGTACCCTCCCAGTCCATCCCAGCGGCCCCCCAGTCACTCCCAGTGCCCTCCCAGTTTCCCCCAGTGCCCTCCCAGTCACTCCCAGTCCATCCCCAGTGCGTCACCCTCCAGTGCCTCCCAGTCATCTCACGTAGTGCCCTCCCAGTTCTCCCCCCACTGTCCATCCCAAGTCCCCTCCTCCAAGTCCATCCCACGTGCCCACCTCAGTCCATTCCCAGTCACATGCCCAGTGCCCTACCCACAGATCACCTCCCACAGTCACACTCCAAGTGCGCTCCTCCGTCCACCCGCTCCCTCCCTCCCACTCCCAGTCCATCCCAGTGCCCTCCCAGTGCCCCCAGCGCCGCTCACCAGTGCCGGGGGGGGTGGGGGGGGTGTCACCCCCCCGCCAGGGTGCCGGTGACGATGGCGACGATGATGACGAGGGTGACGATGACGCACGCGGCCACCACCAGCTTCTTCTAGGGGGGGGGAAAAAAGTGGGGGGGGTGTCACCCATGGGGGCACCCAGGGGTTTTGGGGGGGGGTCTTGGGTGTCTGGGGGGAACGGGGGCGTGTCACCCATGGTGGCGCGGGGGTCTTGGGTGTCTGGGGGGGGGTGTCACCAATGGGGGGGGGTCTTGGGTGTCCGGGGGGGGGGGGGTCACCCATGGGGGGGGTCTTGGGTGTCTGGGGGCTTTGTACCTACCGGGCAGGGGGTGTCACCCAATGGGGGGGGGGGTTCTTGGGTGTCAGGCCGAGGGGGGGGGGGTCACCCATTGGGGGGGGGTCTTGGTGTGTTGGGGGGGGTGTCACCCATGGGAGCTGGGGTCTTGGGTTGTTCATCTGGGGGCGGCGGTGCGGGGGTGTCACCATGGGGGGGGGGGTCTTGGGTGTCCCTGGGAGGGGGGGGGGGGGGGGGGGTCACCCATTGGGGGGGGGTCTTGGGTGTCTGGGGGGGGGGTGTCACCAATGGGGGGGGGTCTTGGGTGTCTGGGGGGGGGGGTGTCACCAATGGGGGGGGGTCACCCAGGTGTGTCTGGGGGGGGGGTCTTGGGTGTCTGGGGGGGGTCACCCAGGTGTGTCTGGGGGGGGGAAAAACGGGGGGGGGAACACGGACACCCAACCCCCAGGGCTTTTTGGGGTGGGGGGGGGCGGGACCCAAGGGGTTTTGGGGGGGGGGGGGTGGGGACCTGCCGCGCCCCCCGTTGCGCCCGTCGCGCCGCCCCCAGCTGCTGCTGCCCCTTGCGCAGCCGCGTCCCCGACTCCTGGATGTTGCGCTCGATGCGGTCGATCACCTCCCCCTGCACCAGTACGGACCAGTACAAACCAGTATGGACCAGTACAAACCAGTACGGACCAGTACAAACCGGTACGGACCAGTACAAACCAGTACGGACCGGCAGCAACCCGCTTAGGGAGCCCCACGGCCCGCTGGTCCCTCCCAGGCCCCTCCCAGTTCATCCCAGTGCCCCCCCAGTGCCTCCCACATCATCCCAGTGCCCCCCAGTTCATCCCAGTCCCTCCCCAGTACTCCCCAGTCCCCTCCCAGTGCCTCCCCAGTTCCCCCAGTCCTCCCAGTCCCCTCCCAGTGCCTCCCAGTGTTCCCCAGTCCCCTCCCAGACCCTCCCAGTCCCCTTCCAGTGCCTCCTAGTGTCCCCCAGTTCCCTCCCAGTCCCTCCCAGTCCCCTTCCAGTGCCTCCTAGTGTCCCCCAGTTCCCTCCCAGTCCATCCCAGTGCCCCCAGTGCCCACCTGCCCCTCCAGGGTGCTCCCCAGCAGGGCGAAGAGCTCCCCCAGCTCCATCCATCCCCTCCCAGTGCCTCCCAGTCCATCCCAGTCCCCTCCCAGTCCCTCACAGTCCCCTCCCAGTGCCTCGCAGTGTCCCCTAGTTCTCTTCCAGTCCTCCCAGTCCCCTCCCAGTGTCCCCCAGTCCCCTCCCAGTGCCCCCAGTGCCCACCTGCCCCTCCAGGGTGCTCCCCAGCAGGGCGAAGAGCTCCCCCAGTTCCCGCAGGCCCCTCTCCAGCCGCTGCAGCTCCCGGTGCCGCACCCCCACCTCCTCCAGCGCCGCCCGCGTCGCCCGCGTCGCCCCCAGCACCTGCGCCCGCGGGGCCAGGGGGCGGGTCACGGGGGGCCACAGGGACCCCCGGCACCCAGGGGTGGCCCCACGGACCACCAGCACCCATGGATGACCACCAACACCCAGGGGTGACCACATGGACCACCACCACCCATGGATGACCACCAGCACCCATGGGTGACCCCATGGACCACCAGCACCCATGGATGACCACCAGCACCCAGGGGTGGCCACATGGACCACCAGCACCCATGGGTGACTCCATGGACCACCAGCACTTTAGGTGACCACCAGCACCCGTGGCTGACCCCATGGACCACCAGCACTTATAGATGGCCACCAACACCCATGGGTGAGCACATGGACCACCAGGACCCATGGGTGACCACCAACACCCATGGGTGGCCACATGGACCACCAAGACCCATGGATGACCACCAGCACCCATGGGTGACCCCATGGACCACCAGCACCCATGGATGACCACCAGCACCCATGGGCGGCCACATGGACCACCAGCACCCATGGATGACCCCATGGACCACCAACACCCATGGCTGACCACCAGCACCCAGGGGTGGCCCCATGGACCACCAGCACTTATAGGTCACCACCAACACCCATGGGTGACCCCATGGACCACCAACACTTTAGGTGACCACCAGCACCCATGGGTGACCCCATGGACCACCAAGACCCATGGATGACCACCAACACCCAGGGGTGGCCCCATGGACCGCCAGCACTTATAGGTGACCACCAGCACCCATGGGTGACCACATGGACCACCAGCACCCAGGGGTGACCCCATGGACCACCAGCACCCATGGGTGACCACCAACACCCAGGGGTGGCCCCAGCCCCCCCCAGCACCCATGGGTGCCCCACTCACGTTGGAGATGAAGACCTCGCTCTGCCCCGTCTCCAGCATCTGCTCCAGCTCCTCCTCCGTCACCGAGGCGCTGCCGGCTGGGGGGGGGGGGGCACCCAGTGTCGGGGACCCCCCCAAAAGGCACCCAGATGTCTGGGACACCCCCCCCCCACCCCCCCCAAAGGCACCCAGTGTCCGGGACACCCCCCCAAAGGCACCCAGGTGTCTGGGACCCCCCCAAAGGGACCTCAACATTTGGGGACCCCTCCCCAAAAGGCACCCAGGTGTCTGGGACCCCCCCAAAAGGCACCCAGACACTTGGGGACCCCCCTCCCAGGGCACCCAGGTGTCTGGGACCCCCCTCCAAGGGACCCCAACATTTGGGGACCCCCCCCAAAGGGTACCAGGCAGCCGGGGGGGGGCACCCAGGTGTCTGGGCCCCCCCCCCAAAGGCACCCAGACATTTGGGGATCCCCCCCAAAGGCACCCAGTGTCTGGGACCCCCCCTAAAAGGCACCCAGACACCTGGGACCTCCCCCAAAGGGACCCCAACATTTGGGGACCCCCCCTCCCAAAGGCACCCAGGTGTCTGGGACCCCCCCAAAGGGACCCCAACATTTGAGGACCCCCCCCCAAAGGCACCCAGCCGTCTGGGACCCCCCTCCCAGGGCACCCAGGGTTTGGGTGGGGGTCCCTGGGGTGGGGGGGGGGAGCACCCAGGGTTTGGGTGGGGGGTCCCTGGGGTGGGGGGGGGAGCACCCGGGGTTTGGGTGGGGGTCTCTGGGGTAGGGGGGGAGCACCCGGGGTTTGGGTGGGGGTCCCTGGGGTGGGGGGGGGAGCACCCAGGGGTTGGGTGGGGGGTCCCTGGGGTGGGGGGGGGAGCACCCGGGGTTTGGGTGGGGGGTCCTGGGGTAGGGGGGGAGCACCCGGGGTTTATGGGTGGGGGGGTACCCGGGGTGGGGGGGGGGAGCACCCGGGGTTTGGGTGGGGGTCCCTGGGGTGGGGGGGGAGCACCCAGGGTTTGGGTGGGGGGTCCCTGGGGTGGGGGGGGAGCACCCGGGTTTGGGTGGGGGTCCCTGGGGTGGGGGGGGGAGCACCCAGGGTTTGGGTGGGGGTCCCTGGGGGGTGGGGGGAGCACCCAGGGTTTGGTGGGGGTCTCGGGTGGGGGGGAGCACCCGGGGTTTGGGGGGCTCTGGGTAGGGGGGAGCACCCAGGTTGGTGGGGTCCCCGGGGGGGGGGAGCACCCAGGTTTGGGTGGGGGTCCCTGGGGTGGGGGGGGGAGCACCCAGGGTTTGGGTGGGGGGTCCCGGGGTGGGGGGGGAGCACCCAGGGGTTTGGGTGTGGGGTCCCTGGGGTGGGGGGGAGCACCCAGGGTGGGGGGGGTCCCGGGTGGGGGGGGAGCACCCGGGGTTTGGGTGGGGGTCTCTGGGGGGGGGGGAAGCACCCAGGGTTTGGGTGGGGGGTCCTGGGGTGGGGGGGGGAGCACCCAGGGTTTGGGTGGGGGTCCCTGGGGTTGGGGGGGGAGCACCCAGGGGTGGGGGGGTCCCGGGGGTGGGGGGTCCCGGGGGGGCTCACCGATGTGGAGCTGGCGGCGCACGCGCTCCAGGCTGCGCTGGCGGTAGCGGCTCTGTGCCGCGTGGCAGCGCCCCGTCAGCCCCAGGAACTGCTGCGACAGCACCCCGTGCTGGGGGCACGACCCCCCCCCGAAACGCACCCTCAGCACCCCGGAAACGCACCCGGGGACCCCGAAAACGCACCCAGAGACCCCAAAAACCCCCAGGGAGCCCCAAAAACGCTCCTCGGCACCCCGGAAACGCACCCAGGGACCCCGAAAACCCCCAGGGAGCCCCTAAAACGCACCCTCAGCACCCCAGAAACGCACTCAGGGACCCCGAAAATGCACCCAGGGAGCCCCAAAACACCCCTCGGCACCCTGAAAACGCACCCGGGGACCCCGAAAACGCACCCAGAGACCCCAAAAACCCCCAGGGAGCCCCTAAAACGCACCCTCAGCACCCCAGAAACGCACTCAGAGACCCCAAAAATGCACCCAGGGAGCCCCAAAAACACCCCTCAGCACCCTGAAAATGCACCCGGGGACCCCGAAAACGCACCCAGAGACCCCAAAAACCCCCAGGGAGCCCCTAAAACGCACCCTCAGCACCCCAGAAACGCACTCAGGGACCCCAAAAATGCACCCAGAGACCCCAAAAACCCCCAGGGAGCCCCTAAAACGCACCTTCAGCACCCCGAAAATGCACCCGGGGACCCCAAAAACGCCCCTCAGCACCCCAAAAATGCTCCTCGGCACCCCGGAAACGCACCCAGGGACCCCAACCCCCCCCCCAAAACCCACTCAGAGCCCCCCAAATCCCCCCCCAGGGACCCCAAACCCCCCCCAGGGACCCCCAAATCCCCCCCAGAGATGCCAAATCCCCCTCCGGGGACCCCAACCCCCCCCCCCCAGGGACCCCCAAATCCCCCCCCCAGAGACCCCCTAAAACCCCTCCAGGGATCCCCAACTCCCCCCCAGACACGCCCCCCCCCCAAGACCCCCCCCACCCCCAGACTCCCCCCCAGGGACCCCAAATCCCCCCCCGGGGACCCCAACACCCCCCCCAGGGACCCCCAAATCCCTCCCCCCGGGACCCCCCCCCCCAGGGACCCCCAAATCCCCCCCCAGAGACCCCCTAAAACCCCTCCAGGGATCCCCAACTCCCCCCCAGGGACCCCCCCGCCCCCAGACCCCCCCCAGGACCCCCCCGGCCCCCCCACCTGGGTGCGTCTCACCCGCGCCCCGATGCTGTTGCGGTTCTCGTCCTCCTCCTCCTCCTTCCCCGGCTCCAGCGCTGGGGGGGGGGGGCAACGGGGGGGGGTCGGGGGGGCACCCATGGGTGGGGGGGGGGCACAGGGGTGTGAGGAGACATCCCTCCCCCCCCCCCCAAAAAAAATCCGGGGGTCCCAGGGGTCTGGGGGGAGGGGGGGGGCACCCAGGGGGGCGGGGGGGGTCTTGTGGGGGGGGGTCCCATGGGTGGGGGGGGTCCCGGGGGGGGTTCCCGTGGGTGGGGGGGCCTCGGGGGGGGGTCCCATGGTGGGGGGGCCTCGGGGGGGGTCCCATGGGTGGGGGGGTCTCGGAGGGGTCTCATGGGTGGGGGGTCCCGGGGGGGTTCCTGTGGGTGGGGGGGTCTTGGGGGGGGTTCCCGTGGGTGGGGGGGTCCCGGGGGGGGGTCGGGGGTCCCATGGGTGGGGGGGATCCCATGGGTGGGGGGGTCCCGAGGGGGGTTCCCCTGGGTGGGGGGGGTCCCGGGGGGGGGGTTCCCATGGGTGGGGGGGTCCCGGGGGGGGTTCCCATGGGTGGGGGGGCCTCGGGGGGGTTCCCGTGGGTGGGGGGGCCTCGGGGGGGGGGGTTTCCCATGGGTGGGGAGGTCTCGGGGGGGGGGGTTCCCATGGGTGGGGGGGCCTCGGGGGGGTTCCCGTGGGTGGGGGGGTCCCGGGGGGGTCTCATGGGTGGGGGGGGTCCCGGGGGGGGTTCCCGTGGGTGGGGGGTCTCGGGGGGGGGGTCCCACCTCGCAGGCGGGTGCGAATCTCCTGCGTCAGCTCCTGGATCTCGTCCCGCAGCTCCTGCAGCCCCCGCTTCAGCCCTGGGGGGGGGGGCACCGCGTCACCCACCCCCCCGGACCCCCATAACCCCCCTCCAGACCCCTATAACCCCCCCAGAGCCCCCCCCAGACCCCCTATAGCCCCCCCAAACCCCCATAGCCCCCCCCAGACCCCTATAACCCCCCCATAAGCCCCCTCCCAGAGCCCCCAGACCCCCTCAGCAGCCCTCTATGGCCCCCCCCAGGCCCCATAGCCCCCCAGAGCCCCCCCCAGACCCCATATAGCCCCCCCCAGACCCCTATAACCCCCCCCCAGACCCCATATAGCCCCCCCAGACCCCCCATAGCCCCCCCCAGACCCCCTATAGACCCCCCAGACCCCCATAGCCCCCCCCAGACCCCATATAGCCCCCCCCAGACCCCCATAGCCCCCCCTGGACCCCCCATAGCCCTCCCATAGCCCCCCCCAGACCCCATATAGCCCCCCCCAGACCCCCATAACCCCAGACCCCCCCCGGACCCCCACAGCCCCCCCACAGCCCCCCCCGTACCCTCGTCGGGCAGGGGGGTGCCCAGCACGGCCTCCTGCTGCTGCTCCAGCGCCTCCAGCTTCTGCTCCAGCGCCCGCAGGGCCGCCCGCACCCCCCGCGCCTGCCACACGCCAAGGACATGCCAAGGACACGCTAAGGGCACGCCAAGGGCATGCCAACCCCACGCCCGGGGGGCTGGGGGGGCGGGGGGGGCAGCACCCCCTTTACCCCCCACGCCGTGCAACCCCGGCCCGCGGCTGGTGCCAACATGCTAACTACATGCAAATTACATGCTAACTACATGTTAATTACATGCCAACCCCATGCCCGAGGGCTCTGGGGGGGACATCACCCTCTTTACCCCCCACGCCGTGCACCCCCAACATGTGTCCGGCACCAACATGCCAACTACATGCTAATTACATGCTAACTACATGCCAATTACACACTAACTACATGTTAATTACATACTAAGGCATGACAATGGCACGCTAATGGCATACAAAGGACACGGGGAGCTCCAGGCCCTTCCCCCCCGGCATGGCCCCTTGTTAGCACTCACACGCTAATGACACGTGATGACACGCTAATGGCATGTTAACGATACGCCAGCAGGCGCCGACGTCGGCCTGCGTCATGCTAACGACACGCTAATGACACGCTAGCGGCATCCCTGCGTGCTGGGCGCCCCCCCCCCCACCGGCGTGGGTAACGTGGGACGACACGTTAATGACATGCTAATTGCACGCAGATGTCAGGTTGGAGTATGCTAATGATATGTTAATTAAGTGTTAATGATGTAAGGGGCTCCCACACCCTTCGAACCCCCCCCGTGCTGTGCATCCCCTCGCCCAGACACGCTAATGACATGCGATGACATGCTAATCACATGCTAATGACATGCAAAGCTCCCCTAATACCACACTGAGCTATGCTAATGATACGCCAATGACATGGTAATTAGATGAACGACTCCAGAACCTCCCCACTCCCCCTGTGCTGCGTGTCCCCCCCTTCCTGGACACGCTAATGACATGTGATGAGATGCTAATGACATGCTAATGACATGCAAAAGTGCCCTAATACCATGTCGGGGTAGGCTAATGATATGCTAATGACATGCTAATGAAACAAAGGGCTCCAGAACCTCCCCACTCCCCCTGTGTTGCGTGTCCCCCCCCTTCCCGGACACGCTAATGACACGCGACAACATGCTAATGACATGCTAATGACACGCAAAGGCTCCCTAATGCCACGCTGCCCTATGCTAATGACATGCTAACCACATGCTAATGAGACAAAGACCTCCAGTGTGCCCCCCCCCCCAATACCCCTCGCCCTGCATTCCCCCCCCCCCCGCGCTGACGAGGTGATAATTAGATGCTAATTAAGGCTAATGGGGGGGGGACCCACCTGCTGCAGGGCGTCGGCCCCGGGGGGGCCGGGGGGGCTCAGTCCCATCAGGGCCACTCGGTCCCGCTCTTCCTCCTCCTCCTCCTCCTCCTCCTCCTCCTCCCCCGAGCTGCGCCCGCACTCCTGGGGGGGGGGGGTTAAATTGGGGGGGGGGGGGGGGTCCCTGGGCCCGATTCTGGGGGTCCCCAAACTCCCGGGTCCCCTTTTAGGGGGGTCCCTGAACCCCTGGGTCCCCTTTTTGGGGGTCCCTGGGCCCGATTCTGGGAGTCCCTGAACTCCCAGGTGCCCTTTTCCTTGGGGGGGGGGGGGTGTGTCCCAGACTCCAGGGTCCCCCCCCCCAAACTCCTGGGTCCCCTTTCGGGGGGGGTGTGTCCCTGGGTGACAATTTGGGGGTCCCTGGGCCCGATTCTGGGGGTCCCCAAACTCCCGGGTGCCCTTTTAGGGGGGTCCCTGAACCCCTGGGTCCCCTTTTTGGGGGTCCCCGGGTCCCTTTTGGGGGTCCCCGAACTCCTGGGTCCCACTTTGGGGGTTCCTGGGCCCGATTCTGGGGGTCCCCAAACTCCTGGGTCCCCTTTTAGGGGGGGTCCCTGAACCCCTGGGTCCCCTTTTTGGGGGTCCCTGGGCCCGATTCTGGGGGTCCCCGAACTCCCAGGTGTCCTTTTTTGGGGGGGGGGGTCCCAGACACCAGGGTCCCCCCCCCAAACTCCTGGGTCCCCTTTCGGGGGGGGTGTGTCCCTGGGTGACAATTTGGGGGTCCCTGGGCCCGATTCTGGGGGTCCCCAAACTCCCGGGTCCCCTTTTAGGGGGGGTGTTCCTGAACCCCTGGGTCCCCTTTTTGGGGGTCCCCGGGTCCCTTTTGGGGGTCCCCGAACTCCTGGGTCCCATTTTGGGGGTCCCTGGGCCCGATTCTGGGGGTCCCCGAACTCCCAGGTGTCCTTTTTTGGGGGGGGGGGGTGTCCCAGACACCAGTGTCACCCCCCAAACTCCTGGGTCCCCTTTTAGGGGGGTCCCTGAACCCCTGGGTCCCCTTTGGGGGTCCCTGGGTGCCAATCTGGGGGTCCCCGAACTCCTGGGTGCCCTTTTGGGGCTCTTTGGGCCCCATTCTGGGAGTCCCTGAACTCCCGGCTCCCAATTTGGGAAGGGTCCCGGACACCTGAGTCCCCTTTTAGGGATCCCTGTGTCCTTTTTGGGGGTCCCCGCACCCCTGAGTCCCATTTTGGGGGTCCCCAGACCCCCCCAGGTGCCATTTTGGGGGGGGGGGGGGGGGGGGGTCCTCGTCCCACCTGTCGGAGCTCCCGGGTGCGGTCCCGCATGGTGGCGCCCTTCCCCCGGGGGGCGGATGCGGAAGTGGCCTCCGAGGAGACGCTCTGCGCCTGCGCCGGGGCCGGGCCACCATCGAGAGGGGCCGCTCTAGGCACCGCGGTCCTCCCAAACCATAGAGAGCGGCCTCCGGCCCTCCCTCTCGCCCCCCCCCCCCCACTTCTCCCCCCCCCCCTTCTCGCCCCCGGGGGGGTGAAACCATGGGGGGGGGGGGGGGGGGAAGAGAGACCGGAGCGATGGGACCCAGGAGTTTGGGGACCCCCCCCCCCTCAAAAAGGAGACCCAGGTGTTCAGGGACACCCCACCCCCCCTCCCCAAAAAGGGGTCCCGGGAGTTCGGGGACCCCCAAAATGGGACCCAGGAGTCTGGGGACCCCCAGAATCGGGCCCAGGAACCCCCAAAATGGGACCCGGGAGTTTGGGGACCCCCAGAATCGGGCCCAGGAACCCCCAAAATGGGACCCAGGAGTCTGGGGACCCCCAGAATCGGGCCCAGGAACCCCCAAAATGGGACCCGGGAGTTTGGGGACCCCCAGAATCGGGCCCAGGAACCCCCAAAATGGGACCCAGGAGTCTGGGGACCCCCAGAATCGGGCCCAGGAACCCCCAAAATGGGACCCAGGAGTTCGGGGACCCCCAAGAGGGACCCGAGGACCCCCAAAGGGGATCCAGGGGCTCGGGGACCCCCAGAATCGGGCCCAGGGACCCCCAAGTGGGGACCCAGGAGTTCGGGGACCCCCTAAAATGGGACCCAGGAGTTTGGGGACCCCCCAAAAGGGACCCGGGGACCCCCAAAAAGGGGACCCAGGTGTTCAGGGACCCCCCCCCCAAAATGGGACCCAGGGTTCGAGGACGCCCAAAGCCCCCCCCCCCCCCAAAAAGGGGACCCGGGAGTTCGGGGGACCCCCCCAGAATCGGGCCCAGGGAAACCCCCCCAGAGGGGACCCAGGTGTCCTGGACCCCCCCCCCCACCCCCAAAAAAGGAGAGACCCAGGAGTTCGGGGACCCCCCCCCCAAAATGAGACCCAGACATTTGGGGACAACCCCCCCCCCCCAAAAAGGGGACCCAGGTTCCCTGGACACCCCCCCCCACCCCCCCCAAAAAAGGTGACCCCGGAGGGGGGGGGGGAGGGGGGGGCGCCAGGGCCCCATTGCGCCAATTTTGGAGGGGGGGGGGGGGGGGGGGGCTGAGCCTCCTTCAAGCCCCTCCCCCCCCTCGCGCCGCAGCCCCCTCCCCCCCCCTTCTTTTTTTTGCGCAGCCCCTCCCCCCCCCTCCCCCCCCCATCCCCCCCCCCCCTTTTTCGCCGCAGCCGCAGCCGCAGCCCCCGGACGCCTGGGGGGGCCGCCCCCCCCCCCCTTCCCCCCCCCCCACACCGGACGGCTGGGTTCCCACCCCCCCCCCCTCCCCCCCCCCCCCCCCCCCCCCCCCCCCCCCCCCTTTCGGACGCTCTGGGTCCCCTCCCGCCCCCTCCCCCCGCCATGAAGGACCGGACCCAGGAGCTCCGCAGCGTGAGCGGGGACGGGGGGGGGGGGCGATGGGGGGGCTATGGGGGGGGCTATGGGGGGCTATAGGGTGCTACGGGGGCTATAGGGTGCTATGGGGTGCAGGGGATGCTGCGGGTGCGGTGGGGGGGCGATGGGGGGCTATGGAGGCTATGGGGTGCTATGGGGTGCAGGGGATGCTGGGGGGGCTATGGGGTGCTATAGGGTGTTACAGGGGCTATAGGGTGCTATGGGGTGCTATGGGGTGCAGAGGATGCTGGGGGGGCTATGGGGTGCTGGGGGGGCTATGGGGGGCTATAGGGTGCTACAGGGGCTATAGGGTGCTATGGGGTGCTGGGGTGGCTATGGGGGGCTATAGGGTGCTATGGAGGCCATAGGGTGCTATGGGGTGCAGGGGATGCTGGGGGGGGCTATGGGGGGCTATAGGGTGCTATGGAGGCCATAGGGTGCTATGGGGTGCTGGGGGGGCTATAGGGTGCTGGGGGGGCTATGGGGGGCTATAGGGTGCTATGGAGGCCATAGGGTGCTATGGGGTGCTATGAGGCAGCATGGGGTCCTACGGAGGCCATAGGGTGCTATGGGGTGCTGGGGGGGCTATGGGGGGCTATAGGGTGCTATAGGGTGCTATGGGGTGCAGGGGATGCTGGGGGGGGCTATAGGGTGCTGGGGGGCTATGGGGTGCTATAGGGTGCTGGGGGTCTATGGGGTGCTATGGGGCAGCATGGGGTCCTACGGAGGCCATAGGGTGCTATGGGGTGCTGGGGATGCTGGGGGGGGCTATGGGGTGCTATGGGGTGCTGGGGGGGCTATGGGGTGCTATAGGGTGCTATGGAGGCCATAGGGTGCTATGGAGGCTATAGGGTGCTATAGGGTGCAGAGGATGCTCGGGGGGCTATGGGGTGCTGGGGGGGCTATAGGGTGCTGGGGGTCTATGGGGTGCTATGGGGCAGCATGGGGTCCTACGGAGGCCATAGGGTGCTATGGGGTGCTGGGGGGGCTATGGGGTGCTATGGGGGGCTACGGAGGCCATAGGGTGCTATGGGGTGCTGGGGGGGCTATGGGGGGCTACGGAGGCCATAGGGTGCTATGGGGTGCAGAGGATGCTGGGGGGGCTATGGGGTGCTATAGGGTGCTATGGAGGCCATAGGGTGCTATGGGGTGCAGGGGATGCTGGGGGGTGCTATGGTGGGCTATGGGGTGCTGGGGGGGGCTGTGGGGGGGCTATAGGGTGCTATAGTGTGCTGTGGGGTCTATGGGGTGCTATGGGGTGCAGAGGATGCTGGGGGGTGCCATGGGGTGCTATAGGGTGCAGTGGGGTGCTATGGGGTGCTGGGGGTGCTATAGGGGGCTATGGGGTACCATAGGGTGCTGGGGGGGCTATGGGGTGCTATAGGGTGCTGGGGGGGGACTATGGGGGGGGCTATGGGGTGCAGAGGATGCTGTGGGGTGCTATGGGTCCCTATGGGGCACTAGAGGGGGCAGTAGGCGGGGTCTGTGTGTTGCTATAGGGCACTATGGGGCTCTATAAGGCGCTATGGGGCGCTATAGGGGGCAGTAGGCAGGCTCTGTGGGTCGCTATAGGGCGCTATAGGGCGCTATGGGGTGCTATGGGGTGCTATGGGGCTCTATAGGGGGCAGTAGGTGGGGTCTATGGGGCGCTATAGGGCGCTATGGGGCTCTATAGGGCGCTATGGGGCGCTATGGGGCTCTATAGGGGGCAGTAGGCGGGGTCTATGGGGCTCTATAGGGCGCTATGGGGTGCTATGGGGTGCTATGGGGCTCTATAGGGGGCAGTAGGCGGGGTCTATGGGGCTCTATAGGGCGCTATGGGGCGCTATGGGGCTCTATGGAGGGCAGTAGGCGGGGTCTATGGGGCTCTATAGGGCGCTATGGGGCTCCCGAACGCCTGGGTCCCCGCAAGGGGGCGGGGCTTCCGCCAGGGGATCACCCCCGGGCTCAGCCAATGGGCTGCGGGGATCCCTCCGCTGGCACCGCCCCTCCCTTATGCAAATGAGCCCGGCCGCGGCAGCCAATGAGCTGCCGCATGCAAATGAGCGGCGGGGAAGCCGGCAGCCAATCAGGGAGGGGGAGGCAGGCGTGGCTGTTTATGCAAATGAGGCGTGGCGGGAGCCAATGGCGGGCGGTGGGCTGTGGTGCAGGGGCGGGGTTATGCAAATGAGAACGGGGCGGGGGCGGGGCGTCTGCAAATCACCGCCCCCGGCAGGTGAATGGGGCGGAGGTGGGCGGGCGCTTTTATGCAAATGAGGCCCCCTCCCCCGGGGCGGGGGGCAGCCAATCAGAGCAGGCGGCGGCAGGGAGGGATCAGGCCATGCAGATGAGTCACAGCCCTCGGCCAATCAGGGCCCGAGCTCGTGAAATGGGGGCGGGGGGGGGGGGGGGGGGTCGGGCGGTCAATGGGGGCACGGGGACGAGTTTGTGAATGGGGGGGGGGAGGAGCGTGGGAAGGGGGGGTGTCGGGCAGCCAATGGGGGCGCGGGGCCGAGTTTGTGAATGGGGGGAAGGGGGGTGGGGAGGCGCCTGGGGCCCCCAATGCCGGGTCGTCGTTCCCCCCCCGATTTGCGACACCCCCCCCCCCCCCAAGGTCACGTGGGACACCCCCCCCCCCAAATACCGGGGTCCCCCCCTGGTTTTGGGGTGTCCGCCCCCCCCCCCCCCCCCGGATGCGCTTCCCCCCCCCCCCCCAGGATTTTGGGCTGTCCCCCCCCCCCCCCCAGACACCCTCCCTCCCCATGGGTGTCTGTGCCCCCCCCCAAGTGCCCCCCCCCCCCCAGGATTTTGGGGTGCCCCCCCCATGGGTGTCCCCCCCCCAAGTGTGTGTGTCCCCCCCCCGGATTTTGGGGTCCCCCCCCCCCCCCCCCCCCGCTGAACGTGCCCCCCCCCAGGCCAAGGACAGCGACGATGAGGACGAGGTCGTCCATGTCGACCGCGACCATTTCATGGACGAGTTCTTCGAGCAGGTCGGGGAACACCCCCCCCCCCCAACGGCCCCCCTGCGACCCCCCCCCCCACGCCCCCCCCCCCGACCCCCCCCCCGACCCACATTTCCCCCCCCTAAACCACCCCCAAAACCCCCAACCTCCCCCCACTGCAGCCCTATGGGGACCCCCCCCTCCACACCCCCCCCCCCCGATCCCCCCCCCCAAAACCCCCCATATCCCCCCCAACCCACATTTTCCTCCTCCACACACCCCCCCGACCCCCCCCAAAATCCCCCAAAACCCTCCCAAACCCCACACAACCCCCCGAAAAGCCCCCCCCCAACCCCCCCCTAAACCCCCCACAACCCCCCCCCCCACCGAGGCCCTATGGGGCCCCCCCCCAACCCCCCCAAATTCCCCCCCCAGGACCCTATGGGGACCCCCCCCACACACACAACCCCCCCAAACCCCCCACAACCCCCCCCCCCCCCCCGACCCACATTTCCCCCCCCAAACCCCCCCCATAGAGCCCCCAGACCCCCTATAGGGACCCTACGAGGCACCCGGACCCCCATAGGGTCCCCACGCCCCCTATGGGACCAGAGATGCCCCCCCAAACCCTATACGACACCCCCCCCAGACCGTACGTGGGCCCTATAGAGGCCCCAGACCCCCTATAGGGACCCCCCAACCCACTCTACACCCCCTATGGGGCCCCAGGAGGCCCTATGGGACCCTATAGAGCCCCCAGACCCTCTATAGAGACCCCAGACCCCCCCAATCGCTATATGACCCCCCCCCAGACCTTACATGGGCCCTATAGAGCCCCCAGACCCCTTATATGGACCCCAGACCCCCTATAGAGCCCCTGGATCTCCTATGGGACCCTATAGAGACCCCAGACCCCTATAGAGCCAAAGACCCTGCCCCAGACCCATACGTGGATGCTATGGGGCCCTCAGGCCCCCTATAGAGCCCCCAGACACCCCCCCCCCCCGACCCTATATGACCCCCCCAGACCCTACAGGGCCACAGAACCCCACGGTGTCCTCCATGTCCCCTGTGACCCCCATGTCCCCCATGGTCTTCTCCACGGTGGCCTCCATGTCCCCCATGTCCCCTGTGACCCCCATGACCCCTATGGTGTCCCTCCCACGCCCCCCATGTCCTTGTCCCCCCCCCTCCCCCGCAGGTGGAGGAGATCCGGGGCTGCATCGAGAAGCTGTCGGAGGACGTGGAGCAGGTGAAGAAGCAGCACAGCGCCATCCTGGCCGCCCCCAACCCCGACGAGAGTGAGCGGGGGCAGGGGGAGCAGGGGGGGACGTGGGGGGACGCGGGGGGATGGGGGTCACCATGGGGGGCACATGGGGTGGGGTGACATCAGGAACCGGGGACACCATGGGGACACGTGGGATGGAGGGACACCAGGAACTGGGGACACCATGGGGACACGTGGGATGGACGGACACCAGGGACACCATGGGGACACCAGGAACCAGGGACATGTGGGGTGTGGGGACACCAGGAACCAGGGACACCATGGGGGACACGTGGGATGGAGGGACACCAGGAACCGGGGACACCATGAAGGACACATGGGATGGAGGGACACCATGGGGACACATGGGATGGGGGGACACCAGGAACCGGGGTCACCATGGGGGACACATGTCACAGAGAGCCACCAGGAACGCCATGGGGGGATGTTGGGGATGGAGAAGACCAGGAGGGCCACCATGGCGGGAACACCAGGGACTGGGAGGGAAACTGGGAGGTGACCCCGGGGGGGGGGTGGTGGCACTGGGGACGGGTGACACCAGGGGGGTGACATGTCCCCACCTCCCCAGAGACGAAGCAGGAGCTGGAGGACCTCACGGCCGACATCAAGAAGACGGCGAACAAAGTGCGCTCCAAGTTGAAAGGTGACCTCGCGGCGGCCGCCTTGGGGATGGGGTGGCCACCTCAGGGGGTGACCTGCCCAATGGAGGTGGCCACCTTGGGGTAGTCACTTTGGGGTGGCCACCTTGGGAGTGACCCTCATGATGGAGGTGGCCACCTTGGAGTGGTCACCTTGGGGTGGCCACCTCGGGGATGACCTGCCCAATGGAGGTGGCCACCTTGGGGTAGTCACTTTGGGGTGGCCACCTTGGGAGTGACCCACATGATGGAGGTGGCCACCTTGGGACGGTCCTCTTGGGGATGGGGTGGCCACCTTGGGGGTGGCCACCTGAGGGGTGACCCACACGATGGAAGTGGCCACCTTGTGGTGGTCATCTTGGGGTGGCCACCCTGGGGATGGGGTGGCCATCTTGGGGATGACCTGCACGATGGAGGTGGCCACCTTGGGGTGGTCCTCTTGGGGATGGGCTGGTCCTCTTGGGGATGGGGTGGCCACCTCGGGGCTGACCTGCCCCGAGGGAGGTGGCCACCTTGGGGTGCGTCGGTGGGGGACGGTCCGTCCTCTCCTGCAGCCATCGAGCAGAGCATTGAGCAGGAGGAAGGTCTGAACCGCTCCTCGGCCGACCTCCGCATCCGCAAAACCCAGGTAGCCCTCCACCCTTCCTCCTCCTCCTCCTCCTCCTCCTTGGTGGCCACCGACCCCAGGTCCCTGGCCCACCCTCCCGCCCCGCCCTGTCCCCAGCATTCCACGCTGTCCCGCAAGTTCGTGGAGGTGATGACCGAGTACAACGCCACCCAGTCCAAGTACCGCGACCGCTGCAAGGACAGGATCCAGAGGCAGCTGGAGATCAGTAGGTCGCGGCAGGGGTGGGGTGGGGTGGGGTGGGGACGGAGAAGACGACGCGTCCCCCGGGGTGGGGCGAGGGTGACACCCGCCGTTGCCTCCCCCCCCCCCCTCTCCCCGCCGTTGCCTCCCCCCCCCCTCTCCCCGCAGCCGGCCGGACCACCACCAACGAGGAGCTGGAGGACATGCTGGAGAGCGGGAAGTTGGCCATCTTCACGGATGACGTACGTGAGGTCCCTTCCCCCCCCCAGTTCCCCGGTGGCCCCCGATGCCCCATGGGGCACCTAGAACCCAACGAGGCCCCGGGGGGTGAGGTGGGGGGGGGGGGGGCGGGCAACCAACCCCAACCAGCTCCACCACTCGACAACCAGCAGGTCCTCTGGAACCCTTGGGGCTTGTTGAGGTTCCTGGTTGGGTCACTCAGAACCCATTGCGTCACCTACAACCCGTTGGGTCACCCGGAACCCATTGGGTCACCCGGAACCTCTTGGGTCACCCAGAACCCGTTGGGTCACCCAGAACCCAACGAGATGCCCTGAATTGTCGCATGACCTCAAAACCGTGAGGTTGCCCCATGACCTGCTGGGGTACCTGGAGCCCCCTTGGACCTTCTCGTAGCCCCAGGAGCTTCCCCCCCACCCCCTCAACATTCCCCACCATCTCCTGCCAGATCAAAATGGACTCGCAGATGACCAAACAGGCCCTGAACGAGATCGAGACGCGACACAACGAGATCATCAAGCTGGAGACCAGCATCCGGGAGCTGCACGACATGTTCGTGGACATGGCGATGCTGGTGGAGAGCCAGGTATGGGCAGGGGGGTGGAGGGACGACCCACCCGGCCTCGGGGTCGAGGACCCCCGGATCCCGCGGATCCCCTTCTCCCACCGAGAAGCAAAAATTGGAGGGATCGTTAGATCAGCCAGAGCCCGTCCAAACTTCTAGAGCCTGTGGGGTCACCTAGAACCCATGACCAAAAGCTCTCAAGCCCACCAAAGGTCATTTAGAACCCACCAAAGGTCATCTAGAACCCACCAAAAGCCCTCACTGGAGCTCACTGGCTCAACTAGATGCTACTGAAAGCTCTCGAGTCCACCAAAGGCCACCTAGAACCCACCAAAGGTCATCTAGAACCCACCAAAGGTCATCTAGAACCCACCAAAAGCCCTCACTGGGGCTTGTTGCCTCACCCAGAGGCCATCAAAAGCTCTTGAGCCCACCTAGAACCCACCAAAGGTCATCTAGAACCCACCAAAACCCATTACTAGAGCTCCTTGGCTCACCTAGACGCCATCGAAAGTTCTTGAGGCCAACCAAGATGCCGTTGAACCGCCTAGAACCGGTCCAGATCCACCCTCCCCTCCCCCCCCAACCCCTCCTCACCCCCCCACCCCGCCCCCTATCCTGTCCCCTGGGGTGTCACCCCACCTTCCGTGGGGCCAGGGCAGGCGGCTGAGGGGGGGCGGGTCGCGTCTGCCAGGGGGAGATGATCGACCGCATCGAGTACAACGTGGAGCACTCGGTCGACTACGTGGAACGCGCCGTCTCGGACACCAAAAAAGCTGTAAAGTACCAGAGCAAAGCTCGGAGGGTGAGTGATGGGGGGGGGAGGGGGGGGGGGAGGGGAGTAGGGGGGGGTGGGGGCCCGCACCCCTCTGGGGCCTGACGGCTGAGGGGGGGGGGTCGGGGTGGGCGTCTCCTGCTCCGTAACGCTCCTCTCTTCTCTCCTCTCTCCCTCCCCCCGCTGCCCGGACGCCAATTCGTGGCTTTCGGTTGGTTTTTGGGGTTGGGTTTTGGTTTTTGGTTGGGATTTGGTTGGGATTTGGTTGGGTTTTGCTTTTTGGTTGGGTTTTGGTTTTTGGTTGGGTTTTGGTTGCTTTTTGGTTGGGTTTTGGTTGGGATTCGGTTGGTTTTTGGTTGGGATTTGGTTGGGTTTTGGTTTTTGGTTGGGTTTTGGTCGGGTTTTTGGTTGGCTTTTGGTTGGTTTTTGGGTTTTGGTTGGTTTTTGGTTGGGTTTTGGTTGGTTTTTGGTTGGGTTTTGGTTTTTGGTTGGGTTTTTGTTGGGTTTTGGGTTTTGGTTGGTGTTTGGTTGGGTTTTTGTTGGGTTTTGGTTGGGTTTTGATTGCTTTTTGGTTGGGTTTTGTTTTTTGGTTGGTTTTTGGTTGGTTTTGGGGTTTTGGTTGGGTTTTTGGTTGGGTTTTGGATGGGATTTGGATGGGATTTGGTTGGGTTTTGATTGCTTTTTGGTTGGGTTTGGTTTTTGGTTGGGTTTTGGTTGTTTTTTGGTTGGTTGTTGGTTTTTGGTTGGCTTTTGGTTGGGTTTTGGTTTATGGTTGGGTTTTGGTTGGTTTATGGTTGGGTTTTGGTTGGGTTTTGGTCATTTTTTGGTTGTTTCACGGTTCTTTTTTGGTCGTTTGGTTTTTGGTTGGTTTATGGTTGGGTTTTTGGTTGTTTTTTGCTTGGGTTTTGGTTGTTTTGGTTTTTTTTTGGGGGGGGGGCGTGGGGTAACGTAGAAGAAAATCATGATCATAATTTGTTGCGTGGTGCTGGGGGTGGTCTTGGCCTCCTCCATCGGGGGCACGTTGGGCTTGTAGGGTCCCCGGCGCGCCCCCCGCGGCAGCAATTAACACCCCCCAAAACCCCCCTCTCTCTCCCTCTCCCCCCCCTCCGCCCGCCCCCCAACCTCCCCCCCCCACCCCGGTATCGAGAATAACCACATCAGCGAAAATTAAGAATAAATTAAGAGACTAATTGTTCATGCGAACGGACATAACCGCACGTGGTCCGATCACCCGCCGCGGACCAGAGCGGGTCGGCCCGGCCCGGGGTCGGCAAATCTAAGCGGCTCGTCGGCCTCCATCCATCCCATCATCCTCTTCTTCCTCCTCCTCCTCCTCCTCCCCCCTGGGACGTCTGGGTCCTCCCCACTTCTCTCCTCCTTCTCCTCCTTCACCCCCCCCCCCAACCATCTCCCATCCATGCGCTGGGCTTGGTGGAGATGGGGGGGACACACGGTGGGGTGGGGTGGGGGAGGTCCTCCTGCCCTTGGGGGGGGGGTGGGGGGGGGTGGGGGGCAGGAGGTGATCCTAGAAGAGGTGGGGGGGGGGGGTTGGAGGGGTAGGTGGGTCAAGAGGGCCACCAAAAGTGGGGGGGGGGTGGTGGAGATGGAGGGTCTCGGGGTGAGGTTGACACCGGAGAAGGGTCACAGGTTGGATTGGGTTGACCTTCAGGAGCCGTTATGGGGCCAGAAGGGTTGGGTTGGCCCCACAGAGGGGGTCAAGGGTCAAGTTGACCTTCAGGAGTCATGGGGACAGTTGGGTTGACCCCATGGAGGGGTCAAGGGTCAGGTTGACCCCAGAGACAGGTCCATGGCGGGGGTGGTCAACCCAAAAGAGGGGCCGGGGGTCAGGTTTGGGTGACCCCAGGGAAGGGTTGTGGGGGCGGTTGGGTGGGATCAACCTCAGGAAGGGGTTATGGGTCACGTTGACCCTGGGAAGGGGGCAGGGGTTGGCCTGGGCCGGCTGTAGGGAGGGGTCACGGGGCCGGGGGGGGGGGCGGGTTGACCCTAAAGAAGGGTCATGGGTGGGGTTGACCCCGAGGAGGGGTCCCGGGTCAGGTTAGGAGGACCCTAGAGAAGGATCATGGGAGCAGTGGGGTGGGGTTGACCCCGCCGAGGGGTCCTTGGGGGCGGGGGTTATGGGTCGAGTTGACCCTAGAAGAGGTCAAAGGTCAGGGTTGGGTTGACCTTGACCCATCCTGGGTCAGGGGGGTGGGGGGAGGGGGGGAGGACCTCCCCTCGCTGGTCCCAGGGGTGGGTGACGGGGGGGGGCAGAGGCGACTGGAGCCCATTCCCACCGCGCACCCGAGGGGACGTCACCCCCCCCCCCGCCCAACTAACCCGCTAACCACCCATCCAACCAGCTAACCACCACCCATCCCCCCCGCCACCCCCCCCCCCCCCCCCCCCCAGCCATTTAACCAACCAGGTAACCGGGTAACCACCACCCACCCACCCGGGTAACCACCACCCATCCCAGCGGTTAACTACCCACCCAACCAGCTAACCAACCCATCCACCTGCCTAACCGCCCACCCCGTCACTTAACCCCCCCACTGACCAGCCACCCATCCAACCAGCTAACCGAACGCTCAGCTAACCGCTCATCCGGCTAGCTAACCAGTCGCTCCACCAGCTAACCAACCGCCCAGCCAGCTACCCGCCCCCCATCCAACCAGTTAACCAACTGCCCCCCACCCCCCAAACCACTAACCAGCCCCCCATCTAAACAGCTAAGCGACCAACCAGCTAACTACTGCCCACCCAGCCAGCTAACCAACCGGCCGACCACTCAACTAACCAGCTAACTACACACTCCACCAGCTAACCACCCGCCCCACCAGCTAACCAACCCATCTGACCACCCATCTACCTGCCATCCATCCAACCAGCTAACCAACCCACCACCTGACTAACCTGAGAACTGCCAGCCAGCTAACCAACCCATCGCCCACCTAACCAACCCATCACCCAGCTAACCAACCCATCGCCCACCTAACCAACCCATCACCCACCTAACCAACCCATCACCCAGCTAACCAACCCATCGCCCACCTAACCAACCGGCCCTTTGCCCTGCTAACCAGCTAACCAACCCATCGCCCCGCTAACCAACCCATCGCCCCGCTAACCAACCACCTCACTGGTCACCCACCCAGCCCCTCGATGACCCACCCATCCCACCAAGCACCCATCCACCCCATCACCCCTCCCCAACCACCCCCCCCCACACCCCGTCACCCCCCTCCAACCACCCACCCACCCCCCCGTCAACCACCCACCCACTCCCTCAACCACCCACCCAACCCCCCGTCAACCACCCACCCACTCCCTCAACCACCCGCCCAACCGCCGTCAACGAGCCAACCAAGCCAAGAGCCAACCAACCCACCCGTCCCACCACCGACACCATCAATGACCCACCCGTCCCACCACCGACACCATCAATGACCCACCCATCCCACCACCGACCCACCCGTCCCACCACCGACACCATCAATGACCCACCCGTCCCACCACCGACACCATCAATGACCCACCCGTCCCACCACCAACCCACCCGTCCCACCACCGACACCATCAATGACCCACCACTGACACCATCAATGACCCAACCGTCCCACCAACAACCCAACCATCTCACCAACGACCCAGCTGTCCACTCAACCACCCAACCGTCCCACCACTGACCCAACGATCTCACCAACGGCCCAACCAATGACCCAACTGTCCCACCAATGACCCAACCGTCCCACCGATGACCCAACCATCCCACCACCGACCCAACCATCCCACCAACGACACCATCAATGATTCAACCGTCCCACCACCGACCCAACTGATGACCCAACCGTCCCACCAAGGACCCGCCCACCCCCTCAATAACCCATCCCACCCATGACCAACCACCCCCTCAAGAACCCAACCGTACCACCAACAACCCAACCGATGACCCAACCATCCCACCAATGACCCAACTATCTCACCAACAACCCAACCATCCCACCAACAACCCAACCATCGCACCAACAACACAATCAGTGACCCAACTGTCCCACCACTGACCCAACCGTCCCACCAACGACCCAACCGTTCCACCAACGACCCAACCGATGACCCAACCGTCCCACCACCAACCCAACCATCTCACCAACAACCCAACCGTCCCACCACCAACCCAACTATCTCACCAACGACCCAACCACCGACCCAACCGTCCCACCAACGACCCAACCGATGACCCAACCATCCCACCACCGACCCAATCATTCCACCAATGACCCAACCGTCCCACCACCGACCCAACCATCTCACCAACGACCCAACCAGCGACCCAACTGTCCCACCAACAACCCAACCGATGACCCAACCATCCCACCACCGACCCAACCGTCCCACCAATGACCCAACCGCCCCACCACCGACCCAACCATTCCACCACTGACCAAACCATCTCACCAACGACCCAACCACCGACTCAACTGTCCCCTTAATGACCCAACCAATGACCCAATCATCCCACCACCGACCCAACTGTCCCACCAATGACCCAACCGATGAACCAACCGTCCCCTTAACGATCCAGCCATCCCACCAACGACCCAACCATCTCACCAACAACCCAACCGTCCCACCACCAACCCAACCGTCCCACCACCAACCCAACCATCCCACCACTGACCGAACCATCTCACCAACGACCCAACCACCGACCCACCCGTCCCACCACCGACCCAATCATCCCACCAATGACCCAACTGTCCTGCCACTGACCCAATCATCCCACCAACGACCCACCCAATGACCCAACTGTCCCCTTAACGATCCAACCGTCCCACCAACGACCCAACCGTCCCACCAACGACCCAACCATTCCACCAATGACCCAACCAATGACCCAACCATCTCACCAACGACCCAACCGCTGACCCAACCATCCCACCACCGACCCAACTGTCCCACCAATGACCCAACCGATGAACCAACCGTCCCCTTAACGATCCAGCCATCCCACCAACGACCCAACCATCTCACCAACGACCCAATTGTCCCCTTAACGACCCAACCGTCCCCTTAACGACCCAACCGTCCCCCCAACGACCCAGTTGTCCCACTAACGACCCAGTTGTCCCACCAACGACCCAACCATCTCACCAACGACCCAATTGTCCCCTTAACGACCCAACCGTCCCCTTAATGACCCAACCGTCCCCCCAACGACCCAGTTGTCCCACTAATGACCCAGTTGTCCCACCAACGACCCAACCGTCCCCCCAACGACCCAATTGTCCCCCCAACGACCCAGTTGTCCCACTAACGACCCAACCGTCCCACCAACGACCCAATCACCATCAACGACTCCCCCCCCCAACCCCCCCCCCCATCTACCCCGTCACCTGCTCCCCCACCGCACGCGCCCTCCCCCCCACCTCCACCCCCTCCCCCCGGCCAAGGAACCACCCCCCACTTAGATTTCCTGCCCCACGGGGGCCGCCCCAGCGCCGCCGCCGCGCCCCCGCGCTGCCCCCCCTGAAACCCCGCGCCGCGGGGGGGGGTGTCTGGGGGGGGGTCCCCCCACCCCCCCCCGAGCTCTGTATCGTCCCCTCGTGATCTGTGATGTATTTGCTACGAAACCCATGCCACAAACGCACCCGCCTCCGCCTCCTTCCTTCCTCCTCCTGGCGATGGGGTTGGGGGTGGGGTGGGGTGTGTGTGGGGGGGTTCCCTATGGCTCCTATACAGTCCCTACGACCCCCCCTAAGTGGCCACGGGGGTCCCTATAGCTTCCCCAGCGTCCCTAGAGCTCCCTATAGCCCCGACACAGCCCCCTGCAGCCCACCCGTGGTAGCTACGGGGTTTCTATACCTCGACGTCCCTACGGCTCCTTGTTCCCAGGGGGGCACCTATAGGTCCCCGCAGCTCCCTATAGCGCACGTAAGGTCCTCCCAAGGCCCTATAGCCCTTTCCAGCCCCCTTGCTGCCCTATATGCTACCAAACCCTTATAGATAAGACCATACGCGCCTATATCACTACTTATAATCTCATATACCTCCTTGTAGCCCCACATCGTTGCCCAAAATGCCGCTCCTGCCCCACATAGCCCCATATAGCCCCATATAGCAGGCGCAGGACCCTGCCGGCCCATAGTCTCCCCCAGCCCCTATAGCTTCGTCGTGCCACATAACCCGGTAGAGCCCATTAACTGCCCATAGCCGTTCCCCACAACCCCTATAGACCCATAGGGTCTTGTACAACCTTATAGAGCCCGTACGTCCCCCATAGGGCTCCCTATAGGTCCGTAGAGCCCCCCCCCCCCCTCCCCGCCCCGAGCCCCACACAAGGTGTGTCATCCGTCCTCCCCCCTCCCCTATAGGTCCCCAAGGAGCCGGGGGCCGGGTGGGATGAAAACGGGGCTCGTCGTTTCTTTACAAATTTAATGGGGCACCGAAGGTGGGGCCAAGGCACCATCGGGGGGGGGGTGGGGGGGGGGGGGGGTCCCGCCCACCTGGGACCCACACGTTAGGGGTCGGGGAGGTCGTCGGCGAGGAGCATGGGGGAGCCGAGCTGGAGGTCCCGCTGGAGGCTCTCGAGGGCGGCGGGGCTGAGGCGATGGACCTCCAGCCAATCGGCCAAGAGCGATGCCGAGAGCGGCGCCGAATCGCCTTGGCTGGGGGGGGGAGGGGAGGGGAGTCAGGGGTCGGGGGCCGGGGGGGGGACACACACAGGGGGACGACGACACACGTGTCCTCAGCCCCGGATGGCTGCATCCCCTCCCGGCCTTCCCCCCCCCCGGCCCCGAGGATGCTTGGGGACCACCAAGGAGAAGGATGCGGTGGGGAGAGGGGGCACCCGGGTCCCCACCCCCAACATCTGGGTCCCCACCAGGACACCTGGGTGTCGCCCCCCCCCCGCCCCCACCAGGGACCCCACCCCACCCCCCGACCTTCTCACCTGTCCTTGGTGTCCCCCACCATGTCCAAGGATTGGCTGAGGAACTCCTCCAGGTCGAAGCCCACCCCATAGCCGGCCCCGCTCCCCTTGGGGGTCACCGAGAAGACGGGGGGCAGCAGGTCCTCCACCTGTGGGCACCACGATGATGATGATGATGATGATGATGATGATGATGATGATGATGATGATGAGTGGTGGTCAAACCCGGTCACCCACGTCCCCATGGCCGGGATGGGACACCCGGGACCCTCACCTGCGACTTGGAGAGCTGTTGGGTGACAGTGGCCACGTCGGGGTCCGCCGGGAGGGGGGCAGCGGGGGGTTCCGTCCAAACGTCGGGGCCCGGCCAAGTTTCGGGGGGAGCCCCGCAAGGTGGGGGACAAGGGGGAGGGGGGTCGGGGGGCCGGGGAGGGGGCGGGGGGCGAGGTGGGGCCCCATCCCGCATCTTGGTCCAACGCTCCAGGAGGTGGCGGTCGTCATCGGTGAGGACGAGGCCCCGGAGACCCTCGCCCCGGCCCCGGGGTTCGCGTCGTTCCCGTTCCCGCTGCTTCTTCTCCCGTTCCTTGGCCCGTTCCTGCCGGCGCCGGCGCTTCTCTTCCCGCTCCCGCTGCCGCTCCGCCGCCGTCACCGGCTTACGGCCCTCCGGCGCCTCCGGGGCCGCGCAGGGCAGTTCTGCGGGGTCACGGGAGACCAGGGATGGAGCCACCAACTCAACCAAACCCAACCCAACCACAACCACCCCCTGGGACCCAAGAGACCAGGGACGGAGCCACCAACTCAACCAAACCCAACCCAACCCAACCACAACCACCCCCTGGGACTCAGGAGACCAGGGATGGAGCCACCAACTCAACCAAACCCAACCCAACCCAACCACAACCAACCCTTGGGCATCAGGAGACCAAGGATGGAGCCACCAACCCAATCAAACCCAAACCCAACCACAACCCAACCCAACCCAACCCCACCCACCCAGAACCAGACCCTGGCACCCAGAAGTCCGGGGCTGGAGCCCCAACCCCACCCATCGCCCCTCAGGAGACCCGGGTGGCCGGGTGCCCCCCACCTTTGCTCTTGTTCCTCATGGCCGACTTGAGAAGCGCGGCCTTGAGGGCGGCCTTGGTGTCGTCAGAGATGGCCCCGTCCCTCTTGGGCGCCGCGGGGGCCCCCGGCTCCGCCTTCACCCGGGGAGAGTCCATTGGGCAGTCGGGGGCCGGGGCGGGGCCGGGGCTCGGCATGTCCACGTCGGCGCAGGGCCAGGTGGGGCCAACGCCGGCCACCACGGCATTGGACACAGTGACGTTGGCCGCGGTGACGTTGGCCACGTTGACGTTGCTGTTGGTCATGGCGGTGCCCATGGTGGCCATGGTGGCGTTGGCCATGTTGATATTGACGTTAGCCAAGTTGACGTTGGCCACGGTGACGCCGGCATTGGCCACGCTGACACCGGAGTTGCCCACGCCGACGTTGCCCATGTTGACGTCGACCATGTTGACGCCGGAGTTGGCCATGTTGACGTCGGCCACGTTGACGCAGGCGTTGGCCGCGTTGACGCCGGCGTTGGCCGCATGGATGTCGCCCATGGGCACGTTAACGTCGGCCATGGCGCCGTTGGCTGCGGTGATGCTGCCACTGGCCCCGTTGGCGGCGTTTTCGGCCCCGCCGGCCGGGGCGAAGGCGATTTGCCGCCGGATGCCATCGCGGCGGGCGTGGAAGTCGGCGATCTCGGCCACGATGGCCGCCTTGATCTCCTCCTTGGTGAGCACCCGACGGTCGAAGGCGAAGTCGAAGGCGGGGACGCAGTCGGGCTCGTCCTCGGGGTCGTGGTATTTGGCCAAAAAGGGGTGACGCAAGGCCTCAGCCACCCCCACCCGTTCCCGGGGGTCGAAACGCAACATGCGCCCCAAAAGCGCCAAAGCCGCCGGCTCGGCGTCGCCGAAGAGGCTCTCCCAAGGCACCGCCGGTCGCGGCGGCAAACTCTGCACGTAGGCCCGCACTCGTTCGGCGCCGATGGCCGCCATGACGGTGGCCGGCGGCGTCCCCAAGACGGCCATGATGAGCTGGAGCTGGTGGACGTAGTTCCTGCCGGGGAAGAGTTGGCGCCGGCCCAACATCTCGGCGAAGATGCAACCCACCGACCACATGTCGATGGCGCGGGTGTAACGGTGGAGGGAGAGGAGAAGCTCCGGCGCTCGGTACCACCGGGTGGCCACGTATTCGGTGAGGAAAGCTTTGGCGTGCCGGGGGTCGGCTCCCAAACCCCGGGCCATGCCGAAATCGCCAATTTTCAGCTCGCAGTTTTCGTTGACCAAAAGGTTGCTGGGTTTGAGGTCGCGGTGGAGGACGTTGGCCGAGTGGATGTACTTGAGGCCCCGCAGCAGTTGGTAGAGGAAGTACCGGACGTGCTCCAGCGTCAGGGGTTGCGCCGAGTGGATGATCTGGTGGAGGTCGCTCTCCATCAGGTCCAACACCACGTAGCTGCCGGCAGGAAAAAGAGGCGGGGAGGTGGGGGGGGACAACATCCGGGAAGGGTTGGAGACGGTCCTATGGGGCCTACCACCCCCCCAGAGTCCTCAACGGGTTGGGTGGGCTCCATCCCACGTGTTCTCTGCCCCCCAGGAGGCGATGGAGATGGTCCTTATGGGGCCCACCACCACCCGACAGACCCAGCTGACCAGGTGGGCTCCATCCCACGTGCTCTCCTGTCCCACAAGAGCACCCAAGAGGGGATGGAGATGTCCCTATGGGGCCTACCACCCCCCAGCGTTCTCAACTGTTTGGGTGGGCTCCATCCCACGTGCTCTCCTGCCCCCCAGGAGGCGATGGAGATGTTTCTATGGAGCCCACCACCACCCAACGGACCCAGATGACCAGGTGGGCTCCATCCCACATGTTCTCCTGTCCCTCAGAAGGCGATGGAGATGTCCCTATGGGGCCCACCACCCCCCAGCGTTCTCAACTGGTTGGGTGTGCTCCATCCCACGTGTTCTCCTGCCCCTCAGGAGGGGATGGAGATGCTTCTATGGGGCCCACCACCACCCGACAGACCCAGGCACCCAGGGGGGACCCCGGGGAGGGGAAGCCCCAGGCGTCCATGGGGCACGCACACGGAGCGGAACTCGCCGTAGGGGACAGTGGGTTTGAGGATGTCCTTGATGCCGATGATGTTGTCGTGCTTGAAGTGCTTGAGGATCTTCAGCTCCCGCAGCGTCCGCTTGGCGTTGGTCACCACGTCGAAGGCGTTGGGGATCTTCTTGATGGCCACCTGCTGGCCTGCCGTCGGGGGGCGCGGGGGTCGTCAAAGGGACCCAGGCACCCAGGACCCCCACCCAAGGGGACCCGGGAGTCCACAGGACCCCCAATCTCCCACCCAAGAAGACCCGGGTGTCCAGCACCCCCCACCCAAAGGGACCCCAATGTCCAGGGGACCCCCCGAATCTCCCACCCAAGGGGACCCGGGTGTCTGGGGGACCCCAAATCTCCCACCCAAGAGGACCCAGAAGTCCGAGACCCCCCACCCAAAGGGACCCGGGTGCCCAGGGGGGACCCAGGCACCCAGGACCCCCCACCCAAGGGACCCAGGTGTCCAGGGGACCCCCCGAATCTCCCACCCAAGGGAACCCAGGCACCCAGGACCAGGACCCCCCACCTAAGGGGACCCAGATGGCTGGGACCCCCCACCCAAAGGGACCCGGGTGTCCAGGGGACCCCCAATCTCCCACCCAAGAGGACCCAGGCACCCAGGACCCCCCACCCAAAGGGACCCGGGTGTCCAGGGGACCCCCAATCTCCCACCCAAGGGGACCCAGGCACCCAGGACCCCCCACCCAAAGGGACCCGGGTGTCCAGGGGACCCCCCGAATCTCCCACCCCAGGGGACCCCGCCGTGGGGTGCTGGGGGGTCTGACCGGTGTCGCGGCGGCGCGCGGAGCTGACGACGCCGTAGGCGCCGGTGCCGATGGTCTCGATGACCTCGTACTCGTCCCCCACCTCGAAGGTGACGTCCAGCGCCCGGGCCTTCAGCAGGGCCAGGGGACCCCCCCCGGCCCCCGAACCCCGCCCCGGGGGGGGGCGGCGCCCCACGGCCTCCGCCTCCGCCTCCGCCATGGCACCTGCGGCGGGACACGGGCGTGGGGAGAGCGGCCTCTGGGACCCACACCTCCCGGGGACCCACGCATCAGGGGACCCACCCATCCCAGGGACCCACATATCCCAGGGACCCACACATCAGGGGACCCACACATCCCAGGGGACCCAGTCCCTGGGACCCACACATCCCAGGGACCCACACATCCCAGTGACCCACACATCAGGGGACCCACACATCCCAGGGACCCACACATCAGGGGACCCACACATCCCAGGGGACCCAGTCTCTGGGACCCACACATCCCGGGGACCCACACATCCCAGTGACCCACACCTCCTGGGGACCCACACATCCCATGGACCCACACATCCCGGCGACCCACATATCCCAGGGGACCCATACGTCCCGGGGACCCACACATCCTGGGGGACCCACACATCCCAGGGAACCACAGATTCTGGGGACCCACATATCCAAGGGACCCACAGATTCCGGGGACCCACACGTCTCGGGGACCCACAGATCTCAGGGACCCACATATCCCAGGGACCCACACATCCCAAGGACCCTGGCCTCTGGGACCCACACATCCTGGGGGACCCACACATCCCGAGGGACCCAGGCGTCCAGGACCCACACATCCCAGTGACCCACAGATCCTGAGGACACACACCTCCCGGGGACCCACACATCCCATGGACCCACACATTGGGGGACCCCAGTTTCTGGGACCCACACATCCCAGGGACCCATAGATCCTGGGGACACACATCCCAGGGACCCCGGCCTCTGGGACCCACACATCCCATGGACCCACATATCCCAGGAACCCCCATATCCTGGTGACCCACAGATCCCAGGGACCCACACATCCCGGGGCCCCACATATCCCGGGGGACCCACATATCCCGGTGACCCATATATCCCAGGGACCCACAGATCCCAGGGACCCACATATCCCGGTGACCCACACATCCCAGGGAACCACATATCCCAGGGACCCACACACCCCAGGGACCCCGGCCTCTGGGACCCACACATCCCGGGGACCCACATATCCCAGGGGATCCAGGTGTCCGGGACCCACACACCCCATGGACCCACACATCCCGGGGGACCCAGGCGTCCAGGACCCACACATCCCAGTGACCCACAGATCCTGAGGACACACACCTCCCGGGGACCCACACATTGGGGGACCCCAGTTTCTGGGACCCACACATCCCAGGGACCCATAGATCCTGGGGACACACATCCCAGGGACCCCGGCCTCTGGGACCCACACATCCCATGGACCCACATATCCCAGGGGACCCACACATCCCATGGACCCACAGATCCCAGGAACCCACATATCCTGGTGACCCACAGATCCCAGGGACCCACACATCCCAGTGACCCACACATCCTGGGGGACCCACACATCCCGGGGCCCCACATATCCCAGGGGACCCACATATCCCAGTGACCCACAGATCCCAGGGACCCACAGATCCCAGGGACCCACATATCCCAGTGACCCATATATCCCAGGGACCCACACATCCCAGGGAACCACATATCCCAGGGACCCACACATCCCAGGGACCCCGGCCTCTGGGACCCACGCATCCCGGGGACCCACATATCCCAGGGGATCCAGGTGTCCGGGACCCACACACCCCATGGACCCACACATCCCGGGGGACCCAGGCGTCCAGGACCCACACATCCCAGTGACCCACAGATCCTGAGGACACACACCTCCCGGGGACCCACACATTGGGGGACCCCAGTTTCTGGGACCCACACATCCCAGGGACCCATAGATCCTGGGGACACACATCCCAGGGACCCCGGCCTCTGGGACCCACACATCCCATGGACCCACATATCCCAGGGGACCCACACATCCCATGGACCCACAGATCCCAGGAACCCACATATCCTGGTGACCCACAGATCCCAGGGACCCACACATCCCAGTGACCCACACATCCTGGGGGACCCACACATCCCGGGGCCCCACATATCCCAGGGGACCCACATATCCCAGTGACCCACAGATCCCAGGGACCCACAGATCCCAGGGACCCACATATCCCAGTGACCCATATATCCCAGGGACCCACACATCCCAGGGAACCACATATCCCAGGGACCCACACATCCCAGGGACCCCGGCCTCTGGGACCCACGCATCCCGGGGACCCACATATCCCAGGGGATCCAGGTGTCCGGGACCCACACACCCCATGGACCCACACATCCCGGGGACCGAGGCGTCCGTGCCCCACATATCCCAGGGGGGACCCAGGAATCCGGGCGCCCCCCAACCTCCACCCCACGGCGGCCCAGGCCCGTCGGGACGACGGCGATGGGGCGGTTGCCATGGCGATGGGGCGGTTGCCATGGCAACGCCCCCTTCCTCCTTCCCCCCCCCCTCCCGGGGGCCCCACTCACCTTCCACCCCCCCCCCCGCTCCTCCTCCCCGCCGCCGCCGCCGCTCGCGCGGCTGCCCGCCGGGACCCGGATGTGGCACCGCCCGGCCACGCCCCCTCCCCGCTGCGCGCCCCGCCCCTTCCCCGCCGACGACCAATCAGCGCCTCCTCCTTCTCAAACCACGCCTCCCTTTCTCCCGCCGACCAATCCGCGCGCGCGAGGATGAGGGGAGGGCGGGGCTTAGAGGAGGGGCCACGCCCCCTCCCCGTCCCCCCCTCCTCCCGGGCTGTTGCTATGGGGAGGGCGTGGCCGCGCGGAAAGGAAGTGACGTCGGAGTGGGCGCGGACGGCAATAAGCCACGCCCCCCTTCTTCGGAGCAGCCGGTGGTGGGGAGCCGGGACCCGCATCTATAGGGGACCCGGGAGTCGGGGACCCACAGCGACCCCCGCCCCGTGGCGATGCAGGCCAGCCCCAGCCCCACAGGTAAGTCCCAGACGCCGGGGTCCCCTATAGATGTGGGTCCCGGACGCCGGGATCCCCTATAGATGTGGGTCCCGGATGCCGGGATCCCCTATAGATGTGGGTCCCAGACGCCGGGGTCCCCTATAGATGTGGGTCCCGGACGCCGGGGTCCCCTATAGATGTGGGTCCCGGACGCCGGGATCCCCTATAGATGTGGGTCCCGGATGCCGGGGTCCCCTATAGATGTGGGTCCCGGACGCCGGGATCCCCTATAGATGTGGGTCCCGGATGCCGGGGTCCCCTATAGATGTGGGTCCCGGACGCCGGGGTCCCCTATAGATGTGGGTCCCGGACGCCGGGATCCCCTATAGATGTGGGTCCCGGATGCCGGGGTCCCCTATAGATGTGGGTCCCGGACGCCGGGATCCCCTATAGATGTGGGTCCCGGATGCCGGGGTCCCCTATAGATGTGGGTCCCGGATGCCGGGGTCCCCTATAGATGTGGGTCCCGGATGCCGGGGTCCCCTATAGATGTGGGTCCCGGACGCCGGGGTCCCCTATAGATGTGGGTCCCGGACGCCGGGATCCCCTATAGATGTGGGTCCTGGACGCCGGGGTCCCCTATAGATGTGAGTCCCGGATGCCGGGATCCCCTATAGATGTGGGTCCTGGACGCCGGGGTCCCCTATAGATGTGGGTCCTGGACGCCGGGGTCCCCTATAGATGTGGGTCCCGGACGCCGGGGTCCCCTATAGATGTGGGTCCTGGACGCCGGGGTCCCCTGATGTGTCCGTCCCGTGTCCCCCCCCCCCCCCCCAGGCTGCCCCACGGAGGCCCCGGCCGGAGCCGCGGAGGAGACGCCCCCCGAGGAGCCGGCGGCAGGTGAGACCCCGGGGGGGGACCCCGACGGCCGGGACCCACATCTATAGGGGACTCAGGGGTTTGGGACCCACATCTGTAGGGGACCCAGGGGTTTGGGACCCACATCTGTAGGGGACCCAGGAGTCCAGGGGGGGACCCAGATGTCCAGGCCCCACATCTATAGGGGACCCAGGGGTTTGGGACCCACGTCTATAGGGGACCCAGGGGTTTGGGACCCACGTCTATAGGGGACCCAGGTGTCCGGGCCCCACATCTATAGGGGACCCAGGGGTTTGGGACCCACATCCATAGGGGACCCCGGTGTCCGGGACCCACATCTATAGGGGACCCAGGAGTCCAGGGGGGGACCCAGGGGTTCGGGACCCACATCTATGGGGCACCCAGGGGTTTGGGACCCACATCTATAGGGGACCCAGGTGTCCGGGCCCCACATCTATAGGGGACCCAGGGGTTTGGGACCCACATCCATAGGGGACCCCGGTGTCCGGGACCCACATCTATAGGGGACCCAGGAGTCCAGGGGGGGACCCAGGGGTTCGGGACCCACATCTATAGGGGACCCAGGGGTTCGGGACCCACATCTATAGGGGACCCAGGTGTCTGGGCCCCACATCTATAGGGGACCCAGGGGTTTGGGACCCACATCTAGAGGGGGCCCATATCCATAGGGGACCCAGGAGTCCAGGGGGGGACCCAGATGTCCAGGCCCCACAACTATAGGGGACCCAGGGGTTTGGGCCCCACATCCATAGGGGACCCACATCCATAGGGGACCCCTGCATCGGAGCCCCCTCGCCCCCCCCTGCTCCTGACGCTTCCCCCCGCCCCCGGCCCCCGCAGCCCCCCCGCCCCCCCCCCCCGCCCCTACATCTGCAGCGAGTGCGGCAAATCCTTCGGCCAATGGTCCAAGCTGGAGCGGCACCGGCGCGTCCACACGGGCGAGCGCCCCAACGCCTGCGGCCACTGCGGCAAAGCCTTCGCCCAACGCTCCCACCTGGCCCAGCACCTCCGCACCCACACGGGCGAGCGCCCCTACGCCTGCCCCGACTGCGGCAAGACCTTCGGCTGGAGCTCCAACCTGGCCCAGCACCGCCGCGTCCACACCGGCGAACGGCCCTACGCCTGCCCGGATTGCGGCAAGACCTTCAGCCAAAGCACCAACCTCCTCAAACACCGCCGGGCCCACGCCGGCGAACGACCCTACGCCTGCGGCCAGTGCCGCAAAGCTTTCTACCGCAGCTCCGACCTCCTCCAACACCAAGCTAGCCACACGGGCGAGCGGCCCCACCGCTGCGGCCAGTGCGGCAAGAGTTTCGCCCAACGGGCCAACCTCCTCAAGCACGGCAAGACCCATGGCGGCGAGAAACCCTTCCGCTGCGGCGAGTGCGGCAAGGGCTTCGTCCAGAGCTCCGAGCTCATCCAGCACCAGCGCAGCCACAGCGGCGAGAAACCCTTCGCCTGCGGCGAGTGCGGCAAACGTTTCGGCCACGGGGCCACCTTGGCCAAACACCGGCGCTTGCACCTGGGCTTGCAGCCCCACCGCTGCGGCGAGTGCGGCAGGGCTTTCGGGCTCCGCTCGGCGCTTGCCCGCCACCAACGGGCCCACGGGGAGGAGCGGCCCTTCGCCTGCGGCGAGTGTGGCCAAGCCTTCGCCCTCCGCTCCAACCTGGCCCTCCACCGCCGCACCCACGCCGGCGAGCGGCCCTACCGCTGCGGCGAGTGCGGCAAGAGCTTCGGCATGAGCTCCACCTTGGTGCGGCACCAACGCATCCACACCGGGGAGAAACCTTACGGCTGCGGGGAATGCGGCCGGGCTTTCATCCGCAGCGCCCACCTGGAGCAGCACCGGCGGACGCACACCGGGGAGAGGCCCTACGGCTGCAGCCGCTGCGGCCGCCGCTTCAGCCAGAGCTCCAACCTCATCACCCACGAGAGGGTCCACCTGGAGGAGGCCCAAGGGGCAGCGCTGGGTGGGGACGGGGCGGAGGCGGTGGTGGGTCGGCCGGGTTTGGAGGGTCAACCGGGCTTGAAGGCGTTGGAGGGTCAACCAGGCTTGGAGGGTCAACTGGGCTTGAAGGTGTTGGAAGGTCAACCAGGCTTGAAGGTTTTGGAGGGTCAACCAGGCTTGGAGAGTCAACCGGGCTTGAAGACGTTGGAGGGTCAACCAGGCTTGAAGGTTTTGGAGGGTCAACCAGACTTGGAGGGTCAACCAGGCTTGGAGGGTCAACCGGGACTGGGCTTGAAGGCGTTGGAGGGTCAACCAGGCTTGAAGGTGTTGGAGGCTCAACCGAGCTTGAAGGTTTTGGAGGGTCAACCAGGCTTGAAGGCGTTGGAGGGTCAACCAGGCTTGGAGGGTCAACCGGGCTTGGAGGGTCAACCGGGCTTGGAGGGTGAACTGGGCCTGGAGATGTTGGAGGGTCAACCGGGCTTGAAGATGTTGGAGGGTCAACCAGGCTTGGAGGGTCAACCAGGCTTGAAGGCATTGGAGGGTCAACCAGGCTTGAAGGGTCAACTGGACTTGGAGATGTTGGAGGGTCAAGCAGGCTTAGGGGGTCAACCAAGGTTGAAGGTGTTGGAGGGTCAACTGGGCTTGAAGGTGATGGAGAGTCAACCAGGCTTTGAGGGTCAACAGGGCTTGGAGGGTCAACCAAGGTTGAAGGTGTTGGGGGGGCACCCGAAGCCCAAGATGTTGGAGGGTCAACCAAGGTTGAAGATGTCGGAGAGTTGCCGAGGCTTGAAGACGATGGAAGTTCGACCAGGCTTGGAGACGAGGGAGGGGCACCCAAAGCCCAAGACGTTTGGGACGCAACCGAGCGTGGACACGTCGGTGGGTCAACCAGGCTTGGAGACGTCGGAGGGTCGACCAGGTTTGGAGATGATGGAGGGGCACCCAAAGCCCAAGAGACTTGGGGGGCACCAAGGGTTGGAGACGGCGGAGGAGAACCCCAAGACCAGGAGCTCCAAGGGGCACCCACGTCTGGTGGGGCACCCCAAGGTGGAGCACCCCATGGAGAAGAACCCCAAGGTGGACAACCCCATGGAGGACCTCCCCGTGGTGGGGCACCTCAAGGTGGAGCACCCCATGGAGAAGAACCCCGAGGTGGACAACCCCATGGAGAAGAACCCCAGGGTGGACAACCCCATGGAGGACCTCCCCATGGTGGGGCACCCCTGAGGGGCAGAGCCTCTCCCCGGGACCCAGGTGTCCTGAGGAGGGGGGTGGGGATGGACAACCCCGCAACGCCATTGGCTGAGGGGTGGGTGTGGCTGGGGTGGGGATTGACACGGGATTGGATGACAAGAGGAACCCTAGCAGGGGATTGGCTGAGGGGAGGGGGCGGGGCTATCATGGGATTGACTATGAATGATGGGGTGGGGTGGGGCTGACACGGGATTGGTCAATAGCAAGGGGGGGGGGAAATACTGACAGAGGATTGGCCCGGATCTTGAGCAACCATTGGCCAGGCAGGAGGGTGGGGTGTAGATGGCACTACGCGATTGGCTGAGCCGTGGGACTGCTCTGCTGCCATTGGCTGGGAGATGGAGGGGGTTGGACACAAATAAAGGTGGTGAAACCCCCGAATTGGTGAGTGGTCGCAGCCGGGACGCCTGGGTCCATGTTGGGGGCGGGGTCAGGGAGAGACAGAGGCGGAGACTTGGTCTTTTATTGCCCATTTACACCCGAAGGGGGCGGGGAGAGGGGCGGGGCCACAAGAGGAACTACCCCCCCAGGAAGCCCCACCCTTCTTTTGGCACTGGAGAGGCGTGGTGGCATCTCCAGATGCTTTGGATGCGACCCTCGTAGTGATGGTGGCATCTCCAGATGCTTTGGATGCAGCGCTTGTGGTGGTGGTGGCATCTCCAAATGCTTTGGATGCAGCCCTTGTGGTGGTGGCACCTTAAGATGGTTTGGACGTGTCCACCATGGTGGTGGCATCTCCATATACTTTGGATGCGTCCCTCGTGGCGGTGGTGGCATCTCCAGATGCTTTGGATGCATCCCTCGTGGTGGTGGCACCTCTGGACCGGGTGGTGGCACCTTAAGATGGTTTGGACGTGTCCATCATGGTGGTGGCATCTCCAGATGCGGTGGTGGTGGCATCTCCAGATGCTTTGGATGCGTCCCTCGTGGTGGTGGCACCTCTGGACTGGGTGGTGGCACCTCAAGATGGTTTGGATGTGTCCACTGTGGTGGCGGCATCTCCGGATGCTTTGGATGCATCTGTCGTGGTGGCAGTACCTCCAGACGTGGTGGCGGTGGCACCTCTGGAGGTGGTGGGTGGGGCCGTCATGGCGGTGGCACCTCTGGACCTGGTGGTGGTGGCGCTTCTGGACCTGGTGGTGGCACCTCCGGAGGTGGCGGTCACATCCATGGCGGTGGTGGCACCTCTGGACCTGGGGCCACCTCCAGGGGCGGTGGCCAGGGCGGGGCCGGTGATGGCGCGGGGGGGACACTTGTGGCAGCTCCCGGAGGTGGTGGAGGTGGGCAGGGCAAGGCCGTCCCCGGGGGTGGCATCACCGAGGTCCCCACAGGAGGCGTCCTGGAGGTCCTGGTGGGTGCCACCTTGGAGGTCCCCAAGGGAGTCACCTGGGATGTCCCTGGGGGTGTCGATGCCGATGTCCTCAGGGACGTCCCCAAGGGTGTCATCTCGGAGGTCCCCATGGCCATGGGTGTCACCGTGGAGGTCCCCATGTGTCCCATCACGGCCATGGGTGTCACCACGGAGGTCGCCATGGCCATGGGTGTCACCGTGGAGGTCCCCATGAGTCCCATCACGGCCATGGGTGCCACCACCGATGTTTCACTGGGGACCCAGCCATCACAGACTCCCTTTTTTCCTCAGTTTCCCCCCAAAAAGGGGACACAGGAGTCCAGGACCCCCTTTCCCAACCCCCAAGAGGGGATGCAGCCGTCCCAGACTCCTTTTTTCCGTCAGTTTCCCCCCAAAAAGGGGACATATGTGTCCAGGACACACCCCAAGAGGGGACCCAGCCATCCCAGATTCCCTTTTTTCCTCAGTTTCCCCCCAGAAAAGGGACCCAGGCATCCGTGACACCCCCCAAACCACCCCCAGAGGGGACCCAGGCATCCCGAACTCCCTTTTTTCCTCAGTTTCCCCCCCAAAAAGGGGACACCTGCGTCCGGGACAACCCCCAACCCCCCCCAGAGAGGACCGAGGCATCCCAGACTCCCTTTTTTCCTCAGTTTCCCCCAAAACCGGGACCTAGGAGTCCAGGACACTCCCCAAACCACCTCCAGAGGGGACCCAGGTGTCCCGGACTCCCTTTTTTCCTCAGTTTCCCCCGAAAAAGGGGACACAGACGTCCGAGACCCCCTTTCCCGACCCCCAAGAGGGGATCCAGGCGTCCGGGCCCCACTTGTCCCCTCAGTCCCGAGCCCCAGAGGGGACCCAGCCGTCCCAGACTCCTTTTTTTCCTCAGTGTCCCCCAAAAAAGGGAACCAGCCGTCCGAGACCCCCTTTCCCGACCCCCCAGAGGGGACTCAGGCTTCCGGGCCCCGCTTGTCCCCTCAGACCCCGTCCCCCAACAAGTGACCCAGGTCTGGGACACCCCCCACGCCCCACCCAGACGGGACCCAGCCGTCCCGGACTCCCTTTTTCCCTCAGTTTCCCCCCCAAAAAAGGGACCCAGGCGTCCGGGCCCCCCCCAACTCACCAGCCAGCGGACCCAGGCGTCCGAGTCCCCCCCCGGCTCCCCTCAGCGTGGCCCCGTCCGCTGCCACCCCCCCCCACCCCCCCCCCCCCGCGCTCCCCTCAGAATGGTTCGGCCCGACCGGGGAGGGGCGGGGCACTGCGCACGCGCCGCGCCGAAGGCGGGAACGGCCCCGGCGCCATTTTGGGGGAGGGGCGGCGCCATTTTGTGAGGCCCGACGGGAAATGGAGTCCGGGGAGGTGACAGGAGGTCCCGGGCCCTGCTCCGCCGGTGCGTTAGTGGGGGGGGGGGGTGGGTGTCGGTGGAAGGGTGTGGGGGGGCACCCCCACAGGCGGCTGGGGCCCCCGGGAGGGACTCCCCGGTGCCTGGGTCCCTTGGGGTGGGGGGGTTAAAGGGGTCCCCCGATACCTGGGGGCCTCGTGAGGGGGGCCCAGAGGCCTGGGCCCCTTATTGGGGGGCTGCAAGGGGGTCCCCCCACACTTGGGTCCCTCATGGGGGGGTCCCCAATGCCTGGGTCCCTTGTGAAGGATCAATAAAGGGATCCCAGACACCTTGGTCCCTCATGGGGGGGGAAAGGGAGTCCCCCCACACTTGGGCCCCTCATGGGGGGGGGTCCTAGAGAACTGGGTGCCTTATGAGGGGAGGGGAAGGGGGTCCCAGAGGCCTGGATCCCTCGTGGGGGGGTCCCCAACACCCGAGTCCCTTATTGGGGGGCTGCAAGGGGGTCCCCCCCACACTTGGGTCCCTCATAGGGGGGTCCCCAATGGCTGGGTCCCCTGTGAGGGATCAATAAAGGGGTCGCAGACACCTGGGTCTCTCATGAGGGGGGGGAAACGGGGGTCCCCTCACACTTGGGCCCCTCACGGGGGGGTCCCCAACGCCTGGGTCCCTTATTGGGGGGCCTTAAAGGGGTCCCCCCACACTTGGGTCCCTCATGGGGGGGGTCTCAGAGAACTGGGTGCCTTATGAGGGGAGGGGAAGGGGGTCCCAGAGGCCTGGATCCCTCATGGGGGGGTCCCCAACACCCGGGTCCCTTACTGGGGGGCTGCAAGGGGATCCCCCCCACACTTGGGTCCCTCATGGGGGGGTCCCCAACACCTGGGTCACTTCTAGGGGTCCTGGACACCTGGGACCCCCCATAATGTTGGGGGGGGGGGAACAGAGTTTGGGGGGGGGGGGGAACACACGACACACACAACACAACAGCACCCAGTGAGACACTGGGGTCCCTCACTCAATGCTGCCATGTTTGGGGGACACACGGAGGGCCACCCCCCGGGGTGCCCCCCCCCGGCCCCCCCACTGAGGGGTTTTTTTTTTTTTTGGGTGCGTTTCAGGCGGTTTTGGGGCGGGGGAGGCGCCGCCAGCGCCGCCAGTTGAGGGCGAGGAGGAGGCCGTTGAGGAGGTAGGTGCTGAGGCAGACGAGGCAGAGGTCCTGGAGGCCGAAGGCCAGCACCCCCGCTAGCCACAGCGAGGCCAGCGCCGAGGCCACTGAGGTCCCCAACAGCACCGCTGACGCCCCCCGACCCGGCACGGCCCCTGGTGGCGGGGAGGACAGGGTCCCCAACGTGTCCCCGACACCTCCCCAGGGTCCCCCGTCCCCTATCACGTCCCCGGTGTCCCCAATGTGTCCCCACGGTCCTCCACCGTGCCCCCTCCACAATGTCCCCAGTGTCCCCAGTGCCCCCCCAGGGTCCCCAATGGCCCCTAATGTCCCCGGTGCCCCCCCCAATGTCCCCCACCGTGCCCCCCCAGGGTCCCCCATGGCCCCTAATGTCCCCAGTGCCCCCCTCAATGTCCCCAGTGCCCTCCCCCAGTGTCCCCAATGGCCCCTAATGTCCCCGGTGTCCCCCCCTAATGTCCCCGGTGCCCCCCTCAATGTCCCCAGTGCCCCCCCAGGGTCCCCAATGGCCCCTAATGTCCCCAGTGCCCCCCCAGCGTCCCCAATGTCCCCAGTGCTTCCCCCAATGTCCCCAGTCCCCTCTCTCCATGTACCCCCATGTCCCCCAGTGCCCCCCCAATGTCCCCAGTCCCCCCCCTCCCCGTGCCCCCCAATGCCCCCCCCAGTGTCCCCAGCCCCCCCCGTGTCTCTCAATGTCCCCCAATGCCCCCAGTGCCCCCTCCCCATGTCCCCCCCCGTACCCAGCAGCCCCTGCAGCAGGTAGAAGACGAGCCCCACGGCGCCGTTGGGGACATTGGCCGGGCTGTCCCTGCCCAGCACCAGCTCCACCAGCCCCAGCCCACGGCCCCACCTGCGGGGGGACATGCCCATAAATCACCATATATGGCATGGCAGGGGGCGGGGACTCCCCACCCAGCCACGCCCCTCATCCCGCAGCCACCCAATCACAAGCCGCATCCCTGCCTGCCCACCCATATTGGGGCACACGAGCCACTCCCCCCCATTCCTTTAAAGGCATCTAACGCTAAGCCACGCCCCCACCCTCTCCTTTAAGGGCATCTAACCCTAAGCCACGCCCCCTCACCAAGCCACGCCCCTAAGTCACACCCATCACCCCTTTAAAGGCCTCTAACCCTAAGCCACGCCCCTCTGCAAGCCACGCCCCCACCCGCTCCTTTAAAGGCATCTAGCCTCAAGCCACGCCCCCACGCCTTTAAAGGCATCTAATCCTAGGCCATGCCCCCGCACTCCTTTTAAGGTAGCTAACCATAAGCCACGCCCCCCGAGCCGCGCCCACAGCCAACCCCTTTTAAAGGCAGTATCCCAAAACCACGCCCACTCAAAGCCCCGCCCCTCAAACCCACGCCCCCTCCCATTACCCCAACGCGCCCACGCCCCGCCCCGTTCCGTAAGCCACGCCCCCACCCCTTAAAGCCACGCCCCCCGCCACGTGGCGCCGCTCCTTTGCTCCCCCCGCCCCTCCCCGCTGTCCCCCCTGGTCCCTGTGCCCCCCTCCGGTCCCCGACAACCCCCCCGCCGGCTCCGGTGTCCCCCCCACGGTCCCACCCCCTCCGCTTCCAGTACCCCCCCCCCCTCACTCCTCCCTCCCACGGTTCCGGTCCTCCCCCGCCGGTTTCCCGACCTCTCCCCGCTCCCCGATGCCCCCCCCGCTCCCCGACAACCCCCCCGCCGGTTCCGGTGTCGTCCCCCCTCCCGGTCTCCGGTGTCCCTCCCTGCGGTCCCCGACATCCCCCCCGGTCCTCCCTCCCGCCGGTTCCCCGACCGCCTCCCGGTCTCCGGTGTCGTCCCCCCCTCCCCGCTTCCGGTACCGCCCCCCCCCCCCCCGCTCCTCCCTGCCCCGGTTCCGGTCCCCCTCCTCGCCGGTCCCTCACACCACCCCCGCGCTGTGTCCCCGGTGTGTTTGTGTCCCCCTCCCCGTTGCCGTTACCGGGAACCGAAGACGCGGGTGCAGGACACGGCGGGCCCCAGGTCACAGGCCGCCCGGTAGGCGGGGTCGCGCGCGTGCTCCCGCTCCACGTGCAGCGCGTACAGCGAGAGCGCGGCGCCCGCCACGCACAGCGCCGCGCGCGCCGCCATCGCCGCGCCCCTCATTGGCTGCAGCAGGCCACGCCCCTCCCACCCACCCCACCCCCCCCGACGCCCCGCCCACGATTGGTCGGCGGAGGCGCCGCGCCGCGCCCCCCTACCCCGCACGCCGCGCTCCCTGATTGGTCGTTGAGGCGCCGCCCCCTCCCTTCTGACGCCGCGCTCCCTGATTGGTCGTTGAGGCGCCGCCCCCTCCCGGAAGCGGGGCGCGGGGGTTGATGGGAGTTGTAGTCCGCCGCGGAGCTGGGGGGAGGCGGGGCTCCCAGGGGTTAAAAGCCGGCGATGGGGCGGGAGTGGGGGGCAGAGGCGGCGCAGGAGACGGACAGGGACCCACAGGTACCTCCCCCGGGACCCACAGGTACCCCCTGACCCCCACATTCCCACGGGTATCCCCCCAGGACCCATAGGTACCCCCTGACCCCCATATTCCCATAGGGCCCCCCCACAGGGACCCACAGGAACCCCCCCCCGGACCCACAGATACCCCACTGACCCCCACATTCCCACAGGAATCCCCCGCAAAGGGACCCCTTAGACCCACAGGGCACCCACACACACAAGGACACCCCCCTTCGGACCCACAGGGACCCCCATGGATCCCACAGACCCACAGGGGCCTCCACAGAACCCCATAGATCCCCCGGAAAAGCCCATAGAACCCCCCACAGAGACCCCCACTGACCCCTCAGACCCACAGGGACCCCTACGAGTCCCCCCAGGCGCCCCCTCCAGACCCACAGGGACCCCCAGAAACCCCCAGGGACCCCACAGATCCCCCACAGAAACCCCCAGGCGCCCCCCCAGACCCACAGAAACCTCCAGGCGCCCCCCCAGACCCACAGGGACCCCCACGGAACCCCACAGATCCCCCCCAGCGACCCCCAAGAACCCTCCCAGACCCACAGAAACCCCCAGGGACCCCCAGGTGCCCCCCCCAGGCCCACAGGGAACCCCAGGAACCCCACAGATCCCCCACAGGGGCCCCCAGGCGCCCCCCCAGACCCACCTCCCCCCCCTACAGGAACACACGGACATCTCCCCCCCCCCCCCGGGTCTCCGCCATGGCCCCACACGCCTCCACACGCCTCCACACGCCTCGACACGCCGCCGCCCTCCTGCTCCTGCTGCTGGCCCGTGAGTCTGGGGGGGGGGACGGGGACACAGACACGACCCCCAAGTGTCCCCCCCCGGGGGGAACCCAGGCCTCCAGTGGGGGGGTGGGGGGGGAAAGGCCCTATGTGGCCCCCGGAGGGGGGGGGTGGGGACGGGGGACACCAGGGCGTCTGGGTGGGGCTCAACCCCCCCCCCCCCCGACTCGACCGGTCGTACCGGAAAAAAAACCCCAAGTCATAACCCAAAAATGAGGCCGGACGCTTACGGGCCCCCCCGCGGGCGACGGGTGGGGATGGGGGGGGGCACCCTGGGATGCTTAGGGGGTGTGGGGGGGGTGTCCCAGACTCCTTCCCCCCCCCATCCTTTTTTTTTCCCCCCCTTATTTTACACACACCCCCACACCCCCCCACCAAGGTGCCGAAATTGCGACTGCGGAGGGTAAGGTATATGCAAATGAGGCTGTGCATATTCATGAGGGGGGGACCCTCCCCACCTGGGAGCTGGTCCCGCCCCACCCCCCCGCCCCCCCCCTTATTTTAGGGAGAAACGCACAAGTATTTGGGCCCCACATCTATAGGGGGCCCAGGGGCCTGGGCCCCACATCTGTAGGGGGCCCAGGGGTCCAGGACCCACATCTGTAGGGGGCCCAGGGGTCCGGGCCCCACTTCTTTCGCAACCCCTTTCCCACAGGCTGTCGCAACCCCCCCCGGGACGGTTGGGATGGGGGGGATGGGGGGGGAGGGTGTTACAACGGTCTCACATCTATAGGAGACCCACATCTATAGAGGACCCAGGTGTCCAGGAGGGACCCAGCAGTCCGGGCCCCACATCTATAGGGGACCCAGGAGTCCAGGAGGGACCCAGGAGTCCGGGCCCCACATCTATAGGGGACCCAGGAGTCCGGGAGGGACCCAGGAGTCCGGGCCCCACATCTATAGGGGACCCAGGAGTCTGGGAGGGACCCAGGAGTCCGGGCCCCACATCTATAGGGGACTCAGGAGTCCAGGAGGGACCCAGGAGTCCAGGACCCACATCTGTAGGGGACTCAGGAGTCCAGGAGGGACCCAGGAGTCCAGGACCCACATCTGTAGGGGACCCAGGAGTCCGGGAGGGACCCAGGAGTCCGGGCCCCACATCTATAGGGGACCCAACAGTCCGGGACCCACATCTCTAGGGGTCGGTGCCGACGCCGCGGTGGCGGAGCCCGAGTGCGGGCGGCAGCGGGAGCTGGGCCGTGTGGTGGGGGGCTCGGCCGCCCGCCCCGGCGAGTGGCCCTGGCAAGTGAGTCTGCAGCTGCGGGGCCAGCACTTCTGCGGGGGCACCCTGGTCACCCCCCAGTGGGTGCTCTCGGCCGCCCACTGCTTCCAGGGGTGAGTCACCGGGATGGGGGGGGGGGGGGGGCAAGACCCCGGGTGGGGGGGTGGTTCTGGGCTGGGAGCTTCCTTGGGGACCCCCCCGTGCCGTTGGGGCCACCTAGAAATCCATTGGGCCACCTAGAACCCCTTTGAGACCCCTTGGACCCCATTGGGCTATATAGAACCCCGCTGGGCCACCTAGAAATCCATTGGGCCACCTAGAACCCCTTTGAGACCCCTTGGACCCCATTGGGCTACATAGAACCCCGCTGGGCCACCTAGAAATCCATTGGGCCACCTAGAACCCCTTTGAGACCCCTTGGACCCCATTGGGCTACATAGAACCCCGCTGGGCCACCTAGAAATCCATTGGGCCACCTAGAACCCCTTTGAGACCCCTTGAACCCCATTGGGCCACCTAGAACCCCCTTGAGACCCCTTGGACCCCATTGGGCTACATAGAACCCCGCTGGGCCACCTAGATCCCCTTTGAGACCCCTTAACCCCCTCTGGGCCACCCAGATCCCCATTGGGCCCCCTAGATCCCCATTGGGCCACTCAGACCCCCTTTGGGACCCCTTGAACCCCACTGGACCACTCAGATCCCCTCTGGGGCCACCTAGATCCCCTCTGGGCCACCCAGAACCGTGGTGGGGCCACCCATGACCTGTGGGACCACCCAGATCCCCTTGGAGCACCTAGAACCTGGTTGGGGCAACTCAACCATGGAGGGGGGCAACCATGGCTGGGGTCGGGGGCCACCTCGAACCTGCTTGGGCACCCGGTGGGGACCGGGGTGACGACGGTGGCCACCTCCCCAGGCCCAACGGTAGCCGCGCGGAGCTCAGGGAGTGGCGGGCGGTGGTGGGCCGCCTCCGGCTACAGGAGCCGGGGGGCCAGGAGAGGCCGGTGGTGGAAGTGGTGGTCCACGAGGGCTACCGGCGGGTGGAAGGTGGCCACGACCTGGCGCTGGCCCGCCTGGAGTCCCCGGTGGCCCTGGGGCCTCGGGTGGGGACCATCTGCTTGCCCCAGGCCCAGCACCTCTTCGCCTTCGGCACCCCCTGCTGGATCACCGGCTGGGGCAACGTGGCCGAGAACGGTGAGGGTCTCCGTGGGGCGGGGCTGGGTCATGGGGGTCTCCGTGGGGCGGGGCTGGGTCTCCATGGGGTGGGTCTTGGTCATGGGGGTCTCCATGGGGTGGTTCTGGGTCTCCATGGGGTGGGTCTTGGCCATGGGGGTCTCCGTGGGGTGGTTCTGGGTCTCCATGGGGTGGGTCTTGGCCATGGGGGTCTCCGTGGGGTGGTTCTGGGTCCTCGGGGTCCCCGTGGTGGTGGGTCCCCGTCCCCTCTCCCCCCACAGCCATGTCCCCCCACAGCCATGTCCCCCATGGTGGTGGCTCCCCACGGCCATGTCCCCCATGGGCTGAGCCCCCCACGGCCATGTCCCCCATGGGGTGCCCCCCGGTGACGCGTGTCCCCCCCCGTCCCCGCAGTCTCGCTGCCGGCCGGGGCCCCTCTCCAGAAGGTGGCCCTGGACCTGCTCACGCCCCACATCTGCAACTGCCTCCACTCCCGCCTGCGCCAGCCCCACCTCGCCCGCCCCGCCCGGGCCACCATGGTCTGCGCCGGGGCTAGTGAGGGCGGCCGGGGGGCCTGCCAGGTACGGGGGGGCCTAGGGGGGCCATAGGGGGTCTAGGGGGGTCCCATGGGGGGATGTGTGGGGCTATAGGGGGTCTAGGGGGGTCCTATGGGGGTCCTGTGGGCTCCTATGGGGGGATGTGTGGGGCTATAGCGGGTCTACGGAGGTCCTAGGGGGGTCCTGTGGGGGGATATGTGGGGCTATAGGGGGTCTGGGGGGGGCTATGGGGGGATGTGTGGGGGTCTAGGGGGTCTGGGGGGGGCTATGGGGGGATGTATGGGGCTATAGGGGGGCTAGGGGGGTTCTATAGGGGGCTATGGGGGGATATGTGGGGCCATAGGGGTTCTAGAGGGGTCCTATGGGGGGCTACAGGGGGATATGTGGGGCTTTAGGGGGTTCTATGGGGGGGATATGTGGGGCCATAGGGGGTCTAGGGGGGTCCTATGGGGGGATATGGGGGGATGTGTGGGGCTATAGGGGGTCCTATGGGGGGTTATGGGGGGCTATGGGGGGGTCTAGGGGGGGCTATGGGGCGATATGTGGGGCTATACGGGGTCTAGGGGGGGTCCTATGGGGGATATGGGGGGCTATGGGGGGGGCTATGGGGGTCCGAGTGGGGTCTATAGGGCTCTGGGGGGGGGGGGGGTGTACAGGGCTCTCTGGGGCTCTCTATGGGGCTCTATGGGGCTCTGGGGGGCCCCACGGGTGTCGCTGCCCCCCCGCAGGCGGACTCGGGGGGCCCGGTGGCGTGCGGGGGCGCGGGGGGGCGCTGGGTGCAGGCCGGGGTGCTCAGCTTCTCCGTGGGCTGCGCTCGCCCCGACGGGCCCGTGCTCGCCACGGCGCTGGTGGCCCACGCCCGCTGGCTGCGCCGCCGCCTGCCCCACAGCGCCTTCGCCCCTCCCCCGCCCCCGCCCCCCCCCGGCCTGGAGGACGGCAAGTGCCTGGGTGAGCTGGGAGGGGGGGCGGGGGGGCGATAGGGGGCGGGGGGGGTGGGGGGGGGGCACGATATGGAGGGGCCACACCACAATATAGGGCAGGGAGGGCGCGATATGGGGCGGGGGGTGCGCGATATGGGGCGGGGGGGACGCGATATGGGGCGGGGGGTGCGCGATATGGGGCGGGGGGGACGCGATATGGGGCGGGGAGGGGGCGATAGGGGGCGGGGGAACGCGATAGGGGGCGGGGAGGGGGCGATAAAGGGAGGGGAGGCCACGATATGGGGTGGGGGAGCGCGATATAGGGGTGTGGGGCGTCCTATAACTCACTGTCGACCCCGATATCGGGGGGGGGACACCCCGATATGGGGGGGACACCTGCGATATATGAGATAGGGGGGCGATATACGGGGGGGGGGGGCGCGATATATGGGGTGGGGGGGCGATATAGGGGTGTGGGGCGCCCCCTAACCGCGTGTCGTGTCGTCGTCCGTCCCCCCCCGCCCCTCCCCCCAGGGTGCGGGATGTGGGGCGGGCCGCGGCTGGAACCCCCCACGGGCCCGCACTGGCCCTGGACCGTCAGCCTGAGCCTGGGGGGGGCGGCGCCGCTGCGGGGGGGCCCTGGTGGCCGAGAGCTGGGTGCTGACGGCCGCCCACTGCTTCATCGGGTGAGTCCCGCCCCACACTTGGGGGGCAGACCCATAGCGGCGCCCCGGGACCCACAGCAAACACCCCCCCCCCCCCCCCCGTGCCCCATGGAGGCATCCGGGACCCCCAACTGACCCCATAGCGGACCCCGGGGCCCACAACTAACACCCTTCTGCCCCATAGCGGCACCTGGGACCCCCAAGTGGCCCCACAGCGTCTCCCGGGACCCCCAACTGCCCCCCCCCCGTGCCCCATAGTGGCACTTGGGACCCCCAACTGACCACCCTCTGCCCCACAGCACCCCCCGGAACCGGGGTATTCGGGGGGGGGGGTGGGGGGGGTCCCTCACCCCATGGGGGGAGGTCTATGGGGGGGGCACCCCCGGGTGTCTCAGCCCCCCAACTATGGGGCAGCCCCACAGTGTCCCCCCCCAAAACCGGGGTACCCAAGGGGGGGGGGGGGTCCCTCACCCCATGGGGGTGTCTATGGCGGGGGGGGGGGTGTCTATGGGGGGGGCACCCCCGGGTGTCTCAACCCCCCAACTATGGGGCAGCCCCACAGCGTCCCCCCCAGAACGGGGGTATCCAAGGGGGGGGGGGTGTGTGTCGGGGGGGGGGGGGAACACGACACGCCCCCCTCCCTCACCCCCCCTTCCCCCCCCCCCCCCCCCCCCCGTGGGGCGCAGGCACCAGGCGGCCGAGGCCTGGACGGTGACGACGGCGGGGGGGGGCGGCGCGCGGGCGGGGGGGGGCGCGGCTGCACCTCCACGGGGCCTACGTCGGGGGGGGCGGGGGCGGGGCGGGGGGGGGGCGGCGGGGCCGGGGGGGGCCCCGACCTGGCGCTGCTGCGGCTGGAGCCCCCCCCCCTGGAGCTGGGCCCCGCCCTCCGGCCCCTCTGCCTCCCCCGCGGCCACCACCGCGCCCCCCCCCGGCACCCGCTGCTGGGCCCTCGTGGCCACCAACGGTCAGTGACACCCCCCCGCGGTGTCCCCATCACCCCCCCCCCCAGTGTCCCCCATCACCCCCCCCGCGGTGTCCCCATCACCCCCCCCCCAGTGTCCCCATCACCCCCCCCACAGTGTCCCCATCACCCCCCCCCCCCAGTGGTCCCCATCACCCCCCCCGCCCATCACCCCCCCCCCCAGTGTCCCCATCACCCCCCCCGGGGCCCCATCACCCCCCCCCCGCGTGTCCCCATCACCCCCCCCCCAGTGTCCCCATCACCCCCCCCGCGTGTCCCCATCACCCCCCCCCCCCAGTGTCCCCATCACCCCCCCCCCACAGTGTCCCCATCACCCCCCCCCCCCAGTGTCCCCATCACCCCCCCCGCAGTGTCCCCATCACCCCCCCCCCGGTGTCCCCAACCCCGATGTCTCTGTGTCCCCCCCCCCCGGCACCTGCTGCTGGTCCATCGTGGCCACCAATTGTCCCTGTCCCCCCCCAGCCCCCCCCCCCCCCCCCCCATGGTGGCCCTGGCCCCCCCCCCCCCCCGAGTGTCCCCACCCCCCGTGTCCCCCATGTTGTCCCCAACCCCAATGTCCCCACCCCCGATGTGTCCCCCCCCCCGTGTCCCCCCCGGTGTCCCCACTGTCCCAATGTCCCCAACCCCAATGTCCCCCCCCCCGATGTGTCCCCACCCCCGGTGTCCCCAATGTCCCCACCCCCGATGTCCCCAACCCCGACATCCCCATCCTTGGTGTCCCCACCCCCAGTTCCGTGTCCCCACCCCCAATGTCCCCCCCCCCGGTGTCCCCCCCCCGGTGTCCTCCCGGTGTCCCCGCGGTGAGGTGTGTCCCCCCCCCCGTGTCCCCACCCCCAATGTCCCCCCCCCGGTGTCCCCCCCCCCGTGTCCCCGCAGCCTCGGAGCTGCTGAGCCTGGAGGTGACGATCGGGGAGTCCTGCGGTGACGCCCCGGGGACGCCGCCCTCCCCCGACACCTTCTGCGTCACCGTCCCCGAGGGCGCCCCCGCCCCGCAGGTCTGGGGACCCCCGCGTCCCCCCCCCCCCCGCGTCCCCCACGGGCTCCCTCGGCGTCCCCAGGTCCCCTTTGGCGTCCCTTGGGGTCCCCATGTCCCCTTTGGGGTCCCCATGTCCCTCTTGGGGTCCCCGTGTCCCTCCTGATGTCCCCTTTGGGGTCCCTTTTGGGGTCCCCATGTCCCTCTTGGGGTCCTTTTGGGTCCCCATGTCCCTTTTGGGGTCCCCTGGGGGTCCCCGGGTCCCTTTTGGGGGGTCCCCATGTCCCTTTGGGGTCCCAGGTCCCTTTTGGGGGGGGTCCACGTGTCCCTTTTGGGGGGGGTCCCCGTCTCCCTTTGGGGTCCCTGTGTCACTTTTGGGGGGGGGGTCTCAGGTCCCTTTTGGGGGGGGCGATTTGGGGGTCCCAGGTCCCTTTTGGGGGGGTCCCCATGTCCCTTCTGGGGGGTCCCAGGTCCCTTTTGGGGGGGGTGTCCCTGTGTCCCTTTGGGGGGGTCCCAGGTCCCTTTTGGGGGGGGGGATTTGGGGGTCCCCGTATCCCTTTTGGGGGGGTCCCCATGTCCCTTTTGGGAGGGGATTTGGGGGTCCCCGTATGCCTTTTGGGGGGGTCTCCGTGTCCCTTCGGGGGGGGGAGGGGGGTTGTCCCTCCCCGTGGGGCCGTCGGTGTTTTGGGGGTGTCTGACGTGTGTCCCCCCCCCAGCTGGACGGGGGGTCCCCGCTGGCCTGCGAGGAGCGGGGGGTCTGGTTCCTGCTGGGGACGGCGGGGGCCGGGGGGGGGACAGGCGCCACGGGACCCCCCCGTTTCACCGCCGCCGCCCCCCACGAGCGCTGGGTCACCGGCGTCACCCGCGAGGCCTATTTCGCCGAGACCCCCCCGGACCCCCAGGAGGAGGAGGAGGAGAAGGAGGAGGAGGAGGAAGACGACGCCACAGGGGACCCCCACGTCCCGGAGCCCCCCAACATCCCGGAGCCCCCCCACCCCACGGGGGACCCCGACATCCCGGAGCCCCCCAGCCCCACGGAGCCCCCCAACATCCCAGAGCCCCCCCACCCCACGGAGCCCCCCAGCCCCACGGAGAATCCCGACATCCCAGAGCCCCCCAGCCCCACGGAGCCCCCCCACCCCATGGAGCCCCCCAACATCCCGGAGCCCCCCAGCCCCACGGAGAACCCCGACATCCCGGAGCCCCCCCACCCCACGGAGCCCCCCAGCCCCACGGAGAATCCCGACATCCCGGAGCCCCCCAGCCCCATGGAGCCCCCCCACCCCACAGGGGACCCCCATGTCCCGGAGCCCCCCAGCCCCACGGAGAACCCCGACATCCCAGAGCCCCCCCACCCCACGGAGCCCCCCAGCCCCACAGAGAACCCCGACATCCCGGAGCCCCCCAACATCCCGGAGCCCCCCCACCCCACAGGGGACCCCCACATCCCAGAGCCCCCCAACATCCCGGAGCCCCCCAGCCCCACGGGGGACCCCCATGTCCTGGAGCCCCCCAGGCCCACGGAGCCCCCCAACATCCCAGAGCCCCCCAGCCCCACGGAGGACCCTGAAATCCGGGGGGGCCCCCCCATGTGGAGACAAGCCCAGGTCCCCCAGGACCCCCCCCTCTGGGGACAGGTCCAGGTCCCTGAGGACCCCCCACTTTGGGGTCCCCCCCAACCTTGGGGGGTCCCAGGGGGCAGGGAGGGCCCCGGCGAGGCCTGACCCCCAATTTCTTGGGGGGGGGCTGAAGGGTTTGGTTTTTTGCGGGGGGGGGGTAGGGGGGGGGCAGAGAAATAAAGGTGGTGGTGGTCTGCAGTGCCCCCCCCCGGCTCTTCCTGGGGGTCACTGCCCCATTCTGGGAGTCCCTGGCCCCATTTTGGGGGTCTCCAACCCCATTTGGGGGGTCTCCAGCCCCATTCAGGCCCCACCTGGGGGTCCCTGGCCCCAATTTGGAGGTCCCCAGCCCCATTTTGGGGGGTCTCCAACCCCATTTGGGGTCCCCAGCCCCACTTGAGGGATCCCCAGCCCCACTTTGGGGGTCCCCAGCCCCATTCAGGCCCCACTTGGGGGTCCCTGGCCCCACTTTGGGGGTCCCCAGCCCCATTCAGGCCCCACTTGGGGGTCCCCGGCCCCACTTGGGGGTCCCCAGCCCCACTTTGGGGGTCTCCAACCCCACTTGGGGGTCCCTGGCCCCACTTGAGGGGTTCCCAGCCCCATTTTGGGGGTCTCCAGCCCCATCCAGGGCACACTTGGGGGTCCCTGGCCCCAGTTTGGGGGTCCCCGGCCCCACTTTGGGGTTCCCCAGCCCCACTTGGGGGTCCCACCCCACAGAGACCCCAAATCCCCCCCCACAACCACTCCAAAACAACCCAAATTTAATGGGGGGGGGGGGGTTGGGTGGGGGGTGGGTGTCACCCGTCGGCCTCCGGTGCCCGGAACGTTGTTGGTGCCGGAGAGTCCTCCAACGCCGTCCCCATCCCGTCCCGGTGTCCCACCACCTTCTCCTCCACCCGGAACGTGGTTGGTGACACCGGAGAGTCCTCTGACACCGTCTCCGTGGTGTCCAGGTGTTGTATGGACACCTCCTCCACCCGGAACATTGTTGGTGACACCGGACAGTCCTCCGACGCTGTCTCCGTGTGTCCTGGAGGTCTCTCCGGTGCCCGGAATGTTGTTGGTGGTGGAGCCGTAGAGTCCTCCAACACCATCCCCGTCCCGTCCCGGTGTTGTACGGACACCTCGGCTTCCCAGAACGTGGTTGGTGACACCAGGGAGTACTCTGACACCGTCTCCGTGGTGTCCGGGTGTCCTGGAGGTCCCTTCGGTGCCTGGAACGTTGTTGGTGGTGGAGCCATAGAGTCCTCCAACACCATCTCCACCCCGTGCCGGTGTTGTACGGACACCTCCTCCACCCGGAACGTTGTTGTTGGAGCTGTAGAGTCCTCCAACACCGTTCTCGTCCCATCCTGGTGTCCCACCACCTTCTCCTCCACCCGGAACGTGGTTGGTGACACCACAGAGTCCTCCAACGCCATCTCCATCCCGTCCTGGACTCCCACCACCTTCTCCTCCACCCGGAACGTCGTTGTTGGTGCCGTAGAGTCCTCCAACACCGTTCCTGTCCCATCCCGGTGTCCCACCACCTTCTCCTCCACCCGTAACATGGTTGGTGGTGCCGTAGAGTCCTCCAACACCATCTCCATCCCATCCCGGTGTTCCTGTACCGCAGTTGGTGACACCAGGGAGTCCTCCGACACTGTCTCTGTGGTGTCCGGGTGTCCTGGAGGTCCCTCCGGTGCCCGGAACGTGGTTGGTGGTGCCGTAGAGTCCTCCAACACCATCTCCACCCCGTGCCGGTGTTGTACGGACACCTCCTCCACCCGGAACGTGGTTGGTGGTGCCGTAGAGTCCTCCAACACCGTTCCCGTCCCATCCCGGTGTCCCACCACCTTCTCCTCCACCCGGAACGTGGTTGGTGGTGCCGTAGAGTCTTCCAACGCTGTCTCCATCCCATCCCGGTGTTGTACGGACACCTCCTCTGCCCGGCACTCGGTTGGTGACACCAGGGCGTCCCCCGCCAGTGTCTCCGGGGCGTCCCTCGGCGCCGGCGTCCCCTGGCCGGGCTGCGGGTGGCCGGTGGCGACCGGCGCGTGGAGGCGCTGGTGGCCCAGCAGCTGCCGGCGCAGGCGGAAGGCCTTGGGGCAGAGGCCACAGCGGTGCCGGCGGCGCTCGGCGTGGGTGCGCCGGTGGTTCTTGAGGGCCATGAGGTTGTAGAAGGCCTTGGGGCAGGCGGCGCAGCGGAAGAGGCCGGTGGTGTGGCTCTGCCGGTGGTTGACCAGGCTGCCGGCGTGCTTGTAGCTGCGGCCGCACACCTCGCAGCGGAAAGGCCGGGCCTCCGGTCGCTCTTCTTCCTCCTCCTCCTCCTCCTCCTCCTCCTCTTCCTCCTCGCAGGCGTCACAGGCCGGGCGTTGCCGCGGCGTCGGCGTGGCGGCCGGGGGTCCTGCCTTGCAGCGGGGGTGGTTGCGGAGGTGGTTGCGGAAGGCGGCGAGGTTGGGGTAGCGGCGGGCGCAGACGGCGCAGGGGAAGACGCCGGTTTGGTGGGTTTGCCGGTGGTTGACCAAACTGCCGCCGTGGCGGTAGGTTTTGCCGCAGAGGCTACAGGCGTAAGGTCGGCGCTCGCCCCCGGCCACCACGTCGGCCATGGCGGCCAGCCTCCTCGGCGCGGTGGCCGCGGCTGTGCTCCTGCAGGCTCTGCAGGTCGCCGAAGGGCCGCCCGCAGTAGCCGCAGATTTGCCACAGCTCCTCGCCTGACGCTTCCCCTCCCCAACACCCCTCCGGCAGCGGCGGCGCCGGCGGCACCGTCACGTGCTCCTGCCGGTGGTGCCGCGCCAGCTCGGCCTCGCCGGGGAAGATGCCGCCGCACAGGCTGCAGAGGAAGGGACGCTCTTCCTCCTCCTCCTCCTCCTCCTCTTCGTCCTCGTCCGCCCCGCCGCGGGGATGCCGGTGCCGGCGAAAATGCGCCTGTAGCGCCGGGAGGCCGCTGAATTCCTTGGGGCAGAGCGAGCACTGGTAGATGGCGGGCGGCGGCGGTGGCGGCGGCGGCGGCACCTCGGGGGTACAGCCGTTGCGTCGCCGGTGGCGGTGGCGGCGTCGCCGGTGTCCCCGCAGGTGTCCCTTGAGGGCGCCCAGGTTGGAGAAGCGTTTGGGGCAGAGGCCGCAGCCGAAATCGCCCGTCTGGTGGGTGTGTTTGTGGTTGATGAGGCTGCCGGAGTGGCGGTAGGTTTTGCCGCACACCTCGCAGCGGTACAGCCGCTCGGTGACGATGGTGAGGTCGCGTGGCGGCGGCGGCCGTCCCCGGCGGTGTCCCCGGGCGTGGGTGCGCAGGGCCATGAGGTTGGGGAAGTGTTTGGGGCAGAGGGAACAGGCGAAGACGCCGGTGCGGTGGGTGTGCCGGTGGTTGGCCAAGCTGCCCCGGTGCCGGTACCGCCGGCCGCACTCCCCGCAGCTGTACAGCCGGCCCGAGGAGGGCGACGCTGCCGGCGGTGGTGCCGCCGGTGTCGCCGCCGTCTCCTTGTCGCCGTCCGCCGCCGGCGGCTGTTGTGCCCGGCGGTGCGCCCGGCGGTGGCTGTTGAGGGCGGCCAGGTTGAAGAGCTGTTTGCCGCAGGCGGCGCAGCCGTAGAGGCCGGTTTGGTGGCTGCGGCGGTGGTTGACCAGGCTGCCGGCGTGGCGGTAGCTCCGCCCGCACTCCCCGCAGCGGTAACGGCGCTCGGGGGGGGACGACGGGGGAGACGCCATGGCTGCGGGGGGCGGGGGGGGGGAGAGAGAGAAGGGGGGGGAGGGGAGGGTGAGATGGGGAGTCCGGCAGCCGGGACCCACATCTATAGGGGACCCACATCTATAGGGGACCCACATCTATAGGGGACACAGACGTCCTGGGGGGGACCCAGGCGCCTGGGCCCCACATCTATAGGGGACCCACATCTATAGGGGACCCAGGCATCCGGGACCCACATCTATAGGGGACCCACACCTACAGGGGACCCAGGCGTCTGGGACCCACATCTATAGGGGACCCACACCTACAGGGGACCCACACCTACAGGGGACCCAGGACTCCGGGACCCACATCTATAGGGGACCCACGTCTATAGGGGACCCAGGCATCTGGGACCCACATCTATAGGGGACCCACACCTATAAGGGACCCAGGAGTCCAGGACCCACATCTATAGGGGACACAGGCATCCGTGAGGAACCCAGGCATCCGGGACCCACATCTATATGGGACCCAGGTGTCGGGGGGGACCCAGGGGTTCGGGACCCATATCTATAGGGGATCCAAGCATCCAGGACCCATAGCCCTTGACGTTAGAGGGGACCCTGGCGTCTGGGACCCACATCTATAGGGGACCTAGGTGTTGGGGGGAACCCAGGAGTCTGGGACCCACATGTATAGGGGACCCAGGCGTCCAGGATCCACATCTATAGGGGACCCAGGCGTCCTTGGGGGGACCCTGGCGTCTGGGACCCACATCTATAGGGGACCCACACCTATAAGGGACCCAGGAGTCCAGGACCCACATCTGTAGGGGACCCAGGCGTCCGGGGGGGACCCAGGGGTTCAGGACCCTCATCTATAGGGGACCCAGCTGTTGGGGGGGACCCAGGGGTTCGTTCCCCCCCTCCCCGCCCCCCCCACCCACCTGGGGGTCTCTCGCCGTCCCACGCCGCACCGCGCTCCAAAGCTGGGGGGGGGGAGGGGGAGCTGGAAGACAAAGGGTTAAATTGAGGGGGGGGACACACACACACCCCCCAAAACCCCCCAGATTCCCCCCAAAACGTGGGGCACCCCCCAGGGCCCCCCCTTCCCCCCCCCCCCACCGGCACCTCCTTTTGTTGCGGGGAGACCGGAAGCCTCCCCCCTTGGCCCCGCCCTTTCCGGCGCGCCCACCGGAAGCCGCGCCCCCCCGTTTCACCGACGTCACACGGCCACGCCCCTCCCGCTTCCGCCCCGCCCTCCCCGCGGTCCTAGCGCCCACCGGAGCCCCCCCAGGTACGGACCGGTCCCGTGTCGTGTCCCCCCCCCCCCCCCCCCAACTCCGCGGGACCCTCCCCCCCCCGCGACCCCCCCCATCGCCCCCCTTCCCATGATGCATTGCGGGGCCCCCTTCCCACGGTGCATTGTGGGGCCCCCCCCTCCCAAATTGCATCCCCCCCCCCCCCAAGCTCCATCCCCCCCCTTGCCCAAATTGCACAACCCCCCCCCAAAATTGCACAAAACCTCCCCAAAATTACCCCCCCCATCGTCCCCCCTTCCCATGATGCATTGCGCGGCGCCCCCCCCCTTCCCACGGTGCATTGTGGGGACACCCCCCCCCCCAAAATTGCATTCCTCGCCCCCCAAAATTGCACCCCCCCTTGCCCAAATTGCACAACCCCCCCCCAAAAATGCACAACCCCCCCCCCAAAATTGCACAAAACCTCCCAAAATTACACACACACCCCCCCCGGGTACTACCTCCCCCCACCCCATCGCCCCCCATTTCCCACGGTGCATTGTGGGCGCCCCCCCCCCCCCGCAAAATTGCATCCCCCTCCCCAAAACTGCGTCCCCCCCTCCCCCAAATTCCATCCCCCCCCCGCCCAATTGCACAAAACCCCCCCAAAATTGCACAACCCCCCCCTAAAATTACCCCATTCTCCCCCAGGCTACTCCCCCCCCCCCCCCATCGCCCCCCCTTCCCATGATGCATTGCAGCCCCCCCCCCCCCAAATATGGCGACCTCGTTGCCCCCCCCCCCCCCCCCCGGTGCATTGCGTGCCCCTCCCCCACCCCACCGCCATCTTGTCAGATGACAATGGGAGGGGGGGGACGACGACACCGTCACCCCCCCGGGGTGGGGAAAAATGGGGTGAAACGGCGGGAAATTGGTGTAAAAATCGGGGGGGGGGGGGGGGGGGGGCACCTGAGTGTTGGGGTGTCACCAACGTGGTGGTGTGTCCCCAGGGGGCCATGGAGGAGCAGCAGGGACCCTCGGGTGGGGACGTCGGTGGTGGAACCCATGGAGATACCAGTGGTGGCACCCGTGGGGACGTCGGTGGTGGCACCCGTGGGGACATCCATGGCAGAAGCCATGGGGACATCGGTGGTGGCACCCATGGCCGTGATGGGACTCATGGGGACCTCCACGGTGACACCCATGGCCATGGGGACCTCCGTGGTGACACCCATGGCCGTGATGGGACTCATGGGGACCTCCACGGTGACACCCATGGCCATGGGGACCTCCGTGGTGACACCCATGGCCGTGATGGGACACATGGGGACCTCCACGGTGACACCCGTGGCCATGGGGACCTCCGAGATGACACCCTTGGGGACATCCCCAAGGACATCGGCATCGACACCCCCAGGGACATCCCAGGTGACTCCCTTGGGGACCTCCAAGGTGGCACCCACCAGGACCTCCAGGACGCCTCCTGTGGGGACCTCGGTGATGCCACCCCCGGGGACGGCCTTGCCCTGCCCACCTCCACCACCTCCGGGAGCTGCCACAAGTGTCCCCCCCGCGCCATCACCGGCCCCGCCCTGGCCACCGCCCCTGGAGGTGGCCCCAGGTCCAGAGGTGCCACCACCGCCATGGATGTGACCGCCACCTCCGGAGGTGCCACCACCAGGTCCAGAAGCGCCACCACCACCAGGTCCAGAGGTGCCACCGCCACGACGGCCCCACCCACCCCCTCCAGAGGTGCCACCACCACCAGGTCCAGAGGTGCCACCACCATGTCCGGAGGTGCCACCGCCACCAGGTCCAGAGGTGCCACCGACACGTCTGGAGGCACTGCCACCACGACAGATGCATCCGAAGCATCTGGAGATGCCACCACCATGGTGGACACATCCAAACCATCTCGAGGTGCCACCACCACCAAGTCTGGAGGTGCCACAACCACCAGGTCCAGAGGTGCCACCAGCACCCGGTCCAGAGGTGCCACCACCACCACGTCTGGAGGCACTGCCACAACGGATGCATCCAAAGCATCAGGAGATGCCACCACTGCCACGTCTGGAGATGCCACCACCACGGTGGACACGTCCAAACCAGCTGGAGGTGCCACCAGCACCCGGTCCAGAGGTGCCACCACCAGCAGGTCCAGAGGTGCCACCACCACAAGAGCTGCATCCAAAGCATCTGGAGATGCCACTGCTACGATAACCGTGTCCAAAGCACCCGGAGGTTCCACTGCCACTGTCCCTGGCAATGCCACCACCACCACGGACGCATCTGAAGCACCCGGAGATGCCACCACCACCACCATGGACACATCCGAAGCACCCGGAGATGCCACCACCACCACATCCACATCCGAAGCACCCGGAGATGCCACCACCGCTGCATCCAAAGCACCCGGAGATGCCACCACCACCGCCACGTCCGCATCCAAAGCACCCGGAGATGCCACCACCGCCGCCATGGATGCCCCCTGCTCCACCTGCCCCCGCCCCGCTCCCCCTTTCCCCTGCGCCGCCTGCCCCAAGTCCTACGGCACCCTCTCCAAGCTGACCATCCACCAACGTGCCCACACGGGCGAACGTCCCTTTTCCTGCCCGGATTGTCCCAAATCCTTCGCCGATCCTTCCGTTTACCGCAAACACCGGCGGGGGCACGACGGCTTGCGGCCCCACCGTTGCGCCGCCTGCCCCAAAGCCTACGCTGAGCGCAAGGACCTGCGCAACCACCAGCGCAGCCACACGGGCGAGCGGCCCTTCCTCTGCGCCGAGTGCGGCAAGAGCTTCGGCCGCTCCTCCTCCCTCGCGTGCCACCAGCGCATCCACGCTCCCCGCAAGCCCTACGCCTGCGGGACCTGCGGGAAGTCCTTCACCCAACTCTCCTCTTTCCAAAGCCACCAACGCGTCCACACCGGGGAACGGCCCTACCTCTGCCCGCAGTGCGGGAGGATGTTCTCCGACCCTTCCAGCTACCGCCGCCACCAACGCGCCCACCAGGGCCTCAAACCCTACGGCTGCGGCGAGTGCGGCAAAGCTTTCCGGCAGCCGGCGGATCTGGCAGTGCATCGGCGGACCCACACGGGCGAGCGGCCCTGGCGGTGCGGCGAGTGCGGCAAAGCCTTCGTGGCTTCCTGGGACCTCAAGCGGCACCGGTTGACCCACACCGGGGAGCGGCCCTGGCGGTGCGGGGAGTGCGGAAAGGGGTTTTGGGAGAGGGCGGCGCTGGGCAAGCACCGGCGGACCCACTCCGGCGAGAGGCCCTACGCCTGCGGGCGCTGTGGGAAGGGCTTCGGCGGGGCCTCAGGGCTGCGCAAGCACGAGAGGACGCACGGGAAGAGGGAGGGGGAAGGCGGGGACAACACGGCCGCCGGCGGGAGCCTCAACATGGCTGCCGGAGGTGGCCTCAACATGGCCGCCGGACCCGGCCTCGGTATTGCTGGAGGTGGTCAGGGCATGGCCACCAGACTTGGCCATGACTTGGCTGCTGGAGCTGGCCACAATATGGCCACCAGAGCTGGCCATGGGATGGTTGCCAGCGCTGGGCATGACGTGGGTGGTCAGCCTAGCCACATTATGGCCACCAGCGTTGGCCAAGGGATGGCCACCAGTGCTGGGCATGACATGGGTGGTCAACCGGGCCATGGTATGGCCAGCAACATTGGCCATGGCATGGCTGATGGCACTGGGCATGATGTGGGTGGTCAACCTGGCCACGTTGTGGCCACCAGCGTTGGCCAAGGGATGGCCACCGGCACTGGGCATGACGTGGGTGGTCAACCTGGCCATGTTGTGGCCACCAGCGTTGGCCAAGGGATGGCCACCAGTGCTGGGCATGACATGGGTGGTCAACCAGGCCATGGTATGACCACCAGCACTGGCCATGGCATGGCCGACGGCACTGGGCATGACATGGGTGGTCAGTCTGGCCACATTATGGCCACCAGCGTTGGCCATGGCATGGCTGTCGGCATCAGGCACGACGTGGGTGCCCAACCTGGCCACAACCTGGCTGCTGGAGCCAGCCACAATATGGCCACTGGACTTGGCCATGACATGGCCAACCCAGCTGTCCACCAAGCTGGCCGTGAGGTGGCCACTTCTACTGGCGAGGACGTGGCCGCTGGACTCGGCCACGGCGTGGCCACCAATTCTGGAGTGGGGGCCGCCGGAGGAGCCGTGGGCTCTGGAGGCCCCAACATGGCGGCCCCCATTGGGGAACCCAACATGGCGGCCCCCATGGGAGCCGCGGGGGCTTGTCTGGGTGTGGGGGGCGTGGCCTCTCCAGCCCCCGCCCCTCCAGAGCTCCGCCCCTTCGCCTGCCCCCTTTGCCCCAAGCGCTTTGGAGCAAGGGCGGGGCTCCGCAAGCACGAGCGCCGCCATGGCCCCGCCCCCTGCCTGCAGGCCCCGCCCACGCAGTGACCACGCCCCTTTTGACACCGAGGGGGTGGGTTAATCAAGGGGGTGGGACCAATTGAGGGGGCGGGACCAATCGAGGGGCGGTTCTTCCCTGTGGCCCCACCCTCTTCAGGTGTTAATGGCAAATAAAAGGCCGAGTTTCCGCCTCTGTCTTGTCTCTGACCACACCCCCCCCCAAAAAAGGGGACCCAGGCGTCTGGGGAGGGAACCCAGGTGTGGGGGGACCCCCTTACAGCCCCCCAGTAAGGGACCCAGGCGTTGGGAACCCCCCCCCATGAGGCACCCAAGTGTGGGGGACCCCCTTTCCCTCCCCCCATGAGGGACCCAGGTGTCTGGGATCCCTTTATTGACCCCTCGCAGGGGACCCAGCCATTGGGGACCCCCCTATGAGGGACCCAAGTGGGGAGGGACCCCCTTACAGCCCCCCAATAAGGGACCCGGGTGTTGGGGACCCCCCCATGAGGGATCCAGGCCTCTGGGACACCCCCCCATGAGGGACCCAAGTGTGAGGGGACCCCTTGAAGGCCCCCCAATAAAGGACCCAGGCATTGGGGACCCCCCTGTGAGGGACCCAAGTGTGAGGGGACCCCCTTGCAGCCCCCCAATAAGGGACCCAGGCATGTGGGACCCCCCCATGAGGGACCCAAGTGTGGGGGGACCCCTTTAAGGCCCCCCAATAAGGGACCCAGGCACTGGGGACCCCCCCATGAGGGACCCAAGTGTGGGGGGGACCCCCTTGCAGCCCCCCAATAAGGGACCCGGGTGTTGGGGACCCCCCCATGAGGGATCCAGGCCTCTGGGACCCCCTTCCCCTCCCCTCATAAGGCACCCAGTTCTCTGAGACCCCCCCCATGAGGGGCCCAAGTGTGGGGGGACCCCTTTAAGGCCCCCCAATAAGGGACCCAGGCGTTGGGGACCCCCCCGTGAGGGGCCCAAGTGTGGGGGGACCCCTTTAAGGCCCCCCAATAAGGGACCCAGGCACTGGGGACCCCCCCATGAGGGACCCAAGTGTGGGGGGGACCCCCTTGCAGCCCCCCAATAAGGGACCCGGGTGTTGGGGACCCCCCCATGAGGGATCCAGGCCTCTGGGACCCCCTTCCCCTCCCCTCATAAGGCACCCAGTTCTCTAGGACCCCCCCCATGAGGGGCCCAAGTGTGGGGGGACTCCCTTTCCCCCCCCATGAGGGACCAAGGTGTCTGGGATCCCTTTATTGATCCTTCACAAGGGACCCAGACCCAGGCATTGGGGACCCCCCCATGAGGGACCCAAGTGTGGGGGGACCCCCTTGCAGCCCCCCAATAAGGGGCCCAGGCATGTGGGACCCCCTCATGAGGGACCCAAGTGTGGGGGGACCCCTTTAAGGCCCCCCAATAAGGGACCCAGGCCTCTGGGCCCCCCTCACGAGGCCCCCAGGTATCGGGGGACCCCTTTAACCCCCCCACCCCAAGGGACCCAGGCACCGGGGAGCCCCTCCCGGGGGCCCCAGCCGCCTGTGGGGGTGCCCCCCACACCCTTCCACCGACACCCCCCCCCCACTAACGCACCGGCGGAGCAGGGCCCGGGACCTCCTGTCACCTCCCCGGACTCCATTTCCCGTCGGGCCTCACAAAATGGCGCCGCCCCTCCCCCAAAATGGCGCCGGGGCCGTTCCCGCCTTCGGCGCGGCGCGTGCGCAGTGCCCCGCCCCTCCCCGGTCGGGCCGAACCATTCTGAGGGGAGCGCGGGGGGGGGGGGGTGGGGGGGGGTGGCAGCGGACGGGGCCACGCTGAGGGGAGCCGGGGGGGGACTCGGACGCCTGGGTCCGCTGGCTGGTGAGTTGGGGGGGGCCCGGACGCCTGGGTCCCTTTTTTGGGGGGGAAACTGAGGGAAAAAGGGAGTCCGGGACGGCTGGGTCCCGTCTGGGTGGGGCGTGGGGGGTGTCCCAGACCTGGGTCACTTGTTGGGGGACGGGGTCTGAGGGGACAAGCGGGGCCCGGAAGCCTGAGTCCCCTCTGGGGGGTTGGGAAAGGGGGTTCCCTTTTTTGGGGGACACTGAGGAAAAAAAGGAGTCTGGGACGGCTGGGTCCCCTCTGGGGGTCGGGACTGAGGGGACAAGTGGGGCCCGGACGCCTGGATCCCCTCTTGGGGGTCGGGAAAGGGGGTCCCGGACGTCTGTGTCCCCTTTTTCGGGGGAAACTGAGGAAAAAAGGGAGTTCAGGACGGCTGGGCCTCTTCTGGGGGTTGGGGGGCGTCCTGGACGCATGTGTCCCCTTTTTTGGGGTGACACCGAGGGAAAACAGGAGTTCAGGACGGCTGGGTCCGCTCTGGGAGGGTTTAGGGGGCGTCCCGGACACCTGGGTCCTGTTTTTTGGGGGAAACTAAGGACAAAAGGAAGTCTGGGACGGCTGGAATCCCCTCTGGGCGTCGGGAGTGAGGGGACAAGTGGGGCCCGGATGCCTGGGTCCCCTCTGGGAGGTCGGGAAAGGGGATCCCGGACGTCTGTGTCCCCTTTTTTGGGGGAAACTGAGGAAAAAAGGGAGTCCGGGATGCCTGAGCCCCCTCTTGGGGAGTGGGAAAGGGGGTCCCGTGCAGCTGGTTCCCTTTTTTGGGGGACACTGAGGAAAAAAGGGAGTCCGGGACACCTGAGTCCCCTCTGCGGGAGGGGGTTGGGGGGTGTCCGGGATGCCTGGGTCCCGTTTTGGGGGGAAACTGAGGAAAAAAGGGAGTCCGGGACACCAGAGTCTCTTCTGGGGGGGATAGGAAAGGGGGTCCCAGGCTCCCAGGTCCCTTGTAGGGGGGGGGAGTCTGTGGGGGTCCTTGGTGGGGTGTGGGGGTCCCTGGGGACAGGTAGGGGTCCTTGGGGGGGCTGTGAGGGTCCTTGGGGTGGTGGTGGGGGGCCCAGGGGGGAGTGTGGGGTCCCTGGGGGGGCTGTGGGTGTCGCTGGGGGTGTGTGTGGGGGGGTCCCTGGGGGTTGTGGGTGTTCTGGGGCCTGTGGGGTTCTTTAGGAGGCTGGGGGGGTCCCCAGGGGGGTTGTGTGGGTCCCTGGGGGGGCTTTTGGGGTCCTTGGGGAGGTATTGGGGTCTCTGGGGGCTGAGAGGGTCCTTAGGGGGCTATGGGGGTCCTGGGGGGCTGTGGGGGTCCCTTGGTGGGGCTGTGGGGGTTCTTTGGGGGCTGTGGAGCTCCCTGGTGGGGATATGGGGGTCCTTAGGGGGGGTGTGGGTGTCCCTGGGGGGGCTTTTGGGGTCCTTAGGGGGCTGTGGGGGTTCTTTGGGGGCTGTGGGCGTCCCTGGTGGGGGTATGGGGGTCCTTAGGGGGGGTGTGGGTATCCCTGGGGGTGTGTGGGATCCCTGGGGAGGGCTTTTGGGGTCCTTAGGGGACTGTGGGTGTCCCTAGTGGGGATATGGGGGTCCTTAGGGGGGTGTGGGTGTCCCTGGGGGGGCTTTTGGGGTCCTTAGGGGGCTGTGGGGCTCCCTGGGGGGGGTATGGGGGTCCTTAGGGGGGTGTGGGTGTCCCGGGGGGGGGGGTGTGGGGGTCCCTGTCCCCCTCTCTCCTTACCCGACCCCCCCAGTTCCCATATCCACAGAGGGACCCAGGCGTTTGGGCCCCCCCTTCCCTGCCTCCCCCCACCTTCTCCCCTTCTCCCCCCCAGGAGATGCTGCGGCGGGTTTTGGGGGGCCGGCGAGGGGGGGCTCTGCCCCCCCTTCCCCCCACCCGGGCAGCCGCCGACCAAACACCTCCTGACCTGGCCCGGGAGCGCTCCAAAGCCGTCACCTCCTTCTACCACCAGCCCGCCATCGACATTGCCGCCGAGAAGGTGGGACCCCGGCGGTGGGGGGGGGCGGGGAGAGACGGGGACACCCCCAGAGCCTGGGAGGGGACCCCAAAATCTGGGGGGGACACACTGGTGTCTGGGGGGGGACCCCAGGAGGGGACCCCACTGTTGTCAGGAGCCGGGTGTGCCAGGGTTGTGGAGGATTTGGGAGGGCACGAGGGGGGACCCAGGCGTCTGGGGGGGACCCCCACATCCGGGTGACGTTCCCCCCCTTGTTGTCGTGTCGTGTCCCCCCCCCCCCCCGCAATAACAGCCCTCGGTGCGCTTGACCCCCACCACCATGTTGTACTCGGGGCGCTCGCAGGATGGCAGCCACATCCTGGTGAGTGGGGGGGGGGGGGGGGCGACCGTGGCATTTTGGGGGGGAAACCTGGCATTTTGCGGGGGGGGGGACACAGGGGTTCGGGGGGACACAGGGGTTCAGGGAGGGGACCCAGGTCTCTGGGGGGGGGGATCCTATGTCTTGGGGGACCGAGGTGTCTGAGTGAGGGGAAACTGTGTTTTGGGGGGGCCTGGGTGTCTGGGTGGGGGGGACCTGGGTGGTTTTGGGGGTCTGGGTGGGAGGGGACCCAGGTGTTCGGAGGGACCCAGGTGTTTGGGGGGGGGACCCAGGTGGTTTTGGGGGTCCGGGCAGGAGGGGACCCAGGTGTTTGGGGGGAACCCCGGTGTCTGGGGGGGGGGGGACCCAGGTGTTTGGGGAAGGGACCCAGGTGTCTGGGGGGTGGATGACCTGGGTGGTTTTGGGGCTCTGGGCAGGAGGGGACCCAGGTGTTTGGGGGGGACCCAGGTGTCTTGGGGGAGCCATGTGTCTGGGTGGGGGGGACCCTGTGTCTTGGGGGACCCCGGCATCCAACCCCCTCCTCTTTTCCCCACTCCCCCCCCCTCCCCCCCAGAAAAGCGCCCGCTACCTCCAGCAAGAGCTGCCGGTGCGCATCGCCCACCGCATCAAGGGCTTCCGCAGCCTCCCCTTCATCATCGGCTGCAACCCCACCATCCTCCACGTGGTGCGTCCTGGGGAGGGGACACCCGGGGTGGGGGGGGGGGGACGACACACCCTGGCATCCTGGGGAGGGGACCCTGGTGTCCAGGGGGGGACCCAGGTGTCGGGGGAGAGGACCCCGGCATCTGGGTGCTGATGCTGTTTGTGTGTCCCCCCCCCGGCTCCTTTCCAGCATGAGCTGTACATCCGTGCCTTCCAGAAGCTCAGCGATTTCCCACCTGTGAGTGTCACCCGCCATCCCCGTGTCCCCCTCACCCCTGTCACCTACGTGTCCCCCTCACCCCTGTCACCCACGTGTCCCCGTGCCGCCTTGTCCCTGGGTCACCCCGTCCTGCTGTCACCCCCATCCCCGCACCACCCCCTCCCAATCCCTCCCCGTCTTCGCCCGTGGGGGTGACACGGGGTGGGTGACAGGGTTGCTCGCCCCCACGCCATCACCGCGTCCCCGCGTCCCCAGATCCAGGCGCGGGGGGACGAGGCGCGGTACTGCGCCCTGCTGCGGCAGCTGCTGGAGGACCACAAGGACGTGGTGACGCTCTTGGCCGAGGGGCTGCGCGAGTGTCGGCGTCACATCCAGGTACCCCATGCCGGGGGGGTCACCTCCCCGTGTGTGTGTCCCCCCCGCCCCGCGTCCTCTCACGGATACCTGGGTCCTTTTCGGGGTGTAAGGGAGGGGAGGGGGGGGTTGGCCCCCCCCCCCCCCTCCAAAGACGCCTGGGTTCCCCCTCAGGACGAGCGCATGCTGCGGCCTTTCCTGGACAAGACGCTGACGTCGCGGCTGGGGATGCGGATGTTGGCCGCCCACCACCTGGCCCTGCACGAGGACAAGGTTGGGACAGCACCTATAGAGGGCTGGGGGGAGGGGGGGCACCTATAGTCCCCCCCGTAGGTGCTCACCCCCTCCTGCCTTTCCCTGCCCCTTCCTCACCCTATAGCCCGACTTCGTGGGCATCATCTGCACCCGCCTCTCCCCAAAGAAGCTCATCGAGAAGTGGGTCGACTTCGCCCGGTGAGGCGCCTATGGGGCTATAGGGGGCTGGGGTGGGGTGGGGGGTCCCTATGGGGCCACAGGGATCCCCCTGTGGACTATAGGTGGGCTATAGGGCTTCTGTGGGCGTTTGGGGGGGGGCTGTAAGCTTTTCTCTGGGGGTTCTGTGGGCGTCCCTGTGGGGGTATAAAGGGGCTGCGGAGCTCCTGTGGGGCCGTATAGATCGTACGAGAGCTTCCTATGGGCTATAGGGCACCCTATAAGGGCTTCTATGGGGTTACAGGAGCTCTGGGGGGGTTCTTATGGGGCTATAAGGCATTGTAGGGGGATGCTATGGGCTTCCTGTAGGGTCTGTATAGAGCTACAGGAGTTCTTAGGAGCATCCCTATAGGGCTGCGGGGTCTATATGTGACTATAGAGATTTCTTATGAGGCTATAGGGGTCCTGGGGGGGGGCGGTTCCTGTGGGGTTGTAGGGAGTCCTGGAGAATTTCTATAGGGACAGAGACTCTATATAGGGCTATAGGAGTTTCTGTGAGAGACTCTATAGGGTTTCTCTGGGGGTCCCTATGGGGTTATAGGTGGCTATAGGGATTCTTATGAGGGTCTTTGTGGGACCGTAGGGACCCTATGGGGCCACAGGGTTTCCCAGGAGGGATTTAGGGCTCGGGGGGGGAGGTTCTCCGAGGGCTTGTAGGGGGTTGGGGGGGGGGGGTTGGGGGGTGTTGTCCGGGTGACGGCGGGGGTCCGCAGGCGGCTGTGCGAGCACCAGTACGGCAACGCGCCGCGGGTGCGCATCAACGGGCATGTGGCGGCGCGGTTCCCCTTCATCCCCCTGCCCCTTGACTACGTCCTGCCCGAGCTGCTCAAGAACGCCATGAGGTACGGGGGCTATAGGGGGCAGGGGGGGGGCTATAGGGGGTGGCGGGGGGGGGGATGGGAGGGGCTATAGGGGGATGTTCTGGGGCTTTACAAGGGAGATACGGAGTTTTCGGAGGGGGGGGATAAGGCGCGGCATGGGGCTTTAAAGAGTGCATGGGGTCTATAGGGGGCGGGTAGGGTCTTACGGGGAGGCTGTGGGATCTATAGGGGGCGGATGAGGTCCTATAGGGAGGATATGGGGGTCTAAGGGGGTGACGTGGGGCGCTCAGGGGGCGATGTGGGGCTCTCCGGGGAGGGACGGGGTTTTCAAGGGGGGATAAAAGAGGTTCCAGGGCTCTATAGGGGTTGTGTGGGGTCTATAAGGGGTGTATGGGACCTATAGAGGGGGTGTGGGGCCCCATGGCGGGGTGGAGAGAGCCTATAGGGGGGTATGGGGCCATAAGGGGGGGAAATGGGGCTTTACCGGGGGGATTGCGGTTTCTGGAGCGGGTAAAGGAGGCTACGGGGTTCTATAGAGGATCTATAGAGTCTTATAGAGGATGTGTGGGGCCATAAGGGAGCGTGTGGGGCTGTAGGGGGGGGTGTATGGGGCCATAGGGGGCTCTAGGGGACCATCTGGGGCGGCGCAGGGCGACGATGGAGTCCCACCTCGACACCCCCTACAACGTCCCCGACATCGTGGTGACCATCGCCAACAACGACATCGACCTCGTCATCCGGTACCGGGGGGGGGGGATGTCCCCAGGGTTGGGGGGGGTCTCTAGGGTGTCCCCATAGATGTCCCCAAGGTGGCCTTAGCTACCGGGGGGGGGTTCCCGTGGCGTCCCCACGTCCTCGTGGATGGTTTCCGTGGTGTCGCCAAGACGTTCTTGGCTAGCGGGGGTTCTCCGTGGTGTCCCCATGGATGGTGTCCGTGGTGTCCCCACATCCACGGATGTCCCCAAGACGTTCTCAGCTAGTGGGGGTTCTCCACATGGTCCCCATGGATGGTCTTCGTGGTGTTCTCACATCCATGGACGTCCCCAGGATGTTCTCAGCTAGTGGGGGTTCTCCGTGGTGTCCCCATGGATGGTCTCCATGGTGTCCCCAAGACGTTCTCAGCTAGTGGGGGTTCTCCATGGTGTCCCCGCATCCATGGATGTCCCCAAGAGGTTCTCAGCTAGTGGGGGTTCTCCGTGGTGCCCCCATGCCCATCCCCAAGACATTCCTCTCTACCGGGGGGGGCTTCCACCCCCTCCCCTCTGGTGCCCCCCATCTTCGGGCCTCCCCTGAGAGGTCTCCCCCGTGTCATGTGTCCCCCCCCCCCACCTCCTCCCCAGGATCTCCGACCGGGGTGGTGGCATCCCCCACGACCTCCTGGACAAGGTGACCGAGTACCACTTCAGCACGGCCGAGGCCAGCGCCCAGGACCCCCGCTTGGGGGGCCCCTTCCGCAACCTCCTGGACCTCAGCAACAGCGGCCAGGCCTGCCCCATGCACGGGTACGTCACCACGGAGGGACACCAAGGGTGATCCCCTCCCCGCCCCCGCCCCAACCTCCAAACCTCGGGGGACCCCCCTGGTGACCCACGGCTGCCCCCCGCCCCCCAACAGGTTCGGGTTCGGGCTGCCCACCTCGAGGGCCTACGCCGAGTACTTGGGGGGCTCGCTCTGCCTGCAGTCGCTGCAGGGGGTGGGCACCGACGTCTACCTGCGCCTGCGTCACATCGACGGCAAGGGGGAGAGCTTCCGAATTTAGGGGGCCCGGACGCCTGGGTTCCTCCTGCCCCACCGCCCCGCACGCCTGGGGCCCGCAGACCCCAATGTTGGACATTCATCGTCACGGAGGTCAAGGTTCTCCTGGAGAACCCTCCCACGTTGGACGTTCATCGTCACGGAGGTCAAGGTTCTCCTGGAGAACCCTCCTGTATTGGACATTCATCGTCACGGAGGTCAAGGTTCTTCTGGAGAACCCTCCCACGTTGGACGTTCATCATCGGGGAGGTCAAGGTTCTCCTGGAGAACCCTCCCACGTTGGACATTCATCGTCACGGAGGTCAAGGTTCTTCTGGAGAACCCTCCTGTATTGGACATTCACCATCATGGAGATCAAGGTGCTCCTGGGGAACCTCCCACGTTGGACGTTCACCATCGTGGACATCATGGAACCTCCCCATGTTGGATGTTCACCATCATGGATGTCACGGAACCTCCCCACGTTGGACGTTCACCATCGTGGAGGTCACAGAACCTCGTTACATTGGACATTCCCCATCATGGACATCACGGAACCTGCCCACGTTGGATGTTCACCATCGTGGAGGTCATGGAACCTCCCCACGTTGGACGTTCATCGTCACGGAGGTCACGGTGCTCCTGGGGAACCTCCCCATGTTGGACGTTCACCATCTTGGACGTCACGGAACCTCCCCACGTTGGACGTTCACCATCACGGACGTCATGGAACCTCCCTATGTTGGACGTTCACCATCGTGGACGTCACGGAACCTCCCCACGTTGGACGTTCACCATCATGGACGTCACGGAACCTCCCCACGTTGGACGTTCACCATCATGGACGTCATGGAACCTCCCTGTGTTGGACGTTCACCATCATGGACGTCACGGAACCTCCCCACGTTGGACGTTCACCATCGTGGAGGTCAAGGTGCTCCTGGACACCTGGGTCCCTTGGACATTGGGGTGCCCACCACACCCACCCAAGACATTGGGGTTCCTGCCTTCCCCCCCCCCACCCTGTTTGGCTTCGTTAGGGCCCCCCCTCGTTAACCGGAGCGGGGTGACCCCTCATTAAAGCTGCAGACGGTGCCAACGGGAGAGGGTTTATTGGGGACCCAGGGGAGGGGGGAGGAGGAGGAGGAGGGGAGCGGGGAGGAAGGCTGAGAGGGCCCAGAAGCCCCGTTCAGCCCATTTTTTGCCCCAAAGCCGTCTTCATCGTCGTCATCTTCCTCCTTCTTGTCATCTGCCCTCTCGGGGCGTCCCTCATCTTCCTCGGGGCGTCCCTCATCATCTTCAGGGCGTCCCTCATCTTCCTCGGGGCGTCCCTCATCATCTTCAGGGCGTCCCTCATCTTCCTCGGGGTGTCCATCATCATCTTCAGGGCGTCCTTCATCTTCCTCGGGGCGTCCCTCATCTTCCTCGGGCGTCCATCATCATCTTCAGGGCGTCCCTCATCTTCCTCGGGGTGTCCCTCATCTTCCTTGAGGTGTCCATCATCATCTTCAGGGCGTCCCTCATCTTCCTCGGGACATCCCTCATCTTCCTCGGGACGTCCTTCATCTTCCTCGGGGTGTCCTTCATCACCGTCCTTCTTCTCATGGTCTCCAGCCTCCTCAAGGTCTCCATGGCCATCCTCCTCCTCAGAGTCTCCACCCTCTTCCTTGCCCTCCTCTTCCTCACCACCCTCTTCCTCCTCCAGGTCTCCATCTCTTCCCCCCCCTCAGCGTCACCTTCCTCTTCTTCTTTGTGGTCTCCGTCCTCCTCCTCGCCATCACCTTCCTCCTCGGGGCCTCCATCTTCATCGCCATCTTCCTCCTCAGGATCTCCATCTTCACCACCATCCTCCTCCTCAGGGCCTCCGTCTTCCTCCTCGTGGCCTCCATTTACCTCCTCACCCTCACCTTCCTCCTCCTCAGGGCCGCCATCTTCACCACCATCCTCCTCCTCGGGGTCTCCCTCCTCTTCCTCACCACCCTCTTCCTCCTCCAGATCTCCATCTTCCCCCCTCCGTGTCACCTCTCTTACTCAGCGTCATCTCCGTCCTCTTCCCCGGGGTCTCCATCCTCCTCCTCGCCGTCACCTTCCTTCTCCTCGGGGCCTCCATCTTCATCACCACCTTCCTCCTCAGGGCCTCCATCGTCATCATCATCTTCCTCCTCGTGCTCTCCATCTACCTCCTCACCATCACCTTCCTCCTCCTCAGGGCCTCCACCTTCACCGCCATCCTCCTCCTCCTCCTTGGGGGCTTCATCCTCCTCCTCGGAGTCTCCCTGCTCTTCCTCCCGGGGGTCTCCCTCCTCCTCCTCCCGGTGCTCCTCCGGCGGGTGACAGCAGGGACAGTCGGAGCGGTGGGAGGGCTCGGCGTCGCGCTGGGGGTTGTAGAAGTCTGTAGGGGGGGGACACATGCGCGCGTCACCTATGGGGTGTCACCTATAGGGTGTCCCCTATGGGGTGTCCCATGAGGTGTCCCCTATGGGGTGGTGGCACCGTGTAGGTGCTGGAGGACTCACCCATGGTGCCCAGTTCCTCCGGGGTGTCCCCTATGGGGTGTCACCTATGGGGTGTCCCATGGGGTGTGTCCCATGGAGTGTCACCTATAGAATGTCCCATGGGGTGTCCCCTATAGGGTGTCCCCTATGGGGTGGTGGCACCGTGTAGGTGCTGGAGGACTCACCCATGGTCCCCGGTTCCTCCAGGGTGTCCCCTATGGGGTGTCACCTACGGGGTGTCCCATGGGGTGTGTCCCATGGGGGGTCACCTGTAGGGTGTCCCCTATGGGGTGGTGGCACCGTGCAGGTCCTGCGGGACTCACCCATGGTGCCCAGTTCCTCCGGGGTGTCCCCTACGGGGTGTCCCCTATAGGGTGTCCCCTATGGGGTGGTGGCACCGTGTAGGTTCTGGAGGACTCACCCATGGTGCCCAGTTCCTCTGGGGTGTCCCCTACGGGGTGTCCCCTATGGGGTGTCCCATGGGGTGTGTCCCATGGAGTGTCACCTATAGAATGTCCCATGGGGTGTCCCCTATAGGGTGTCCCCTATGGGGTGGTGGCACCGTGTAGGTCCCGCGGGACTCACCCATGGTGCCCAGTTCCTCTGGGTTGTCTCCTATGGGGTGTCCCCTATAGGGTGTCCCATGGGGTGTCCCCTACGGGGTGTCCCCTACGGGGTGTCCCCTATAGGGTGTCCCCTATGGGGTGGTGGCACTGTGCAGGTCCCGCGGGACTCACCCATGGTGCCCAGTTCCTCCGGGGTGTCCCCTACGGGGTGTCCCCTACGGGGTGTCCCCTATAGGGTGTCCCCTATGGGGTGTCCCATGGGGTGTCCCCCATGGGGTGTCCCCTATAGGGTGTCCCCTATGGGGTGTCCCATGGGGTGTCCCATGGAGTGTCCCCTATAGGGTGTCCCCTCCGGGGTGGTGGCACCCTGCAGGTCCCGCGGGACTCACCCATGGCTCCCGGCTGCTCCAGCAGCTCCAGCAGCTCCAGCAGGACCCGGCACGTCTCCTCCCCCCGGGCCACCGCCAGCGCCCGCAGCCGCCGGGCCCAGCCCCGGCCCCCCGGGGGTCCCAGCGCCGCCTCCTCCGCGGGGCTCAGCACCCCCCGGCGCCGCAAGCCCCCCCAGCAGCGCCCCCCCCCCCACCCCCCGCAGCCGCCGCTCCAGCGCCCGGCCCCCGCCCCGCACCCGCCACACCGCCCCCGGCATGGCCCCGCTATAGGGGACGGCTGTAGGGGACGGCGGAGTCTATACGTCAGTCACCGGAGCTGTAGGGGACGGCTGTAGGGGACGGCGGAGTCTATACGTCAGTCACCGGAGCTGTAGGGGACGGCTGTAGGGGACGGCGGAGTCTATACGTCAGTCACCGGAGCTGTAGGGGATGGCTGTAGGGGACGGCGGAGAGGCTCTGCGGCGGTCGCCGGATCTATAGGGGACAGCAGGGTCTATATGTCAGTCACCGGATCTATAGGGGACGGCTGTAGAGAGGCTCTGTGTGGCAGTCGCCGGATCTATAGGGGACGGCTGTAGGGGACGGCGGAGAGGCTCTGTGTGTTGGTCGCCAGATCTATAGGGGACAGCTGTAGGGGACGGCTGTAGGGGACGGCAGAGAGGCTCTGTGTGTTGGTCGCCGGATCTATAGGGGACAGCTGTAGGGGACGGCTGTAGGGGATGGCAGAGAGGCTCTGTGGTGGTCGCCGGATCTATAGGGGACAGCAGGGTCTATACGTCAGTCACCGGATCTATAGGGGACGGCTGTAGGGGATGGTGGAGAGTCTCTGCAGCGGTCGCTGGATCTATAGGGGACGGCTGTAGGGGACGGCGGAGAGGCTCTGTGCGGTGGTCGCCGGATCTATAGGGGACAGCAGAGTCTATACGTCAGTCACCAGACCTATAGGGGACGGCTGTAGGGGATGGCTATAGGGGACAGCTAAAGGTGACCACTATAGGGAATGGCTATAGGGAATGGCTGGGGCTGTACGTTGGTCACCGGATCTATAGGGGATGGCAGAGAGTCTCTATGTGTCAGTCGCCAGACCTATAGGGGACAACAGAAAGTGTCTATATGTATAGGGGACACCGCAGAGTCTCTGTATGTGAGTGACCGGACCTATAGGGGACACTGGAGAGGCCCCAGCCCTATAGGGGACGGGCAGAGGGTCCGTGTATGCGAGTGCCCGGACCTATAGGGGACAGCAGACCTATAGGGGATGGCATATGGGGGTGCCTGGACCTATAGGGGACAACGGAGAGGTCCCATACGTGAGTCCCCAGCCCTATAGGGGACACTGGAGAGACCCAACCCTATAGGGGACGGCAGAGGCTCCCCATAGGTGAGGGCCCAGCCCTATAGACCCCCCCTACACGTGGAGGCTCAACCCTATAGGGTCCCCTCGCTGCCCATGCCACCCCACTGACACCCCCCCCACACCCTATAGGGGGCTGGGCCAGACCCTATAGAGCCCCACCCAGGCTTTGCCTACCCTATAGGTGCCCCCCCCACCGCCTCCCTACCTGCTCCCGGCCCCTATACGGCTCCTATACGGCCCTTATAGGGGCCCCCGGCTATTTTTAGCCCTGACCTTCGGGGCCGGCCAAGCCAGGCCCATGGTGACGTCGGAGCCAGCATGGACCCCATAGGTGACACCCCCACCCCCCAGTCTGGGGGGGCAAGAGGGGTCCCTATAGGGTGCCGTGTGGGTTGGGGGTCTCTGTGGGTGCCCTATAGGTGTCCATAGGGGCCCTATGGGGGAACAGAGGTCAGCAGGGGTCGCTATAGGGTTTCTATAGGGTCCCTGAGTCAGTGGAGGTCGCTATAAGGTTTCTGTAGGGGAGCAGGGACTGGTGGGTGTCGCTATAGGGTCTCTGTAGGGTCCCTGAGGCAGCAGAGGTCGCTATAGAGTTTCTATAGGGTCCCTATGGTGCAGCAGGGACTGGTGGGTGTCACTGCAGGGTCTCTTTAGGGTCCCTATGGGGCAGCAGAGGTCGCTATAGGATCCCTGAGCCAGCAGAGATTGCTATAGGGCTTCTATAGGGTCCCTATGGGGCAGCAGAGGTTGCTATAGGGTTTCTATAGGGTCCCTATGGGGGAGAAGGGACTGGTAGGTGTCACTATAGGGTTCCTATAGGGTCCCTGAGGCAGCAGAGGTTGCTATAGGATTTCTATAGGGTCCCTATGGGGGAACAGAGGTTGGTAGGGGTTGCTATAGGGTTTCTATAGGGTCCCTATGGGGCAGTAGAGGTTGCTATAGGGTCCCTATGGGGGAGCAGGGACTGGTGGGTGTCGCTGTAGGGTCGCTGAGCCAGTGGAGGTCGCTATAGGGTTCCTATAGGATCCCTATGGGGGAACAGAGGTCGGTTGGTGTCGCTATAGGGTTTCTATAGGGGCCCTATGGGGGAACAGAGGTTGGTAGGGGTTGCTATAGGATCTCTGTAGGGTCCCTGAGCCTGCGGAGGTCACTATAGGGTTTCTATAGGGTCCCTATAGGGGAGCAGGGACTGGTGGGTGTCGCTATAGGGTCTCCATAGGGTCGCTGAGACAGTGGAGGCCGCTAGAGGCTTTCTATAGGGTCCCTATGGTGCAGCAGGGGCTAGTGGGTGTCGCTGTAGGGTCTCTATAGGGTCCCTGAGGCAGCGGAGGTCGCTATAGGGTCTCTATAGGGCCCCTATGGGGCAGCAGAGGTCACTATAGGGTTTCTATAGGGTCCCTATGGGGGAGCGGAGGCGCCGCGGTCCCCACGGGGCGGCCCCGCCCACCTCCTCGGCGCCGCCCACTCCCCGCTCACCCATTGGCCCATCCCTTTGACCACGCCCCTTGCGCCCTTGTCCCCGCCCCCCGGCGGACCGTACCACCGTGAAGGGAGGGAGGGGGGGATGATCCCGCCCCCCCCCGGAAGTGGCACGCGCCGGCGGAGGCTATAAAAGGCGGGGCGTGGCGGGCAGGGGGCGCAGTGCGGGCGCCACGTGGAGGGGGAAGCGCCGGAGCAGCGTCGGCGCCGCCATGGCCTCCAACGGTAATTGCGGGGGGGGGGGGGGGGACGGTCCCCACAGCCCCCCCCACCCGCCCCATGGGCTCCCCACAGACCCCCCCCCCCCCCCCCCCTCATTCCGGGCGGGGGTGGCCCTACAGACCCCTCCTCTTAACCCCAGGGGTCCCTACAGCCGCCGTGTGGGGGGGTTACAGCCCCCTTGGGGGTGTCTCGGACCACCCCCCCCAGTACTAGGGGGGGTTCCCCAGGGCCCGCACAGCCCTGAGAGGAGCCCGGGGGGGTGTGTGTGTGTGTGTGGAGGGAGGTGAGGCGGCTACGGCGGGCACGCTGCGAGGTAGGGAGGGGGGAGCATGCGACCGTTGTGGTGGTTTCATTGTTTGCTTTATTATATTTTCAGTTTAAATAAGTGGTCCTGTTACTTATTTTATTGTTTGTTACCCCGTGGTTTTGTATTTGTTACGATTATCGCTGTTGAGGGGGGCTGTGATTTGGTGCTTCCCCTTTCCCGCGGTGCCCCAGCCTGTATTAATTGATTTTTTTTTTTTTAAATTATCCCCCCCCCCTTTGAAAAATTTGTTTATTTATATCTCCGCCATTCAGCTTGATCCTTCCGCAAATCCACCTCTCCCCCCCCCTTATTTTTTAATAAAAAGATTGGGGGGGGGGGGGCCGGCGGATGGAGATTTAACGGGGGGGGGGGGGGGGGGGGGGGCGGACAAAGCGCCGCGCCCGGCTGCCCCCCGCATGGGGAGGGGGAAAAAATTTACATTTAAGATTACATTCAAGGGTTGTTTTGGGGGGGGGGGGATTTGTGGGTTCGGGAGGGGTTTTTTATATAGGGCCGCCCCCCCCCCCCCCGCGGTGTAACGGCCCCCGCCCCCCCCTTCTTTTTTTCTCCCGCGCGTCCGCCATTTTGTGGGCCGAGGGAGGGGCGCGGCTTTTCCAGCTGCGCCACCGCCGCCATTTTGTGGCGCCGCGCATGCGCCCGGCCGCTGCCGCAGTCCCTCATCCGGGTCCTCCCCGCTAAAACAAACCCCCTACCCCCCCCCCCCCCCCCGGGGAAGACACAACTAAATACCCCTCAAAAATGTGGAAAATAAAAGCCCAGCAAACCCCCGCGGGAGCGTTTGTTGCTTTAAAGCCTTCATTTTGGGCGAAATGCTCACGGTTTCAAGGCGCGGAGGAGCCGCTCCGCTGGAGGGGAAATAGCCGCCATCTAAAGAGGGAGAGCGCAGCCCCCTGCTTTTGTTAAGGCCATGCGTGAGGAAAAGTTAGGCAATTAGGTTCAATTTTTAGTTCGTTAGTACTGAATTTGTTCTTCGGCTGCGTTTTAGGGGGGGATGGGGGCTTTTTAAGCATTCGCAGGGGTATTTTGAGGGGATAAGTACTTGCGCGTGGTGCCTTATGTCGGCTGTTTGGTGCAGTTTAATGATCAATAATTAATAGTTTTGATCGTATAGGTTAAGCGCAGGCATGGGTAGGTAGATGGGTATTTATTTACGCCACTAACGGTTTTCCGGCGGGTTTTTTTTCCTCACAGATTACAGCCAGACGGCGACGCAGAGGTACGAATCCCCCGCCCCCTCCCTGCCTCCAGCGTAAATACACCTCGGCCTTAAGGAACGCGTCGGGAAAAGGGTATTTTTATGGGAATCTACCTGGTTTTTTTTTTAATTTTTTTTTTTTTCTTTTGGTTTTCGGGGCAGCTACGGGGCGTACCCCACCCCGCCGGGCCAGGGCTACTCGCAGCAGGGCAGCCAGCCCTACGGCCAGCAGAGCTACAGCGGCTACAGCCAGTCCACCGACACCTCCGCCTACGGCCAGAACAGCTACAGCTCCTCCTACGGCCAAACCCAGAGCAGTAAGTCCCCCCCCGACACCCTCTTGGTCCCTGTCCCCCCCAGGGTGTCTTTTTTTTTTTAGGGCGTTTCACCCCATTTTTTGGGGGGGCGGGGTGTGTTTGGCTTCTCCAGGCTACAGCACCCAGTCCACCCCCCAAGCCTACGGCAGCACCGGCGGCTACGGCAGCGGGCAGAGCTCGCAGACCTCCTACGGGCAACCTTCCTCCTACCCCAGCTACTCCCAGCCGCCGGCGGCCAGCTCCTCCACTGGCAGGTAGCCACCCGCCCCCCCCCCGCCACGCCGCCCCTTTGGCTGAAAAACAGACCGTTTTGCTTAAAAACGGGGTGGGGGGGGTTGGTTCTTTTTTCGCAGCTATGGGAGCGGCTCGCAGAGCTCCAGCTATGGCCAACCCCCCAGCGGGGGGTACAACCAACAGTCGAGCTACAGCGGGCAACAGCAGAGCTACAGCCAACAGTCCTCCTACAACCCCCCCCAGAGCTACAGCCAGCAGAGCCAGTACAACAGTGGGGGCGGCGGCGGATGTGAGTGTGGCGGGGGGGGAGTGGAATCTGGGGCCAAATTTCGATTTTTTTGGGGTGTTTTTAACTTCTTTTTTCTTGGGGGGGGTTGTAGCTAACAGCTACGGGCAGGAACAGTCGTCCATGAGTGGCGGCGGTGGCGGCTACCAGGAGCAGAGCGGCTACGGCGGCGGGCAACAAGAACGGAGCCGCGGCCGGGGCGGCTACGGCCGAGGGGGCTACGACCGCGGGGGTCGCGGGAGCCGGGGCGGCCGCGGAGGCAACCTCGGGTAGGTGTCGGGGGAACGGCGATTTTGGGGGGCGGGGTGGGAAACAGTTTATTTTGGAAATTTGGGGGGGGGGGGGGGGGGGGGGCGCGAATAGAACCCCCCCACAACCGGGGAGGTGGGGAAAAAATGGGGGGGGAGGGAGTTAGGGGAGGGGAGAGGAGAGCACCCCCTGCTCAAGCGGGTTTTAACCAAAATCGGCGCAAGCGCCCTTAAAAAACAAAACAAAACCCCTAAAAATACAAAAAGCTATCGATAAAGGCGCCTGGTTGGGGGCATTTGGAGGCGCCTGAAGTGGTGGTAAGACACCCCCCCCCCCACCTTGGAATTGCCGGGGGGGGGAGGAAAAAGGTGGTTTTTTTGGGGGGGAAAAAGAGGAGAAAACCGTCAAACCACTCAGCAAACATGGTTGTCGAGGTCACTTGTAGCCTCCGGTGCCGGCTCTGGTCACGGTGGGGGCATGTGCCCCGGGTTTTTTATGTTAAAAAAAAAAACGAGGAAAATGGCTGGTTTTGAGGTCACTGCAGAAAATGAAAATGTTGATTTTTGGGGAAGGGGGAGGGGGGGAAACCCAAAAACCCAAAAAACAAACACCCCCCCCCCCCCACCAAACCCTGCAGGTTTTGGGGTATTTTTGGGAACTGATTCGATGGGTTGTTTCAAACCTGGAGTCGGGAGCGTCTTTTGGTTGTGCCGGGGGAGGAGGAAACACCCCCCCCCCCCAAAAGTTAACAACGGTGGTTTTAAAGGAAAAAAAAAAAAACCCCAAAAGAAAAACTGGTGAAAAGGTTTTGGGTTTGCGCGCGTGTCGCCCCCTCCGCTTTTTGGGTTGAAAAAAGGCGCTTTTTGGGGCCGGCCGGAGGTGAGTATCGGCGGGGGCGTGAGCCGCGGTTGCTTGTTTTGTGTTGCCGCTGCTGTTGTGCCTTGTTTAACAAACTCTGCGTTTTGTGTGCTGCAGGTGGGAAAGGCAGCGAAAACTTGCGCAATTCTCCGCTCTTTTTGGGTTAAAAAAAACTTAAAAAAAAAAAAAACCGCAAAAAAAAAAGCGAAAAGGGTGAAAAATGCAGAGGAAAAAAAAAAGCGAAAAAGTGGAAAAAAAAAAAAGTAATGAAAAACACCGCAAAAAAACCAGATATGAGCAAAAAAGGGGCCGACCCTTCTGGAGGGGAAAAAAACTGGGAAAAAAAAAAATTTAAAAATAAGAATTAAGGAATTTTGGTTCCCTCCGGGAACCGACGGGGGGTGGGGGGGGAAAGCAACGCCGAGCGGGGGGGGAGCTCAGCCGAAAGCCCCCCCCCCCTTTTATTTTTTTAAATGTAAAAGGCAAAATTGGGGTTTTTAATGAATTATTTTATTTTTGGACAAACACACACCCACCCCCCCACATCCCCCCCCCAACTTCCAGCGGGGCCGGAGAACGCCCGGCTCCTGCGTCCGAGATGAAGCGTCGCCGGCGGATGGAGACCCCCCCCCCCCTCATCCGTAGGGTGCACCCAGGAAGGAGAAAACTCCAAAAAAACCCGCCAAAACGCTGGATTTTTGGCCCAAAACTCTTCCCACCCCTTTCCCCCCCCCCCTTCCCCCCCCTTCCTCGATTGTTTTTAGGCAGGGGATAAAAAAAACCTCATTATCTTCTAATTTATCTCCTCAGCGGTGGTGAGCGTGGTGGCTTCAATAAATTCGGTGGTAAGTCCTGAGAGTTCGGCGTTCGAACCCAAAAAAACAAAAATTAGGGAAAAAAAAAAAGAAAGTTTAATAATAAAATAAAAAGTGTCTTTTGTTTTTTAACCCCTTTTCTCTCCGCAACAGCTTGGGCAGGGGGCATTTTGGGGGTAAAAAAAGCCCCGAAAAGAAAACCTAAAGTGAACCAAAAAAAGAGCTGCGGCCGGAGGCGACCTCATGGGGCTGCGTCTTTTGGGGCTGTTTGAAAGAAATTTGTCGTTTTTGGGGTTTTTTTTTGGGGGGAGTAAAAAAAAAAAGAAAGAAAAAGGAAAAACGACTCGCACACGGCGACCGCGGACGGAAAAAAAGGACGGAGCTGGGAAACGAAGGAGTCTTGGCAAAGTGGTGGTTTTTTTTTTTAATATATATATATATAAAAAGAAATAATTTGCTTGGTTCAGGGGGAGTGAAGATGTTGGTTTTTAGCACAAAAAAGAAAACGGTTGCATGTGGTTTTGAAAAAAAAAATAACAAATAACAAACCCGGAGGTTTGGTGCGAAGTTTGGTTCTGGGGGAAAAGGTTTTTTTATTTTAAGGATTAAAAAAAAAACAACAAAAAAAAGGTATTTTGGGATTTACGGAAAAAAAAATGCCGGTGACCTGAGGTTGATTTTATATAAAAAAAAATGCTGTTAAAAACGGTGAAATTGGCGCTTTTGCCCCCGAAGCCGGGGGGGGGGGTGAGCGCTGCAGTGGACCCAAAACGGAAATGGTTGGTTTTTGGTGTTGGGTTTTTTGGGGGGTTTTTTGACCCCATTTTGGGGGGGGTGGTGGTGGGGGGGTTTTTTTGCACCCCCCCCCCACCCCCCCCAACCCGTGTGAGGGGTTTGGCCGAGCCGGGGGTCGTTGCTGGTGGTGTTTTGAGGAAGGAAAAAAAAAAAAAAAAAGTGTTTTGAGATATTAACAAAAAAAAAAAAAAGGTAAAAAAATTGCCACCCTTGGGGGGGGGGGGAGGGGGTTGGGGGGGGGGGACGCGACCGAGAGGTTGCGCAGCCCCGATGCCTCATTTTTTGGGGTGAAAACCCTGGATTTGGCAAGCGGTGGCGGCCTTGGGGGGGGGGGGGGGAACACATGCACCCCCCCCTTATTTTTTTAAGGGGATGAGAAAAATGTTTATTTCTAGGTGCCGAAACGGTGGGTTTTCACCCCAAAAAGGGGCTGAAAAGGGTGGGGAAAAGGCGTTTTTTCCCTTCCCCTCCCCCCTGGTTTTGCCCAATTCTGGGGGGTTTCAGGGGTTGGGGGGAGGGGATGGGGCGTGGCACACACACACCCCCACCCCCCCCCCCATTCCCGACGGGACCTAATTAACGCTTTGCCTTTTAATTTTTGCATGTACCCGAAGGACCCCGGGACCAAGGGCCGCGGCATGATCCAGGTAATGAAGCTGGGGGGGGGGGGGGGGGAGAGCTAACGAGGTGGGGAAGGGGGTTAATTAGAGGGAGGGGGTTAATTAGAGGGAGTAACGAGGGGGGGAAGGGGGTAATGAGGCTGGTGAGGGGTGGGGTTAACAGTGGGGGTATCAAGGAGCTCATGGCGATGGGTTACCTTACGGATTAATTAAAGAGGGTTAATTAACGAGGGGAGGGGGCTAATGAGGTTAACGAAGTGGGCGCTAACGAGCTGTGTCGTGTGTGTCGTCCGCCCCCTGTGCAGGCGAGCAGGATAACTCGGACAACAACACCATCTTCGTGCAGGGGCTGGGCGAGAACGTCACCATCGAGTCGGTGGCCGACTACTTCAAGCAGATCGGCATCATTAAGGTGAGGCGTGTCCTTGGCGTGTCCTTGGCGTGTCCTCGGACGCGTGTCAGCCCGCCGGCCAAGGGGATGGGGCCGGTCGATGTCGTTAAACTTGCCTTCGGTGTAGCGTGGGGCGGTTTTAGCGCGTTCTTTGCGCGTTTATGTGTCTTCAGCATGTCTTTAGCATGTTCAGAATTTTTAGCCACATCCTCATGGTCCAGCTCAAAACCACCCCCATGGGGCCACCCCCCTCAGTCGCCCGATTGTCCTTTAGCGCGTCCTCGTTGCGTTCCTGTCTGTGGTGTGCTCTGGCGTGTGCTTAGCGTGTTCTGGCATGCCTGTAGTATGTTCTGGTATGTGCTTAGTGTGTTCCAGCATGTTCTTTGTGTGTCATTGAGCACACGTTGCCAACTTGTAACCGTTGGCCAAGAGGATACGGGGCAACCACGTCTCGTGAACTTGATGGTTCATGGCGTGTTCTTAGCATGTTGGTGCGTCCTTGGCATGTCGGCATGTCCTTAGCGTGTCCTTAGCGTGTCGCTATGCGTCCTTCGCACATCTTCACGTTTCACCCCAAAAACTGCCCCCACGGAGCCACCTTGCTGTGTCTTTGCTGCCGGCCTCTGGGCTTAGCGTGTCCTTAGCATGTCATTACGGATCTTTCACATGTCTTCACATTTCACCCCAAAAAACGCCCCCACGGAGCCACCTTGCTGTGCTTTAGCTGCCGGCCTCTGGGCTTAGCGTGTCCTTAGCGTGTGCGTAGCATGTCCTTAGCGTGTCGCGTCCCCCCCCCAGACCAACAAGAAGACGGGGCAGCCCATGATCAACCTCTACACGGACCGGGAGACGGGGAAGCTGAAGGGGGAGGCCACCGTCTCCTTCGACGACCCCCCCTCCGCCAAAGCCGCCATCGACTGGTTCGACGGTACGACCCCCCCCACCCCCAAACTCCCCACGGTTTCCCCCCCAAACCGGGGACGCTTTTTGGGCTTAATTCTCTGGGTTTTAGGCAAAGAGTTTTCCGGCAATCCCATCAAGGTCTCCTTCGCCACCCGTCGCGCCGACTTCAACCGCGGCGGTGGGGGCGGCCGGGGCGGCCGCGGCCGGGGAGGTGAGCGCACGCGGCGCGGGGGGGGCAAAATCCCCCCCTTTTCCGCCCCCGAAACCCCCCCTTTTTCTCGCCCCCGAAACCCCCCCCTTTTTCTCGCCCCCCGAACCCCCCCCTTTTTCACCCCCAAACCCCCCCTTTTTCACCCCAAAACCCCTTCCCTCCCAGGCCCTATGGGACGCGGCGGCTTTGGCGGCGGCAACAGCGGCTCGGGCGGGGGCAACCGGGGTGGCTTCCCCAGCGGCGGGGGGGGCCAGCAGCGCGCCGGCGACTGGAAGTGCCCAAACCCGTGAGTTTTTGCCCTGAAATGCTAAGGAGGTGGGGTTGGCCGGGGCGATGATGTCATCAGCGAGGTGTTTTTTGGTTTGTTTTGTTTTTTTTCTCCCCCTGTTTAGCGCTTGTGAAAACATGAATTTTTCGTGGCGCAACGAGTGCAACCAGTGCAAGGCCCCCAAACCCGAGGGGCCCGGCGCCCCCCACATGGGCAAGTACCCGGGGGGGGGCGGCCGCGGCGGCGGCGGCAACCACATGGGTAAATATGGTGGCCCCGGGGGGGGGTGGGGGGGATCCACGCCCGCACGGTGATGTCATGGTGCCGTGTCGCGTCCCTCCTGCAGGTGGCGGCGGTGGAGGGTTCGGCGAGGAACGACGCGGCGGCCGCGGAGGGTTCGACCGCGGCGGTTACAGGGGGGGCCGGGGAGGAGACCGCGGCGGTTTCCGCGGGGGGAGAGGCGGCGACCGCGGCGGCTTCGGGCCGGGCAAGATGGACTCCAGGTGAGGTGGCCGACGGGGGGTGTCCCCCGTTCTCTTTGGGGAGCCATTCACTCTGAAACCTATTGATGGCGGTTGGACGGAGGCGTTGCCACCGCTCTGGGGGCGGCAGTAGGTTCCAGAGTGAATGCCGTGCTCTGTGCCTGGGGAGGGGTGTGTGCTGGGGGGCGTTAACTCTGGCCCCTACTGAGGGCTCCCTGTTCACTCTGGCTCCTACTGGGCTCTGTTAACTCTGGAGCCTACTGAAGGTTGTTAACTCTGCTTTTGGGGGGGGGGGGGGGGCTGGTAGGTCCCCCTATAGCCACATGGTGGCGCCGGTGCCGCCATTGTTAGGGACCAGCGTGAATGCCCAGAGACACCCCCCCCCCCGTTAACTCTGGCCCCTACTGAAGGTCTGGGTGAAAAGCCGAGTTCTCTGTTCACTCTGGGCCCTGCTGAGGTCCCCTGTTAACTCTGGGCCCTACTGAAGGTCTGGGTGAAAAGCCGAGTCCCCCATTAACTCTGGGCCCTACTGAGGGTCCCCATTCACTCTGGGCCCTACTGAAGGTCTGGGTGAAAAGCCGAGTCCCCCATTAACTCTGGGCCCTACTGAGGGTCCCCGTTCCCTCTGGGCCCTACTGAAGGTCTGGGTGAAAAGCCGAGTTCTCTGTTCATTCTGGGCCCTACTGACGCCTCTCCTTTCTCTCCGCAGGGGCGACCACCGGCAGGACCGCCGCGAGAGGCCCTACTGAGCCCCCCCCGCACCCCCCACACCCCCTTTTTTTTTTATTTGATACCACCCCACACCCCTCCCTGGGCCGCCCAGCCCCACCCCCGCGGGGTCTCCCCGCTTTTAACCCCCCAAACCCCCCCCCCCAAACCCCTTCCCCCCCCAATTAAAGCCTCGGGGGACGACGTGCCTGCGCCTGGTGATTGGGGGGGGCCTGGGATGGGGGGGGGGCCCTCATTAGGTTCCAGAGTGAACGCGGTGCTAATGAGGCGCTTCCGGCCGCAAGGTGCTCGTTAACCCCCTCCTTAGGGCCTGACGTGGCCCAGGGCGGGGCCCGGCCCCTTCCGGCCCCCCTGAGTCAGGCGAGGGCTATAGGGGACCCATAGGGGCTGGGAGAAGGGCACCTCTAGGGGCATGTATTGGGGGGGGGGGGGGGGGGTGTCTATAGGGGAACCTGTTGGAGGGGGCCTATAGGGTCTGGCAAAGAATCTGTAGGGGCTTGGAAGTGACAGGAGCACCTGGGGGGGGCTATAGGGGCTGGGAGAGGGAACCTATAGGGGGGTGTTTATAGGGGAACGTAGGGGGGGTGGCCTTCTGGGGACAGGAGGGGGGACCTATAGGAGCATCTTTTGGGGGGGGCTATAAGGGCTGGGAAAGAACCTATGGAGGGGTCTGTTGGGAATGGGAGGGGGGACCTATAGGGGCTGGGAGGGAATCTAAAGGGGCAGCTATAGGGGCCCCGAGGGAATCGAATAGGGGTGTTTGTGGGGGGGGCGCTATAGGGGCTGGGAGGAAATCTATAGGAGCAGCTCTGGGGGAGTTAGAACAGGATGAGACCTATAGGGGCTGGGAGAGAATCTATGGGGAGGCTATAGGGGCCAGGCGAGGGAACTATAGGGGCTGTGGGGAAACGTAGAGGTGCTATAGGGGCTGCTACAGGTGGGTCCCCAGCCCCTATGGGGGGGTGCTATAGGGACTGGCAAAGGGAACCTATAGGGGGACAGGGAGGGTTATAGGAGCAGTTAATGTATGTGTTGGGGGGGGGTGGGTCTTGTAGCAGACCCCTATAGGAAGTGGGAGGGGGCATCCTATAGGCTGTGGGACCTACAGAAAGTGGGAGGGGGTGTCCTATGGGTTGCCAGACCTATAGGAAACGCGTCGGGCCCCTATGGAAAGCGGAGCCTGTTGGTGTGGGGCGGGCCGAGCCCCCTATAGGTAACGGGGGGGGGGGGCGGCTATGGGCTCCTGGGGGGGGCGTGGCCTGGGCGGCCAGGTGTGGGCGGGGCCTGGGGGGGCGGGGCCAGGGGGTGGGGAGGGGGCAGGTGCCCGGGGCGCGGCGCGGTCAGAGCGCGATGGGGCCGCGGCTGGTGCTGGCGGTGCTCGCGGCGGCGGCCCTGCTGGCGCCGGAGGGTGAGCGGGGACGCTGAGGGGACCGTGGGGGGGACAGGGAGCTCTGAGGGGACGTGGAGATGTGAGGGGACAGGGGGAGGGCTGAGGGGACTTGAGGGATCGCGAGGGGGACATGGCGGGGTCTGAGGGGACAGGGGGAGGGCTGAGGGGACTTGAGGGATCGTGAGGGGACATGGCGGGGTCTGAGGGGACCGTGGGGGGACAGGGAGCTCTGAGGGGATATGGCGGGGTCTGAGGGGACAGGGGGAGGGCTGAGAGGACTTGAGGGATCGTGAGGGGACAGGGGGAGGGCTGAGGGGACATGGCAGGGTCTGAGGGGACAGGGGGAGGGCAGAGGGGATCGTGAGGGGACAGGCAGCTCTGAGGGGACATGGGGGGGTTCTGAGGGGACCACGGGGGGACAGGGAGCTCTGAGGGGACGTGGAGATGTGAGGGGACTTGGGGGATCGTGAGGTGACATGGAGGGTCTGAGGGGACATGGCGGGGTCTGAGGGGATCGTGAGGGGACAGGCAGCTCTGAGGGGACATGGGGAGTGAGAACACTTGAAAGATCGTGAGGGGACATGGGGGGTCTGAGGGGATCGTGAGGAGACGGGGAGGGCTGAGGGGACGTGAAGGAGCGTGAGGGGATGTGGGGAGGGGAGGGGACATGGAGGGGTGTGGGGAAGGGGGGGACAGTGAGGTGTGAAAGGATCGTGAGGGGACGTGTGGGGCTGAGGGGACATGGGGGATGTGGGGGGCTGAGGGGACATGGGGGACGTGAGGGGCCGTGGGGGTCTGAGGGGACGTGGCAGGGTGTGAGGAGACATAGGGAACGGGGGGGGTCTGAGGGGACATGGGGGACGTGAGGGGATGGGGTCTGAGGGGACATGGGGAGGTGTGAGGGGACGTGGGGGTCTGAGGGGACGGGGGGAGGGCTGAGGGGACTCGGAAGATCGTGAGGGGACATGGAGGGGTGAGGGGACACCAGGGTTGTGAGGGGACATGGGGTTTTGAGGGGACATGAGGGGCCACGGCGGGACAGGGAGGTGTGAGAGGACGTGGGGGGCTGAGGGGACATGGAGATGTCAGGGGACGGGGGGATGTGAGGGGACATAGAGGGACATGGAGGTGTCAAGGGACCGTGAGGGGACAGGAGGGACATGAGGGGCCATGGCGGGACAGTGAGGTGTGAAGGGATATGCAGGGGTCTGAGGGGATCGTGAGGGGACGGTGAGGGGACAATATGGAGGGAGAGGGAGCTCTGAGGGGACATGGAGGGGTCTGAGGCATTTGTGAGGGGACATGAAGGGACAGAGAGGTTGTGAGGAGGCAATATGGAGGGACAGGGAAGGGTGAGGGGACACGGTGTGAGGGGACGACATGGAGGGACGTGGGGGTCTGAGGGGGGTCATGGACGTGAGGGGACGTGGAGGGACAAAATGTGAGGGAACGGGGTTCTGAGGGGACAATATGGAGGGACACAGGGGGTCTGAGGGGACACGGTGTGAGGGGACAATATGGAGGGACACGGGGGTCCAGGTGGGCGTGAGGGGATCCTGAGGGGACATGGGGGACCAGGAGGGGACAGGGGAATGCTGGGGGACATGGGGATCTGAGGGGACACGGGAGGGACACAGGGGCTGTTGAGGGAACACGGAGGTGTGAGGGGACGGGGGGACGGGGGGCTGAGGTGACACAGGGGTGTGGGGGGACCCTGAAGGGACACGGGGGGGTCCTGAGGGGACATTAGGAGACAGGGGGATCTGAGGGGACACGGGAGGGTCTTGGGGGGACACAGGGGGACATGGGGGTCTGAGGGGACACGGGGGGGTCTTGGGGGGACATGGGAGGTCCTGAGGGGACACGGGGGGGTCCTGAGGGGACACAGGGGGACATGGGGGGTCTGAGGGGACACGGGGGGGTCTTGGGGGGACATTAGGAGACAGGGGGATCTGAGGGGACACGGGAGGGTCTTGGGGGACACAGGGGGACATTGGGGGTCTGAGGGACACGGGGGGGTCTTGGGGGGACATGGGGGGTCCTGAGGGGACACGGGGGGGTCCTGAGGGGACACAGGGGGACATGGGGGTCTGAGGGGACACGGGGGGGTCTTGGGGGGACATTAGGAGACAGGGGGATCTGAGGGGACACGGGAGGGTCTTGGGGGGACACAGGGGGACATGGGGGTCTGAGGGGACACGGGGGGGTCTTGGGGGGACATGGGGGGTCCTGAGGGGACACGGGGGGGTCCTGAGGGGACACAGGGGGACATGGGGGTCTGAGGGGACACGGGGGGGTCTTGGGGGGACATTAGGAGACAGGGGGATCTGAGGGGACACGGGAGGGTCTTGGGGGGACACAGGGGGACATGGGGGTCTGAGGGGACACGGGGGGGTCTTGGGGGGACATTAGGAGACAGGGGGATCTGAGGGGACACGGGAGGGTCTTGGGGGGACACAGGGGGACATGGGGGTCTGAGGGGACACGGGGGGGTCTTGGGGGGACATGGGGGGTCCTGAGGGGACACGGGGGGGTCCTGAGGGGACACAGGGGGACATGGGGGTCTGAGGGGACACGGGGGGGTCTTGGGGGACATTAGGAGACAGGGGGATCTGAGGGGACACGGGGGGGTCTTGGGGGGACACAGGGGGACATGGGGGTCTGAGGGGACACGGGGGGGTCTTGGGGGGACATGGGGGGGTCCTGAGGGGACACGGGGGGGTCCTGAGGGGACACAGGGGGACATGGGGGTCTGAGGGGACACGGGGGGGGTCCTGAGGGGGCATAGAGGGACATGGGGGTCTGAGGGGACGTGAGGGGACACGGGGGACACACACACGAGGCTGCAAAGTGACACAGGGACGTTAAGGGGACGTGGCGGGGGGACACTGGGGTGTGAGGGGATGGGGGGGGTCTGAGGGGACATGGGGGGGCCGTGGGGACACACGGAGACACACACGAGGCTGCGAAGTGACACAGGGACATTAAGGGGACACGGGGGGGGGTTGATCATGGGCGGCCGTGGGGGTTATGGGGGGGGGACACTGGGGCGTGAGGGGACACGGGGGGGAGTCTAAGGTGACATGGGGGGGGTGTGGAGGGACAGGAGGTGACACGGGGGAGGGGGGGGGGATGTCACACCGCCTGTCCCTGCGGGACACATTCCTGGGGGCAGGTTTTTCCAGCTGGGCCATGGCGCCGGGGGGGGGGGGGAGGGGGGGGGGGTGGCGGCGGCCCCGGATGCCCGGGTCCCCTCCCGGATGCCCGGGTCCCCGACGTGTCCCTGTCCCCCCCCCCGCCCTCGCCGGGGGTGTCCCCGACGTGGCTTTGACGTCGTCACCTCCACAGGTCACCGGGGGACGGTGGCAGCGGATGACTCAGGTGAAGGGGGGGGGGGACACAACACACGACGTCCCCTGGGGGTGCTGCCACCCGGATCGGGGGAGGGGGGTGTCCCATGTTTTTTTGGGGGGGGGGGTTCCATGATTTTTTGGGGGGGGTCCCATGGTCTGGAGGAGGAATTGGGGGGGGTCCCATAGTTTGGGAGGAGTCCGGGGGGATCCCCGTGGTTTTTTGAGGGGGGGGGGGGGATTGGGGGGGTCCCATGATTTTTTTAATTTTGGGGGGGCGCCCATGGTTTGGAGGAGGAATTGGGGGGTCCCATAGTTTAGGAAGGGTCCAGGGGGGTCCCTGTGGTTTTTGGGGGGGGCATCAGGGGGGTCCCATGGTCTTTGGGGGGGGGGGGGGGGGGGGTTGTTCCATGATTTTTTTGGGGGGGGTCCCACGTTTTTTTTGGGGAAGGTCCCATTTTTTTAGGGGGGGTCCCCATGTTTTTTTGGGGGCAATTGGGGGGTCTTCCCATGGTTTGGAGGAGGAATTAGGGGGGTCCCATAGTTTAGGGGGGGGGTCCTGGGTGCCGGTGTCCCATAGTTGGGGGGGGGGGGGGGCGGAATCACGAGGGGGAGGGACCCATGGGTTGGGGGGGGGGGGGAATCAGGTCAGGGGGGGTCCCCATGTTTTGGGGGGGGGGGGGGGCGGTGCCAGTGGTCCCATGGAGGGGGGGGGATGGGGGGGAGGGGTGTCCCACGGTTTTGGGGGGAGGTTCTGGGTCTTATTGGGGGGGGGGGGGCATGGTTTTGAGAAGGAATAGGGGGTTTCCCCATGTTTTTTTTTCGGGGGGGGGGGGGGGGGTTGATCCTGGGTGCTGGGGTCCCTGACACCCCCCCCCTCTCTTCTCCCCCCCCCCCTCGCCCCCCCCCAGTGCCGTGCGGGACCCCCGTGCGCAGGCGGGTGGTGGGGGGCGTGGGGGCGCGGGCCGGGCAGTGGCCCTGGCAGGCCAGCATCGCCTTCCAGGGCCGCCATGTCTGCGGGGGGTCCCTCATCGCCCCCGCCTGGGTCCTCACTGCCGCCCACTGCTTCCCCTCGTGAGTAACCCCCCCTCCCCCCCCAGCACCCCCAAATATCCCCCCGCACCCTCAAATACCCCCCCCCCCCAAAATCCCTCACAGCATCCCTAAACTGTCTCCTCTTCCCGCTCCCCATAAACACCCTTGGGTGCCCCCCCCCCCCAATCCCTTGGGACCACCCCCAAAATCTCTTGGGACCCCTGGGACCCCCCACCCCCAGATCCCCTGGGACTCCCCTGCCCCAAAATCTTTTGGGACCCCCAGAACCCCCCCCCCAAAATCCCTTGGGACCCCCTCCCCAAAATCCCCTGAGACCCCCAGAACCCTCCCCTGCCCCCCCCAACTCCCCCCAACCTCCCCAAACACCCCCTGAAGCTCCCCCCAAATCCCTTGGGACCCCCTCAAAATCCTTTGGGACCCCGAGAACTCCCCCCTGCCCCCCCCAAACACATTCCCCCCCCCGGACCCCCAACCCCCCCCGTGGGACCTCATTACCCCCCCAAAAACCCCCTGAGACCCCCAACCCCCCTCCCTACACCCCTCAAATGACCCCCCCCGGACCCCCAACCCCCCCTTGGGACCCCGTTACCCCCCACAAAAACCCCCTGAGACCCCCAACCCCCCTCCCTACACCCCTCAAATGACCCCTAACACCCCCCTTGGGACCCCATTACCCCCCCCAGTTCCCCTGGGGACACCCGGGGGGGTCCCCAGTGTCTGAGCCCCCCACTCTATATGTGTGTGTGTCCCCCCCCCAGGGAGAACGCCCTCTCCGAGTACCGGGTGACACTGGGGGCCCTGCAGCTCCTGTCCCCCCCCGCTGACGCCCAGGTGAGGGGGGTGGCCGCCGTCACCCGTCACCCCGCCTACCGCGAGGGGGACGCCATCGAGGGGGACGGGGACATCGCCGGGGACCTGGCGCTGGCCCGGCTGGACCCCCCCCGTCACCCCCACCCGCCTGGTGCGCCCCATCTGCCTGCCCGGCCCTGCCGTCCGCTTCCCCCCCGGCACCAACTGCACCGTCACCGGCTGGGGGGACATCCGCACCGCCGGTCAGTGTCACCGGGGACACGCTTGGGAATAGCCCGGCAGGTTGGGGACAGGTTGGGGACACTCGGCGCCGGGTTTGGTGGCATTTGGGAGCATCTGTGGAGGTTGGGGACAGGTTGGGGACGCTCGGCGCTGGGTTTGGTGGCATTTGGGAGCATCTGTGGAGGTTGGGGACAGGTTGGGGACGCTCGGCGCTGGGTTTGGTGGCATTTGGGAACATCTGTGGAGGTTGGGGACACTTGTCACTATATTTGGTGGCATTTAGGAGCACCCATGGAGGTTGGGGACAGGTTTGGGACACCGTTGTCACCAGGTTTGGTGGCATTTAGGAGCACCCATGGAGGTTGGGGACACTTGTCACCAGGTTTGGTGGCATTTAGGAGCACCCATGGAGGTTGGGGACACTTGTCACCAGGTTTGGTGGCATTTAGGAGCACCCATGGAGGTTGGGGACAGGTTTGGGACACCGTTGTCACCAGGTTTGGTGGCACTGGGAGCACCCATGGAGGTTGGGGACACTTGTCACCAGCTTTGGTGGCATTTAGGATTACCCATGGAGGTTGGGGACACTTGTCACCAGGTTTGGTGGCATTTAGGAGCACCCATGGAGGTTGGGGACAGGCTCAGGACACCGTTGTCACCAGGTTTGGTGGCACTGGGAGCTCCTCTGGTGGTTTGGGACAGGTTGGGGACACTTGTCACCAGCTTTGGTGGCATTTAGGAGCACCCATGGAGGTTGGGGACACCGTTGTCACCACATTTGGTGGCACTGGGAGCATCTATGGAGGTTGGGGACACTTGTCACCGTGTGCGGTGGCACTGGCGGCACCCGGGGGCGGTGTGGGACAGGTTGGGGACAGCCTTGTCACCGGGGTGTCCCCGCAGGTCCCCTGCCACCCCCCAAGACGCTGCAGCAGCTGGAGGTGCCGCTCCTCAGCCACCGGCGCTGCCGCTGCCTCTACGCGGGGACAGGGGACACCGCGGCCTTGGGGACACCCGCCGGGGACACCCTCTGCGCCGGCTTCCCCCAGGGACAGCGCGACGCCTGCCAGGTGGGTGCCACCGTCCCCAACGTCCCCTCGCCCCCTCCCCCGTGTCCCTCGCGTCCCTCCGGCTCACGGCGTCACCTCCGCCACATCCTCCATGTCCCCACCGTGTCCCCAACGTCCCCGGTGTCCCTCTTCCTCCTCCCCCGTGTCCCATCGTGTCCCCAACGTCCTTCTTCATCCTCCCCCGTGTCCCCAGTGTCCCTCTTCCTCCTCCCCCGTGTCCCATCGTGTCCCCAACGTCCCCAATGTCCCTACTCATCCTCCCCCGTGTCCCATCATGTCCCCAGTGTCCCTCTTCCTCCTCCCCCATGTCCCCAGTGTCCCTCTTTGTCACCCCCGTGTCCCTCTTTGTCACCCCCCGTCCCTCCATGTCCCTCTTCTTCCCCCCCATGTCCTCCTGGGTCCCTCCGTGTCCCTCTGTGTCACCCCCCTGTCCCTCCATGTCCCTCTTTGTCACCCCCATGTCCCTCTTTGTCACCCCCTGACCCTCCGCGTCCCCCCCGTGTCCCCCCGACCCTCTTCCTCCCCTCCACGTCCCTCCACCCACCACCTCACCCACCTCCGCGTCCCTCTTCCCCCCGTCCCTCCGCCACCGCCTCCCCCCTCCCCTTCCCTCCCCCTGACGTCCCCATGTCCCCCCCGCAGGGTGACTCGGGCGGTCCCCTCTCCTGCCGGGTGGGTGACACCTGGCTGCTGGCGGGGGTGGTGAGCTGGGGGGAGGCCTGCGGGCTGCCCGGCCGCCCCGGCGTCTACACCCGCGCCGCCGCCCACGCCGCCTGGATCGCCGCCACCGTCCCCGAGGCCCCCCTGCGTCACCCCCCCCGCCTGGCCCCCGCCGGCCCCGAGGACGAGGGACCCTGCGAGGAAGGGGACGGTCACCCCGTCACCTGGTCCCGGCCACTGCCGCCCGAGGGCAACGGCAACGCTGCCCACCCGGCCGCTCGCCCCGGCCACCTCCTGCTGCTGCTGGGGGTCCTGCTGCCCCTCGGCCTCCGCTGAGGGGCCGGGGGCACCCCGAGGGGCTGGGGGGCACCCACAAGTGACTCGTGGGACCCCAAGGGGGGGGCACGGCCCCCGAAAGTGACTCGTGGCACCCCAAGTTGGCACCCAAAAGTGACTCGTGGCACCCCAAGTTGGCACCCAAGATGGGTCGTGGCACCCAAAAGTGACTCGCGGGACCCCCAGTTGGCACCCAAAAGCGACTCGTGGCACCCCAAGGGGGGGCACGGCCCCCAGAAGTGACTCGCAGGACCCCAAGTTGGCACCCAAAAGTGACTCGTGGCAACCCCAAGTTGGCACCCAAAAGTGACTCGTGGCACCCCAAGTTGGCACCCAAGGTGGGTCGTGGCACCCAAAAGTGACTCGCGGGACCCCCAGTTGGCACCCAAAAGCGACTCGTGGCACCCCAAGGGGGGGCACGGCCCCCAAAAGTGACTCGTGGCACCCCAAGTTGGCACCCAAAAGTGACTCATGGCACCCCAAGTTGGCACCCAAGATGGGTGGTGGCACCCAAAAGTGACTCGTGGGACCCCAAGTTGGCACCTGGAAGTGACGCGTGGCACCCCAAGTTGGCACCCAAGGTGGGTTGTGGCACCCAAAAGTGACTCGTGGCACCCCAAGTTGGCACCCAAGGTGGGTTGTGGCACCCAAAAGTGACTCGCGGGACCCCAAGTTGGCACCCAAGGTGGGTTGTGGCACCAAAAAGTGACTCGTGGCACCCCAAGTTGGCACCCAAGGTGGGTTGTGGCACCCAAAAGTGACTCGTGGCACCCCAAGTTGGCACCCAAGGTGGGTTGTGGCACCCAAAAGTGACGCATGGCACCCCAAGTTGGCACCCAAGGTGGGTTGTGGCACCCAAAAGTGACTCGTGGCACCCCAAGTTGGCACCCAAGGTGGGTCGTGGCACCCCAAGTTGGCACTCACAGTGGTCCACGCCACCCGAGGCGGCTGGTGGCACCCACAATGGCCCACGGCACCCACCGTGGCTGATGGAACCCCACTGTGACCCCCCCCCCAGGACGGTTGCCAGCACCCGAAAAATGACTTGCCGCACCCCGACTCGGCACCCGCGATGGTCCACGGCACCCGAGACGGCTCGTGGGACCCCCAGTTTGGCACCCAAGATGGTCCACGCCACCCACAATGGCCCACGGCACCCACCATGGCTCATGGGACCCCCAACTTGGCACCCACGGTGGTCCACGGCACCCACGATGGCCCACGGCACCCACCATGGCTCATGGGACCCCCAACTTGGCACCCACAATGGCCCACGCCACCCACCATGGCTGATGGAACCCCACCGTGACCACCACCCCCCCAGGACGGTTGCCAGCACCCAAAAAATGACTCGCCGCACCCCGACTCGCCCACCGTGACTCCGGCCACCCGTGACGGTTGGTGGCACCCGCCGTGACCTTGGGGTTCCCACCCGCCCCCCCCCCCCCAATAAACCACGCAAGCGCCCCCTCACCTCCTCCTTTATGGGTGCTGGGGGACACACGAGGTGGGGGGGGGGGTGCCCCCCAAGTCCTCGGTGGGGGGAAAAGGGGGAGAAGGCTGAGGCCGGCCACAACTTGCCGCAGCGATGCCGCCCTCATTTCTTGGCCACTTTGGCCTGTTTGTGCTTCGGGGGGGCCCAGCGCAGGCAGATGGAGTCCACTGCGGGGGGGGGGGCGGGGGGAGGAGAAGAAAGCAAGAGTTGGGGGGTGCCCCATAAGTTGGGGGGCAGGGGAAGTGGGGGGAAGGGGGGGGGGGAGAAGGCTGAGGCCGGCCACAACTCGCCGCAGCGATGCCGCCCTCATTTCTTGGCCGCTTTGGCCTGTTTGTGCTTCGGGGGGGCCCAGCGCAGGCAGATGGGAGTTGGGGGGTGCCCCATAAGTTGGGGGGCGGGGGGGGGGAATGGGGGGGCTCGTTAAGGGTTAACGACGTACCGGTGATGGGCGGCTTCTTGTACTGGGCGCTCTTGAGGTGCTCCTCCACCAGTTTGGGGGTGACGCAGATGACGTGCTGCCCCTTCCAGTACTTGACCATGTTGAGGGACTGGAGGGTGCTGATGATGTCGGTCTGGGTGATGCTGGTCATCTGGCTGCGGGGGGGGGGGGGGTTACTGGGAGGACTGGGAGCACTGGGAGGGGGTGGGGGTCACTGGAAGCATGTGGGACCTCCTCCGGTACCCACGGCCCCCGAGATGCCAGGCGGCTGCTGGAGATGCTGGGTGGCTGCTGGAGATATGGAGGGGTTACTGGTCTCAACTGGGACGTTACTGGTCTTACTGGGAGGCGCTGGTGCCCTCCCGAGCTCCTTGATGGCGAGGTTGGCCAACAAGTCCTTCAGGTTCTCCAGCAGGACCCGTCATCCTACATTACTGGGGGGTTACTGGAATCACTGGGGGGGCTACTGGGAGGCTACTGGCCTTACTGTGAGGTTACTGGGAGGCTACTGGTCTCACTGGGAGGCCCTGGTGCCCTCCCGAGCTCCTTGATGGCGAGGTTGGCCAACAAGTCCCTCAGGTTCTCCAGCAGGACCCGTCATCCCATGGTACTGGGGGGTTACCGGGAGTACTGGAGGCGTTATTGGGAGGCTACTGGTCTTACTGGGAGGCTACTGGTCTTACTGGGAGGTGCTGGTGCCCTCCCGAGCTCCTTGATGGCAAGGTTGGCCAACAAGTCCTTCAGGTTCTCCAGCAGGACCCGTCATCCCACCGTTACTGGGAGTACCAGGGGGGTTACTGGGAGGCTACTGGTCTTACTGGGAGGCTACTGGTCTCACTGGGAGGCTCTGGTGCCCTCCTGAGCTCCTTGATGGCAAGGTTGGCCAACAAGTCTCTCACTCAGGTTCTCCAGCAGGACCCGTCATCCCACCGTTACTGGGGGGGGGGGGCGCTACTGGGAGTACTGGGGGGGCTACTGGGAGTTACTGGTGGCCACCTGAGGTCCTTGATGGAGAGGGTCCCCCGGAAGTCCCTCAGGATCTCCAGCAGCACCCAGGACCAGTAGCTGCGGTAGCTGAGCTTGCCCAGGTCCGACAGCGGCTTCTCGGGGGAGCCCACCGTGCTCTCCAGCTTGGACAGCTCGTAGCCTGCCACGGGGGAGGTGGCCACCACCCCTCTTTGGTGGCCACCCCCCCCCTTCTCGGGCATCCCACCACCCCTCTTTGGTGGCCACCCCCCCCCTTCTCGGGCATCCCACCACCCCTCTTTGGTAGCCACCACCCCTCTTTAGTGGCCACCCCCCCTCTTCTTGGGCGTCCCACCACCCCTCTTTGGTGGCCACCACCCCTCTTTGGTGGCCACCCCCCCCCCTTCTCGGGCATCCCACCACCCATCTTTGGTGGCCACCCCCCCTCATTGGCATCCCCTCACCCATCTTTGGCATCCCCCCACCCACCTTTGATGGCCCACCATGCATTTTGGTAGCCCCCCACCCATCTTTGGCGTCCCCCCCCACCCATCTTTGGTCGCCCACCACCCGTCTTTGGTAGCCCACCACCCGTCTTTGGTGGCCCCCCACCCGTCTTTGGTGTCCCACCATGTGTTTTGGTGGCCCTCAGCCATCTTTGCTTGCCCACCACCCCTCTTTGGTGGCCCACCATGCGTTTTCATGGCCCTCACCCATCTTTAGTGGCCCACCATGTGTTTTGGTGTCCCCCCCCCACCCCTCTTTGGTCACACCCCCCCCCCCCCCATCTTTGGTGGCCTGCCACAACTTTTGGTGGCCCCCCCCCCGGCCCCGACTCACTGAAGGCGATGAGGAACTTGCCGTAGCCCCGCCGCTGGTAGGGGGGCAGCGTCAGGATACAGGCCACGTTGTTGCCGTCGGGCGACTCTTTCTCCTACCGGGGGAGGGGGGCAACCCGTGGGTGCCACGCGGGTGCCACGCGGGTGACGTCACCGGGGGGGGGGGACGGGGGACACACGACACGGTGGCCCAACCTTGGAGAAGTAGCCGACGATGTGGGCGCCCTGACGGTCCACCTCCGTCAGGAGGTAGAAGACGAAAGGTTCCACGTCGAAGTAGAGGGTCTTGTGGTCCAGGAAGAGCTTGGCCAGCAGGCAGAGGTTCTGGCAGTAGATCTGGGGGAGGGTCACGCCACGTCACGCCACGTCACGCCACGTCACGCCACGTCACGCCACGTCACGCCACGTCACGCCACGTCACGCGTCGCCCCCCCCCCCTACCTTGTGGTCTTTGCCGTCCACCTCGTAGACAGAGATGTTGCTCTTGCGGTAGATCTCCCGCCCCGGCGGCTGCCGCCACTGGCACTGACCCTGGGGACAGGTCACGCGTTGTCACGCGTGTCCCCAAACACGTCACGTGTGTGTCGTCCCCACCCCCACCCCCCCCCACCCACCAACCACCACCAGAACCATGGTTGCGCCGAGACCTCACGGCCTGGAGGCAGAGCCGGGGCTGCCCCGGGCTCCCCGTGTGCGTGTCCCTACGTGTCCCCATGTGTCGTCCCGTGTCACATGCGTGTCACACACGTGTCACACATGTCACACGTGTCCCCTACCAGCTGGAGGCGGTAGGTGCACTCGAACCTTGTGTATTTGAGGCAGAATTTGCGGATCCAGAGCTTGGGCTGCCCCAGGCTCCCCGTGTGCGTGTCCCTACGTGTCCCCATGTGTCCCCTCATGTGTCACAGACATGTCACACATGTGTCAAACATGTCATGCGTGTCCCCTACCAGCTGGAGGCGGTAGGTGCGCTCGAACTTTGTGTATTTGAGGCAGAATTTGTGGATCCAGAGCTGGGGCTGCCCCGGGCTCCGTGTGTGCGTGTCCCTATGTGTCCCCTCATGTGTCACACATGTCACATGTATGTCACACGCGTGTCACACATGTCCCCTACCAGCTGGAGGCGGTAGGTGCGCTCGAACCTTGTGTATTTGAGGCAGAATTTGTGGATCCAGAGCTGGGGCTGCCCCGGGCTCCGTGTGTGCGTGTCCCTACGTGTCCCCTCATGTGTCACAGACGTGTCACACATGTGTCACACGTGTCACATGTCACACATGTCCCCTACCAGATAGACGCAGTAGGTGCGCTCGAACCTTGTGTATTTGAGGCAGAATTTGTGGATCCAGAGCTGGGGCTGCCCCGGTCTCCCCGTGTGTGCGTGTCCCTACGTGTCCCCGTGTCCCCCCCCGTGTCGCAGGCGTGTCGCAGGCGTGTCCCTCACCAGGTGGAGGCGGTAGGTGCGCTCGTACTTCATGTACTTGAGGCAGTACTCGCAGATCCAGAGCTTGGGCTGTTTGCCGTAGTCCTCGGGGAAGGGGGAGAAGTACCAGGCGTCGATCTCGAAGTGCCCGATGTGGATCTTGTCCACGTACTTCACCTTCGTGATCTGGGGGACGCCCTCGGGGACGTCACCCGGGGGGGGGACACCCCTGGGGACACTCGGGGGGACAATCCCCCCCCCCCTCCCCCCCCTCCCCGCGGGGCCTCACCGCCTCGTGCTCCTTCTCCAGCGCCGCCGTGGTGGGGTCCATCTCGGCGTAGGTCTGGGGAAAGGCTCCCAGTAACGCCCAGTAACACCCAGTAACACCCAGTAGGGACTCCAGTAAAGCCACCCACCACCCCCCCACCGTGGCCTCCCCCCTGCACCCCCCCACCCCCACCCCCCGCCGCCAACGTCCTCCCAGTTCCCACCCTCCCAGTGCCCCCCAGTTCAACCCGACGCCCTCCCAGTGCCCCCCAGTTCAACTCGACGCCCTCCCAGTGCCCACCAGTTCAACCCAACGCCCTCCCAGTGCCCCCTAGTCCCTCCCAGTCCTCTCCCAGTGCCCTCTAGTCCCTCCCAGTGCTCCCCAGTCCCTCCCAGTGCCCTCCAACACCCTCCCAGTGCCTCCAGCACCCTCCCAGTCCCCTCCCATTGCCTCCAACACTCTCTCAGACCCTCCCAGTGCACCCCAGTCCCTCCCAGTAATGGAATTTATACTGGTCCCAGTTCTCCCAGTCCCGCTCACACACTGGTCCCAGCCCCAGTGTTTCCCCCGCCCCAGTTTCCCCCAGTTCTCCCAGTCCCAGTGTTTCCCCCTCCACTGCCCCCGCCCCAGTTCCTCCCAGTTCTCCCAGTGCTCCCCAGTCCCTCCCAGTCCCCTCCCAGTGCCCCCAGAACCCTCCCAGTCCCCTCCCAGTGCTCCCCAGTCCCCTCCCAGTGCCTCCTAGTCCCTCCCAGTGCCCTCCCAGTGCTCCCCAACACCCTCCCAGGCCCTCCCAGTACCCCCCAGTCCCCTCCCAGTCTCTCCCAGTGCCCCCTAGTCCCTCCCAGTCCCCTCCCAGTGCCCCCCAACACCCTCCCAGGCCCTCCCAGTCCCCTTCCAGTCTCTCCCAGTCCCCTCCCAGTGCCCCCTAGTCCCTCCCAGTCCCCTCCCAGTGCCCCACAACACCCTCCCAGGCCCTCCCAGTGCCCCCCAACACCCTCCCAGGCCCTCCCAGTGCCCTCCCAGTGCCACCTTCTGGACGTGGTTGATCTCGTCGTGCTTGCGTTTCTGGTTGCGGGTGATCTTGCGCTCGGGCTGCTCCCCCCCCAGCTCCCCCAGGAACTGCTCGGCGCTTTTCTGCACCGCCTCCTTCAGCGTCTTGCTCAGCGCCAGCCGGTTCTTGTCCACCCACTCGTCCAGTCGCCGGTTAACTGGGAGCACTGGGAGCTTAGCCCCGGGGCCGGGGGTGGGGGGGGGCCGCCGTCCCCCCCACCTTTGCCCCGTCCCAGTACCGCCCAGTACTCACAGCCCACGTAGTGGACGTAATACTCCTCGCGGCCCTCCTGCTCGTTGAGGCGGGACTGGATCACCTCCGCCGAGTCTGCAGGGGGGGGAACTGGGACCAGTAAGAGCGAACTGGGACCGGTCGGAGCGAACTGGGACTGGCTGGAGCGAACTGGGACCGGCCAGGGCGCAAACTGGGGCCCGTCAGAGCAAACTGGGACCAGTTGGGGCGAACTGCGATCAGACAGAGCACAAACTGGGACCTGTTGGGGTGGTAACTGGGGCCCATCAGAGCGAACTGGGACCATTCGGGGTGCAAACTGGGACCGGGCAGAGAGCTAACTGGGGCCCATCAGAGCGAACTGGGACTGGCCGGGGTGCAAACTGGGACCACTCAGAGCTAACTGGGGCCCGTCAGAGCGAACTGGGACCAGTCGGGGCAAACTGGGATCAGACAGTGCAAACTGTGACCCGTCGGAGCAAACTGGGACCGGCCAGGGCACAAACTGGGACCCATCAGAGCAAACTGGGACCGGGCAGAGAGCTAACTGGGGCTCGTTGGAGCAAAAACTGGGACCCGTCGGGGCACAAACTGGGACCGCTCAGAGCACTAACTGGGGCCAGGCCGGGGTGCTAACTGGGACAGGACAGGGTGCTAACTGGGACCCGTCAGAGCAAACTGGGACCAGGTGGGGCGAACTGGGATCAGATAGAGCGCAAACTGGGACCTGTCGGGGTGGTAACTGGGGCCCGTCAGAGCGAACTGGGACTATTCGGGGTGCAAACTGGGACTGTCCGAGGCACAAACTGGGACCCATCAGAGCAAACTGGGACTGGCCAGGGTGCTAACTGGGACCACTCAGAGCACTAACTCGGACCAGTTGGGGCAAACTGGGACCAGTCAGAGCAAACTGGGACTGGCTGGGGTGAACTGGGACCAGGCAGAGAGCTAACTGGGGCCCATCAGAGCGAACTGGGACCGCTCAGAGCGCTAACTGGGGCCAGGCAGAGCGCTAACTGGGGCCCATCGGGGCACAAACTGGGACCCGTCAGAGCAAACTGGGACCTGTCGGGCGCACGGCGAGCCCCCTCCCAGTATGGACCAGTACAGGTGGAGGGCAGGGGGCTGGTCCCAGTTCTCTCAGTCCTGCGATTTAAACTGGTCCCGGTTCTCCCAGTCCCAGTTCTCCCAGTCCTGCTGTGACAGGACTTATACTGGACCCAGTTCTCCCAGTCCCGCTGTGACAGGACTTATACTGGTCCCAGTTCTCCCAGTCCCGCTCACACACTGGTCCCAGCCCCGGTGTTTCCCCCCCCCCGGCCCCAGTTTCCTCCAGTTCTCCCAGTCCCGGTGTTTCCCCCCCGCCCCAGTTCCTCCCAGTGCCCCCAGTCCCGCCGCCGCGCTCACGCCAGGTCCCGTCCGCCCGCCGGCACAGATACGTCTCCCCGATCTCCACCGTCACCTCCGCCTCCCGCGGCGCCGGCGGCGGCGGCGAACCCGAGGAGGCGGCAGGGCCTCGCCCGGCCGCCGCCGCCGCCTCTTCGGGGCCTCCCCCGCGGGGCCTCCCCCCCTCAGAGCCGCCTCCGCCGCCCCCCGCCGCCTCCGGGCCCGGCCCGGGGCCGCCGCCGCTCGGGGCCGCCGCCGCCTCCGCCATGTCCGTCCGCACCGGCCGTCGCGCAGGAAGTGACGTCAGACGCGCGACCGGAGCGTGACGCGGGGGGGGGGGGGGGGGACGGACGGGCGTTGCTAGGAGACGACGGAGCGCGACCAGGGGGCGTGGCCTCGAGGGGCAGGGGGCGTGGCCTCGTGTTGCTGGGAGACGACGAGCGCGCCCAGGGGGCGGTGCCGGGAGGCGGGGCGTGAGGGAGGGGGCGTGGCCACGCGTTGCTAGGAGACGGCGAGTCACCGCCCCTCCCCCCCCTCGCCCCCCCCACCCGCTCCCAGTGCTCCCAGTAAGCCCCGGTGCGCCCCCAGTTCCCTCACAGTCCACCCCAGTCCCTCCCCAGTGCTCCCCAGTCCCCTCCCAGTGTCCCCCCCAGTGCTCCCAGTCTCCCCCAGTATCTCCAGTCCCCCCCCAGTTCCTTCCCAGTGTCTCCCAGTGCCCCCCAGTCCTCCCAGTGACCCCCCCAGTATCCCCCCAGTGCCCCCCAGTACCCCTCAGTCTCCTCCCAGTACCCCCCAGTGCCCCCCAGATCCTCCCCAGTGCCCCCCAGTTCCTTTCCAGTGTCTCCCAGTGCCCCCCAGTCCCTCCCAGTGCCCCCCCAGACCCCCCCAGTCACCCCCCAGTCCCTCCCAGTCCCTCCCAGTGCCCCCCCAGACCCCCCCAGCGATCCCCCAGTCCCTCCCAGTCCCTCCCAGTGCCCCCTCCCAGTGATCCCCAACCGCCCCCAGTGTCTCCGTGTCCCTCCCAGTGTCTCCCAGTGCCCCCCTGGCCCCCCCAGTGTCTCCCAGTGACCTCCAGTCCCTCCCAGTGCCCCCTCCCAGTGATCCCCAGTCCCCCCCAGTGTCTTCGTGTCCCTCCCAGTCCCTCCCAGTGACTCCCAGTGCCCCCCCCCAAACCCTCCCAGTCCACCCAGTATCCTCCCAGTCCTCCCAGTGCCCCCTTGCAAAGGCCACCCCACCCCGTGGTGACACTCCAGAGCCTTTATTGCGCTAACGAGGGTGACACGACGAGGGACGGGGACGGGGGGGTGTCCCCAAGGTGTCCCCAAGGGGGGGGGTTCAAGCCTGGTGGCCACCGAGCCGGGCCACGGGCCACCAGGCCCCAGGCGCCTTCGTTTAAGCCCTAACGAGGCCGCCAGTGTGATGGCCCACGGCACGGAGGTGCCACCGCCCCGGCCCGGCCTGGCTGTCCCCAAAGTGTCCCCAAAGTGTCCCCAAGTCCAGCTCCAAGTGTCCTACGGGCCCCCCAGAAGGTTCTACCACGGCGTGGTGGCCACCATGCCGTGCTCCCAGGCTCCTTCCTTAGCTCCTGATGGGGCCACCATGATGATGGACCCCACCATGGAGGTGCTGGTGGCCATCCCATCTTGATGAGTCCCCAAAGTGTCCCCAAGTCCAGCTCCAAGTGTCCTACGGGCCCCCCAGAAGGTTCTACCACGGCGTGGTGGCCACCATGCTGTGCTCCCAGGCTCCCTCCTTAGCTCCTGATGGGGCCACCATGACGATGGACCCCCACCACCAGCAGGGTGGACCCTCCTAGGGGCCGCAGGCCGGGTCCCCGTGGTGGGGGTGACCCTTGAGGTGCCGGGTGAACTGGGGCTTGTAGCGGAAGCGTTTGCCGCAGGCCCCGCAGCCGTAGGGTTTCTCCCCGGTGTGGATGCGTTGGTGCTTGACCAGGTTGGAGCTGACGCAGAAGCTCTTGCCGCAGGCGCCGCAGCGGAAAGGTCTCTCCCCCGTGTGGGTCCTCTGGTGCTCGATGAGGGTGGAGCTCTGCCCGAAGGCCTTCCCGCACTCCCCGCAACGGTAGGGCCGCTCGCCGGTGTGGGTGCGCTGGTGGGACGCCAGGTGGGTCTTCTTCTTGAAGCGTTTGCCGCACTGCCCGCAGGAGAAGGGCTTCTCCCCCATGTGGGTCCTCTCGTGCTTGACCAGGTTGGAGCTGAGGCTGAAGGTCTTGCCGCAACGCCCGCAGCCGTAGGGTTTCTCCCCCGTGTGGGTCCGGAGATGTTTGACCAGGTTGGAGGTCCGACCGAAGGTCTTGCCGCATTCGGGGCAGGCGTAAGGGGTCTCGCCCGTGTGGGTGCGTCGGTGTTCCGTCAAGGTGGAGCTCCGGCTGAAGGCCCGGCCGCAAACCGGGCAGCCGTAGGGCTTCTCCCCGGTGTGGGTCCGCAGGTGCTCGGCCAAGGTGGAGCTGCGCCCGAAGCTCTTCTGGCACTGGGGGCAGGTGAAGGGTCTCTCCCCGGTGTGGGTCCGCTGGTGCTCGATGAGGTTGGAGCTCTGGCCGAAGGTCTTGCCGCACTCGGTGCAGCGGTAGGGCTTGGGCGACCTCCTCCTCCCGCCGCCCTCCGGCAGGCCCAGCAGGTTGAGGAAGCCCCGCCGGCCACCGCCGGCCACCGCCGCGCCTAGGGGAGGGGAGAGGAAGAGCTGCTGGGCCGTGGGGAGATGGCGGAGGGACGGTCCTGGGAGGAGAACGTCTCCTGGGGGTCATTGTGCCACCACGGAGGGATGTTCCTTGGAGGAGAACATCTCCTGGCCCACATTTGTCCTATTTGCTCAAGTTTTTGCCCCATTTTCTCGGGTTTTGCCCCATTTTCTTGGGTTTCCCCCACAGTTTCTTGGGTTTTGCCCCATTTTCTCAGATTTTTGCCTCATTTTCTTGGGTTTTGCCCCATTGTCTTGGGTTTCACACATTTTCTTGGGATTTTTGCCCCATTTTCTTGGGTTTTGCCCCATTTTCTCAGGATTTTACCCCATTTTTTCATGCATTTGCCCCATTTCGGGGGTGGTTTTGCCCCATTTTCATGGGTTTTGCCCCATTTTCTCAGATTTTTGCCCCAATTTCTGATGGTTTTACCCCATTTTCTCAGGATTTTGCCCCATTTTCTCAGGATTTTACCCCATTTTCTTGTGGTTTTGCCCCATTTTGGGGGGTTTTGCCCCATTTTCTTACGGTTTTGCCCCATTTTCTCGGGATTTTACCCCATTTTCTCATGTTTTTACTCCATTTTCTCCAGATTTTACCACATTTTTTCGTGGTTTTGCTCCATTTTGGGGGGGGGTTTGCCCCCTTTTCTGGGGGGTTTTGCCCCATTTTCTTGTGGTTTTCCCCATTTTCTCGGGGTTTTGCCCCATTTTCTCAGAGTTTTGCCCCATTTCGGTGGGGGGTTGCCCCATTTTCGGGAGGTTTTGCCCCATTTTCTCACCTGCGGGGGGGCGCATGGGGACGTCCCCGTCACCTCGGTCCTGGGGGGGCCGCGGCCCCTCCCCCGGCTCCATTGGCTGCGGGTGCAAACGGGGGGAAAAAGGGCAAAAAATGACAAAAAAAAAAAAACCACCAAAACCCCCCCAAAGCTTTTCACCAAAATCAGGCCTTTTCCCCCCAAAACGTGCCCCGTCCCATGGCCATTATTTGCCCCCCCCCCCCCCCCAACTGGGAGAAACCGACCCATTTTCCCCCCTTTTCACCCCAAAACTCACTCCCCACAATGAGTTAATTCCACATCCCCCGGCGCTGGGAGAAATTTGCCCATTTTCCCCCTTTTTCACCCCAAAACTCACTCCCCACAACGAGTTAAATTTTCCACCCCACCCCCCATCCCACCCCCCACGGGAGAAACCGACCCAATTTCCTTGTTTTTCACCCCAAAACTCACTCCCCACAACGAGTTAATTCACACACACACCCACACACCCCCCCACACACACCCCCCGCGGGAGAAACGGACCCAATTTCCCCCTTTTTCACCCCAAAACTCGCTCCCCACAACGAGTTAATTCACACACACCCCTCCCCCCCCCCCCAGAGTCCCGTTTTCCTCCTTTTTCCCCCCAAAACGCCGCCCCTCCCCTCCCGAATTCCCGCCCCTCCCCCCCCCAGCCGGAGCGATTGACCCGTTTTCCCCCTTTTTCACCCCAAAAATGGGGGGGGGGGAGGGGGGGGAGGAGGGGGGGGGACCCTCACCCCAGCGCTGGCGTCTCCCCGGCGCGCGACAGGCCCAATCCCGGCGGTTTTCGCCCCAAAAGCGGCGGCGGTCGGGGCCTGGCGGACAATGGTGGCGTTTCCTGCCGCAAAGGCTCCCGGGGACACGCCAGGAACACGCGTGTCATCAAGAACATGCCAAGGAACACGCGTGTCACGCTGGGGACACGCCAAGGGACACGTGTGTCACCCAGGAACACATCAGGAACACGCGTGTCACATTGGGGACACGCCAAGGGACACGTGTGTCACCTGGGAATGTGTGAAGGCTCCCAGTAACGCCCCAGTCCCTCCCAGTGCTCCCAGTCCCCTCCCAGTCCTCCCAGTGCCCCCCAAACCCCCTCCCAGTGCCCCCAGTACTCCCCAGTGCTCCCCCAAATCCCTTCCAGTGCTCCCAGTGCCCTTGGCAGCCCCTCCCAGTGCCCTGCCAAATCCCTCCCAGTCCTCCCAGTGCCCCCCCAGACCCCCTCCCAGTCCTCCCAGTACCCCTGGCAGCCCCTCCCAGTCCTCCTAGTGCCCCCCCAACCCCATCCCAGTCCTCCCAGTGCCCCCCAACCCCCCTCCCAGTCCCCTCCCAAACCCCATCCCAGTGCTCCCAGTGCCCCCCAAACCCCCTCCCAGTGCCCCCAGTACTCCCCAGTGCCCCCCCAAATCCCTCCCAGTGCTCCCAGTCCCCCTGGCAGCCCCTCCCAGTCCTCCCAGTCCCCTCCCAAACCCCCTCCCAGTCCTCCCAGTCCCCCTGGCAGCCCCTCCCAGTCCTCCCAGTCCCCTCCCAAACCCTGTCCCAGTGCTCCCAGTGCCCCCCCAAATCCCTCCCAGTCCTCCCAGTACCCCCCAGTGCTCCCAGTATCCCCCAGTCAGCACCCGCAGCCGCGGCCCTTCACTACTCTTTATTGTCATCCTGGGAGGCCTCGGGTGGGGACGCGGAAGGTGGGGTGGGGACCTGGGGGTGGGTCCCCCGTGGTGGGGACGTGGGCCTGGGCCAGGAGGAGAACCTCAGGGTGGTCCTCGGCCTCCCAGGCGTAGCCATGGCCGTGGGGCACCACGATGGACCTGGACCAGGATGATGGAACCCAGGATGGTTCTCCAAGATGAAGCCATGGCCTTGGGGACCATGATGGACCTGGGTGAAGTTGATGGATGCCAGGATGGTCCTCCAAGATGTAGCCATGGCCTTGGGGCACCATGATGGACCTGGACCAAGATGATGGATGGTCCTCCAAGACAAAGTCATGGCCTTGGAGCACCATGACGGACCTGGACCAGGATGATGGAACCCAGGAGGGTCCTCCAAGCCGAAGCCATGGCCTTGGAGCACCATGATGGACCTGGGTGAAGACAATGGATGGTCCTCCAAGATGTAGCCATGGCCTCGGGGCACCACGATGGACCTGGACCAAGATGATGGATGGTCCTCCAAGATGTAGCCATGGCCTTGGGGCACCACGATGGACCTGGACCAGGATGATGGAACCCAGGATGGTTCTCCAAGATGAAGCCATGGCCTTGGGGACCATGATGGACCTGGGTGAAGACAATGGATGGTCCTCCAAGACGTAGCCATGGCCTTGGGGCACCATGATGGACCTGGGTGAGGACAATGGATGGTCCTCCAAGATGAAGCCATGGCCTTGGGGACCATGATGGACCTGGGTGAAGACAATGGATGGTCCTCCAAGACGTAGCCATGGCCTTGGGGCACCATGATGGACCTGGGTGAAGACAATGGATGGTCCTCCAAGACGTAGCCATGGCCTTGGGGCACCATGATGGACCTGGGTGAAGACAATGGATGGTCCTCCAAGACGTAGCCATGGCCTTGGGGCACCATGATGGACCTGGGTGAGGACAATGGATGGTCCTCCAAGATGAAGCCATGGCCTTGGGGACCATGATGGACCTGGGTGAAGACAATGGATGGTCCTCCAAGACGTAGCCATGGCCTTGGGGCACCATGATGGACCTGGGTGAAGACAATGGATGGTCCTCCAAGACGTAGCCATGGCCTTGGGGCACCATGATGGACCTGGGTGAGGACAATGGATGGTCCTCCAAGACGTAGCCATGGCCTCGGGGCACCACGATGGACCTGGACCAGGATGATGGAACCCAGGATGGTCCTCCAAGCCGAAGCCATGGCCTTGGGGCCCCCCACCGGACCTGCCCCACGCCGAGATGCCCTGGGGCGGGGCGGGGAGGGGGGGGGGAAGGTGGCTCTCAGGCGAGGTGGGTGCGCTGGTGCTTGCTGAAGGCCGAGCTCCAGCCGAAGGTCTTGCCGCACTGGGTGCAGCGGTAGGGTCGCTCGCCGGTGTGGGTGTGCCGGTGTTCCAGGAGGTTGGCGCTTTGCCGGAAGCTCTTGCCGCAGTCCCCGCAGCGGTAGGGCCGTTCGCCGGTGTGGGTGCGCCGGTGTTTGGCCAGGTGGGAGTTTTGGCAGAAGCTCTTGCCGCAGAGGCCGCAGGTGTAGGGCCGCTCGCCCGTGTGGGTGCGTTGGTGTTGGATGAGGTTGGAGCTTTGCCGGAAGGCTTTGCCGCATTCGGTGCAGCGGTAGGGTCGTTCGCCGGTGTGGGTCAAGCGGTGTTTGGCCAAGTAGGAGCCCAGGGCGAACCCTTTGCCGCAGAGCGGGCAGAAATGCCGCTCGCCCGCCCCGTGGGTCCGCCGGTGTTCGGCCAGGTTGGAGCTTTGGCTGAAGATCTTGCCGCATTCGGGGCACTTGTAGGGTTTCTCGCCGGTGTGGGTGACCTGGTGCCGCAAGAGCTTGGAGCTCTGCCCGAAGGCTTTGCCGCATTCGGGGCACTTGTAGGGTTTGACGGGGGGCCGGCAAGCCCGGAGGTGACGAGCCAAGCGGCAACTCCAAAGGAAAGCGGCCCCGCAGTGGGGGCAACCCAACGGTTGTTCGGGTTGGTGATGCCGGAGCCCGGCGGGTTGAGCGTAAGCTTTGCCGCAAGCCTCGCACCGGTAAGGTTTGGCCACCGGCCCGTGGCGGCGGCGACGGTGCCGGGCCAGTTGGGCGCTCCCTTCGAAACGTTCGGGGCAGAGAGGGCAAGGGAAAGCGCCGGCGTGGGTTTGGCGATGGAGGAGCAAGGTGGCGCCATGCCGGAAGGTTTGTCCGCACTCCTCGCAGCGGTGAGGCCGCTCGAGGGCCTCGGCGTTGTTGTCGGCGTCGGCGGCATCTTCTTCGTCTTCGCCGTGGTGCTTCTTGCGGTGGCCGGCCAAAGCCGCCGGGCGGGGGAAGTGTTGGCCGCAGTCCCGGCACCGGTGGCCGCCGTGAGCCCCTCGCCGGTGTTTGGCCAAATCGGAGCTGACGGCGAAACGCCGGCCGCATTCGGGGCAACCGTAAGGTCGTTCGCCCGTGTGGGTCCGGCGGTGGGTGGCCAAGGTGGATTTCCGACCGAAAGCCCGGCCGCATTCGGGGCAACCGTAAGGTCGTTCGCCGGTGTGGGTCCGGCGGTGGTGAACCAAAGTGGAGCTTTGGCTGAAGCGGGCGCCGCACTGGCCGCAGCGGAAGGGTTTCTCGCCCGTGTGGGTGCGTTGGTGTTCCAAGAGGGTGGAACCCCGGCTGAAGGTTTTGCCGCACTCGCCGCAGGCGTGTGGTTTGGCGCCGGCGTGACCTTTGCGGTGTTCCAGCAGGGAGGAACTCCAACCGAAGGCTTTGCCGCACTCGCCGCAGCGGTAGGGCCGGTCCCCCGTGTGCACCCGCCGGTGCTTCAGCAGGTTGGAGCTCTGGGCGAAGGCTTTGCCGCACTGGTCGCAGCGGTAGGGCCGGGGGGCGGCCTCCCCGCCCCCATCCTCGGCCTCCTCTTCCTCACCTGGAAGAGGAACACGTCCCTTCCCCCATGAGCAACGTCCCCAAGACCAACGTCCCCAAGACGATGTTCCCAAGACGATGTCCCCAACCTCCAGCATCTCCCTCCCCCCACGACCAACGTCCCCAAGACCAATGTCCCCATGACCAATGTCCCCATGACCAATGTCCCCATGGCCAACGTCCCCAAGACCAACGTCCCCAAGACGATGTTCCCAAGACGATGTCCCCAACCTCCAGCATCTCCCTCCCCCCACGACCAACGTCCCCAAGACCAACGTCCCCATGACCAATGTCCCCATGGCCAACATCCCCAAGACCAACGTCCCCAAGGTGATGTCCCCACCTCCCAGCATCTCCCTCCCCCCCATGTCCAACATCCCCAAGACGATGTCCCCAAGACGATGTCCCCAACCTCCAGCATCTCCCTCCCCCCATGACCAATGTCCCCAAGATCAACGTCCCCAAGACAATGTCCCCAAGACAATGTTGGGGACGTTGGTCTTGGGGACGTTGGTCTTGGGTTCAAGGTGAGGGACATCTCTCATGGGGACAGTGGGGAGGGTCAAGCCGTACCTCAGTTTCCCCGCCCCCCCCCCCCCCCTCCCCAAACGCCGATGGTCAGGACTCACCCGGTGGCGGCACGGTGGCAGCGGCGGCCGGTCCCGGCGGTGGGGAGCTGGGGAGGAAAAAAGGGTGGTGGCACCCCGTGGGGACGTGGCCACCATGGGGACATGGCGCCCCCCCACCCCCGGGGCAGAGGGGGACAGTGGGATGTGGGTTTTGGGGTGAAGGATGTGGGTCATGGGGGGAGGGAGGTGCTGGGGGGGGTGGGGACATCACCTTGGGGACATCGTCTTGGGGACGCTGGTCTTGGGGACATTGGCCATGGGGGAAGGGACATGCTGGCACCTTGGGGACATCGTCTTGGGGACATCGTCGCACCTTGGGGACATCGTCTTGGGGACGTTGGCCATGGGGGGAGGGAGATGCTGGAGGTTGGGGACATCACCTTGGGGACACCGTCTTGGGGATGTTGGTCATGGGGGAAAGGACATGCTGGCACCTTGGGGACATCGTCTTGGGGACGTTGGCCATGGGGTGAGGCAGATGCTGGGAGATGGGACATCACCTTGGGGACAACACTTTGGGGACATCGTCTTGGGGACGTTGGACATGGGGGGGAGGGAGATGCTGGGGGGTGGGGACATCACCTTGGGGACAACATGGTGGCCCTGGGGATGTCCCCAAGGGCTGGGGTCCCGTGTCCCCCCTGTGTCCCCCCCCGTGTCCCCGTCCCCACCTGGTGGCCTCGGGCTCCTCCAGTGGGAAGGGCCCGTTGCTGTCACCGTCCTCCGGGAAGTCGGGGACCGACGGGGACTCGTCCTGGGGGGGGGGGGACAGGGGACGCTGCGTCACCGGGCGGCGCGTGCCACACGTGTCCCTCCCCATAGCCCCTATAGGGGGTCAGCTCCCGCCCCACAGCCCCTATAGCCCCCCCTATAGCCCCTATAAGGGGTCCAATCCTGCCCCATAGCCCCTATATCCCCCCCTATAGCCCCTATGGGGGTCAGATCCCGCCCCATAGCCCCTATATCCCCCCCCATAGCCCCTATAGGGGGTCAGATCCCGCCCCATAGCCCCTATAGCCCCCCCCATAGCCCCTATAGGGAGGCAGCTCCCGCCCCACAGCCCCTATGTCCCCCTCATAGCCCCTATAAGGGGTCCAATCCTGCCCCATAGCCCCTATATCCCCCCCTATAGCCCCTATGGGGGTCAGATCCCGCCCCATAGCCCCTATATCCCCCCCCATAGCCCCTATAGGGGGTCAGATCCCGCCCCATAGCCCCTATAGCCCCCCCCATAGCCCCTATAGGGGGGCAGCTCCCGCCCCACAGCCCCTATGTCCCCCTCATAGCCCCTATAAGGGGTCCAATCCTGCCCCATAGCCCCTATATCCCCCCCTATAGCCCCTATGGGGGGGGCAGCTCCCGCCCCATAGCCCCTATGTCCCCCCCTATAGCCCCTATAGGGGGTCAGATCCCGCCCCACAGCCCCTATATCCCCCCCCATAGCCCCTATGGGGGTCAGATCCCGCCCCACAGCCCCTATGTCCCCCTCATAGCCCCTATAAGGGGTCCAATCCTGCCCCATAGCCCCTATATCCCCCCCTATAGCCCCTATGGGGGGTCAGAACCTGCCCCATAGCCCCCCTACCCCCCCCATAGCCCCTATGGGGGGAGTCCGCTCCCCTCCCGTCCCCCCGCTCACCTCCATTGTCATCGGTGGCGTCACCGCAGACGTCACGCGTGGGGGGAGGGGCCGGACGTCTGGGTCCACACTGCCCCTCCCCCCCCACTTCCCCCCCCACTTCCGCTTCCTGTCCCTCCCCCCCCGCCCCCTTCCTCCTCCTCCTCCTCCTCCTCCGCCCGCCCCGACGGTGAGTCCCGGCGCCCCCAAACCCGCCGGATTTCACCCCAAAACGGGGGCCTGGGGCGGGGGGTTGGGGGGAGGGGTTGAGGGGGTGGGGTGGGGGGAGGGGGGAGGCGGGGGGGGGGGGAGGGGGTTAATTAGCGCCGCAATTAAGGGCGGCGGCGCTGGGTCATCGGGATAGTTGTGAACGTCGCATTGATTAATTGCGGTTTCATTAATGGGGGGATTAATTAAGGCCAGCGCGACCACCCACGGCGTTCGTCGCGACCCACGGCGTGAATTGCGACCCATCGCGTTCATTAATTAATGGCGTTAATTGCGGTCACGGCGCCCATCGCGCGTCTCAAACTCGTCCCAAGAGTCGGAATTCGCCGTCTCGACCCACGGCGTTAATTGAAACCCACGGCGTTAATTGCGACCCGCAGCATTAATTACGACCCACGGCGTTAATTGCGACCCATGGAACTCATTGTGACCCATCGCATTAATTAATTAGTTGCATTAATTGCGATCGTGGCGTCCATCGCGTGCCCCAAACTCATCGCGTGGGTTGGAATTTGCCGCAGTGACCCACGGCGCTAATTGCGACCCACGGCGTTAATTGCGACCCATCGAACTCATTGCGACCCATTGCGTTCATTAATTAATGGCGTTAATTGCGGTTGCGGCGCCCATCGCGCGTCTTAAACTCGTCCCAAGAGTCGGAATTCGCCGTCTTGACCCACGGCGTTAATTGCGACCCACAGCGTTAATTACGACCCATGGTGTTAATTGCGCCCCACGGCGTTAATTATGACCCACGGTGTTAATTGCAACCCATGGAACTCATTGTGACCCATCGCGTTAATTAATTAGTTGCATTAATTGCGATTGTGGCGTCCATCGCGTGCCCCAAACTCATCGCGCGGGTTGGAATTCGCCGCAGTGACCCACGGCGTTCGGTCCGCAGTGACCCACGGCGTTAATTGCGACCCACGGCGCTAATTGCGACCCACGGCGTTAATTGCGCCCCACGGCGTTAATTGCGACCAACGGCGTTAATCGCGACCCACAACATTAATTAATTAGTTGCGTTAATTGCGGTCGCGGCGCCCATCGCGTGTCTTAAACTCGTCCCAAGAGTCGGAATTCGCCGTCTTGACCCACGGCGTTAATTGTGCCCCACGGCGTTAATTGCACCCCACGGCGCTAATTGCGACCCATCGCGTTCATTGCGACCCATTGCATTAATTAATTAGTTGCATTAATTGCGATCGTGGCGTCCATCACGTGCCCAAACTCATCGCGCGGGTTGGAATTTGCCACAGTGACCCACGGCGTTCGGTCCTTGCGCCCCACGGCGTTAATTGCGACCCACGGTGCTAATTGCGACCCACGGCGTTAATCGCGACCCACGGTGTTAATTACGACCCATCGAACTCATTGCGACCCATCACATTCATGAATTAATGGTGTTAATTGCGGTCGCGGCGCCCGTCGCGCGTCTCAAACTCCTCCCAAGAGTCGGAATTCGCCGTCTTGACCCACGGCGTTAATTGTGCCCCACGGCATTAATTGAAACCCACGGCGTTAATTACGACCCACGGCATTAATTGCGATCCACGGCATTAATTGTGCCCCACGGCGTTAATTGCGCCCCACGGCATTAATTGAAACCCACGGCGTTAATTACGACCCACGGCGTTAACTGCGACCCATGGAACTCATTGCGACCCATCGCGTTAATTAATTAGTTGCATTAATTGCGATCGTGGCGTCCATCACGTGCCCCAAACTCATCGCGCGGGTTGGAATTTGCCGCAGTGACCCACGGCGTTAGGTCCTTGCGACCCACAGCGCTAATTGCGACCCACGGTGCTAATTGCGACCCACGGCATTAATCGCGACCCACAACATTAATTAGTTGCGTTAATTGCGGTCGCGGCGCCCATCGCGCGTCTCAAACTCCTCCCAAGAGTCAGAATTCGCCGTCTCGACCCACGGCGTTAATTGCGCCCCACGGCGTTCGTTGCGCCCCACGGCGTCGCTTCCACCCCTGCGCCGCGTCCGCCAATTAACGGCCTTAATTACCATTTCCCCTCACAGGTGCCAAACCCCCCCCTCCCTCCTCCCCGTTGCCACGGAGACGGCGCCCGATTCAACCATCCCCCGGCCGCGAGCCCACACCCCCGACCCGGTAGCCCAGCGGCTCCCCCCAATTAATTAACGGCGGGGGGGGGGGTTGTGTGTTAATTAGGGCGGGGCCACCATGCCCAAGGGGCCGCGGCCGGCCGAGCGCTACCGCCTGAAGTACGGCCGCTTACGGCGGGCGGCCCGAGCCCTGGTCTTCGAGAACGGGGCCCTTTGCGACGAGGTGGCTCGTTTGGAAGCCAAGTGGCTACGAGCCCGGGAGGAGCGGCGCTTCCTCCTTGCCCGCCTCCTCCGGTTCCGAGCCGCCGCCGCCACCGAGGAAGGCGCCGGCGAGGTAGCCGGCCGGCGAGCGCGGCGGGGCGGGCCGCGAGAAGGCGGGAGGGAGGTGGCCCGCCCGGTGGGGGCGAGGGCTACCGGGCAACGGGAGGAGGGGAGGGCGACGGGGCAACGAGAGGGGCCACGGGACGAGCCGCCGCGGGCGGCGAGGGCTACCGGGCAACGGGAGGAGCGGAGGCCGACGGGGCAACGAGACGAGCGGAGGCCGACGGGGCAACAAGACGGGCCCCGGGACGAGCCGCCGCGGGCCACGGGGGCCAGGCCACCGGACGAGGGCAGGGCAACGGGGGCCAGGCCGGTCGGAGCCCGAGACGAGAGGAAACCGACGGGGCAACGAGACGGGAGCCGGGACGAGCCGCGGGCAACGGGAGCGAAACCCATCGGGCCCCGGGATGGGACGAGGCCACCGGGGGCCGGCGACGGGCTCCGGGCCGGGCCCAGAGAAGGTTCAAGGCCACCGGGGCTACGAGAAGAGACCAAAGACGGGTCAAGGCCACGCCTCGGCCTAAGAGACGATTCCAAGCCGGCCGCCATCTTGAAAGCCCCCGAGGAGTCCCCTAGCCCAAGCGGGCCACCGTCGGCCATCTTGAGGCCACCACCTCGCCGCCGGGGTGGGGCCTCGCCTTTGCCCTTGACCTTGGGGCCGTTGACAGTGCAGAGTTTGGGGGCGGGCGGGCCGGGGGCCATCTTGCCGGTGGGTTTCCGTAGCACCCGCCTCTACGCCGGTAGCCGACGGCCAGCCCGGCGTCGCCTCTACACTTGCCGGGTGGTGGCCGGTCCCCGGTGCGAGATAGTAGCCGAGGAGGAAGGCGGGAGGGGGGGTGGGGGTGGGGTGGTGGTGGCAGCGGGCCCCACCCCCGACGCCTGTCATGGCCGCCTCCTCCAAGCCCTGGGGGAAAGCGGGGCACGAGCCCCGGTGGCCGGCGCCGGCGCCGATTTCTTCGGCCTCAGTCACCCCGTCGTGCGCCGGCTCCTGCAGCAGGAGGAGGAGGAGGAGGAGGAGGAGGACGAGGACGAGGAGGATGAGGAGGACGAGGAGGAGGAGGAAGATGAGGAGGAGGAGGAGGACGAGGAGGAGGAGGAGGAGGAGGAGGAAGATGGGGCCGCCCCGGCCTTCGGCTACGCCACCATCTTCCTGGGCAGCCCCGCCGGCTCCGACCAGTGACCACCAAATAAAGGCCCCCGCTTGCCGCTGCCGCCATCTTGGTTTGGGACCCCACCCCAAGGACAACCAGAGGGTGTCGGGGGATGGCCGAGGGTGGGCAAGGAGTGGCCAAGGGGGGACAAGGGAGTGGCCAAGGGGGGGTTGGGGATGGGCAAGGAGTGGCCATGGGGGTTTGGGGATGGGCAAGGAGCGGCCAAGAGGGGGCAAGGAGTGGCCAAGGGTGGTTGGGGTTGGCCAATGTTGGCCAAGGGTGGTCAAGGAGTGGCCAAGGGGGGTTGGGGATGGGCAAGGAGCGGCCAAGGGGGGTCAAGGAGTGGCCAAGGGGGGGCAAGGAGTGGCCAAGGGGGGTTGGGGATGGGGAAGGAGTGGCCAAGGGGGGCAAGGAGTGGCCAAGGGTGGGCCAGGAGTGGCCAAGGGGGGGTTGGGGATGGGCAAGGAGTGGCCAAGAGGGGGCAAGGAGTGGCCAAGAGTGGTTGGGGTTGGCCAACGGTGGCCAAGGGTGGGCAAGGAGTGGCCAAGGGGGGGGTTGGGGATGGGCAAGGAGTGGCCAACGGTGGTTGGGGCTGGGCAAGGAGTGGCCAAGGGTGGCCAGGAATGGCCAACGGTGGCCGGGGACGGGCAAGGAGTGGCCGAGGCCATCCTGCCAATGACGCTCGTCGCGGCTCCCACCCTCTCGGGTTTATTGGCCAAGATATGGGGCAGGGGGAGGACGTGACCCCCAAGTTGGGGCCCCACCCCCCCCCACCGCCCCACACGTCTCCTATTGGATGTTGTGGTAGAGGCGCACGACGTCGGGGCACTCGCCCAGGGCTTGCAGGAGCTGTTCCGCCTTGGCCCGCGTCTCCTCCGGCAACGAAACCCGGGCCCGGGGCAAGTACTCGATGGCGGCCGAGAGCGGGCGCAAGCCCCGGGCTTCCAGTCGCTCCTGCACCGGCCGCAGGGCCGAGGGCTCGCAGATGAACTGGGGGGTAGCCAACAGGAAGGTGGGGGGGAGGTTGGGGTTGGCCAATGGTGGCCAAGGAGGGGTTGGGGTTGGCCAACTGTGGCCGACGGTGGGCAAGGAGTGGCCAAGGGTAGTCGGGGATGGGCAAGGAGTGGCCAACGGGGGTTGGGGATGGGCAAGGAGTGGCCAACAGTGGTCAAGGAGTGGCCAAGGGTGGTTGGGGTTGGCCAGTGGTGACCAAGGAGTGGCCAATGGTGGTCGGGGCTGGCCAATGGCGGCCAACGGTGGCCAATGCTGGTCAAGGAGGGGCCAAGGGAGGTCGGGGATGGTCAAGGGCGGCCAACGGTGGCCAACGGTGGCCGGGGCTGATCCGCCGGCCCCCGCCCTCCTCACCCACCTTCAGCACCGGCTCCTCCTCCTCCTCCTCCTCCTCCTCCTCGGGGACGACGTCCTGGGCCCCGGCCTCCAGTGCCGCCTCCAGCGCCTCCTCCATGGAGACGGGGCCGCCCCGAACGTTGCGCGGCCCCACGCGCACCACCCCCTTCTCCTCAAAGCCGTGCCGCGCCCCCTCCGCCAGCGTCCCCCTGGGGGGCGCCCCACGCTTGCCTCAGCCCCACACGGCGGGAGGCGGGGGGGGGGGCCGTGTCCCACCTGCCCCATAGCGCCCCATGGGGTCCCACCAGCCCCACACAGCCCCATGGAGTCCTACCAAGCCTAGATGACCCCATGGGGTCCCACCTGCCCCACATCACCCCACGGCGTCCCACCAGCCCCACATCACCCCATGGAGTCCCACCAACCCTGGACGACCCCATGGCGTCCCACCAGCCCCACATCACCCCACGGCATCCCACCAGCCCCACATCACCCCATGGAGTCCCACCTGCCCCACATCACCCCACAACGTCCCACCAACCCTGGACAACCCCATGGCGTCCCACCAGCCCCACATCACCCCACGGGGTCCCACCAGCCCCACACCACCCCAGGGGGTCCCAGCCGCCCCCCATCACCCCATGGGGGTCTCCCCCCGCCCCGTCCCCACCCCCCGGCTGACCCATGGCGGGTGAGGAGGAGGCGGACGTCGTGCTGGCTGCGCCGGGGGTTGTCGGTGAGGACCTCCAGGAGAAGAGCCGCCCCACCAGGCCCACGGGCTTCGTAGAGGAGCCGGGACCCCGCCGCCGCTGCCCTTTCCTGTGGGGCAAGGCGGGGGTCAAAGATTGTCATCCCCGCCCCACACTTGGGGGGCAGCATCCCCTCCCCTCCCCCCCCAACAAGGACCTACCGCGCCCTGAATGGCCGCCTCGATGGAGGCCTTGGGCATGTTCTTGGCCCGACATTGCTCCACCACGTTGGCCAACTGGGCGTTGAGTGCCGGGTCCGGACCCCCTTCTATGGGGAGAAGTGTGGGGTGGGACTAGGGGGGGGGGGTCGTGTGTGGGGCAGGGGGGGAGACCCTTCGCAAAGGAGATGCCGGAGGGGCTGGAAGGGTCTAAAGGGTATCCGGGATCCTGGAGAAGCCGAGGAGACCCTGGGAAATGTGGGGCTGAGGGGACTTGGGGGGCAGAGAGATGGGGGGGGGGGGGGAGGTTGGGGGGCTGAGGGACCTCCAGGATCCTGGGGGGCGGGGGGGGGGGATCTAGGGGGCAGCAGGGATGAGACACCCCACGGGGTCCCACCTGCCCCATAGCGCCCCACGGGTTCCCTCCAGCCCCATAGCGCCCCACGGAGTCCCACCAACCCCGGACCGCCCCAGAGGGTGCCCCCCAGCCCCATAGTGCCCCATGGGATCCCCCCAACCCCACATGACCCAATGGGGTCCCACCTGCCCCATAGCGCCCCACAGCGCCCCATGGGATCCCCCCAGCCCCATAGTGCCCCAGGGCATCCCCCCCAGCCCCACACCACCCCACGGAGTCCCCCCAACCCCACATGACCCAATGGGGTCCCACCTGCCCCATAGCGCCCCATGGGGTCCCACCTGCCCCACACAGCCCCATGGGTTCCCTCCAGCCCCATAGTGCCCCATGGGTTCCCTCCAGCCCCACACCACCCCATGGAGTCCCACCAACCCCATATGACCCAATGGGGTCCCCCCAGCCCCACACCGCCCCAGAAGGTCCCCCCTGCCCCATAGCGCCCCATGGGTTTCCTCCAGCCCCATAGCGCCCCATGGAGTCCCCCCAACCCCACATGACCCAATGGAGTCCCACCTGCCCCGCAGCGCCCCATGGGATCCCCCAACCCCACACCGCCCCACAGAGTCCCCCCAGCCCCACACCACCCCATGGAGTCCCACCAACCCGGCATGACCCAGTGGGGTCCCACCTGCCCCATAGCGCCCCAGGGCGTCCCCCCCAGCCCCATAGCGCCCCATGGCGCCGTACCGCGGGCGGCGGCGCGCAGCATGAGGCCCAGGCGCTGGAAGAGGCGGCTGCGGGCGGCGTCGCGCGGCCCCTTGACGTTCCTCACCTTGGACCAGCGGTTGTGGCCGGCCCAGGCCCCCCCCCCGGCTACGTGGAGGGGGCGGCCGGTGGCCACCAAACGGGGCCAACGGGCCAGTGCCCCCATGGCCGCCATGGGGCTGGGGGGGGGTGTGTGAGGTGGGTCCCAGGCATCTGGAACCTTCCCCCCCCAATAAGTGACCCCACCCCATAAGTGACACCCCCCCCCCCCCCCATATGGAACCCAGCCCCATAACTGACCCCCTCCATAAGTGACCCCCCCCATAAGTGACCCTCCCCATAAGTGACACACCCCCCCCCCCATGGAACTCAGCCCCATAAGTAACATCCCCCATAAATGACACCCCCCCCCCCCCCGGAACCCAGCCCCAAAAGTAACACCCCCCATAAGTGACCCCCCTATAAGTGACCCCCCCCCCATAAGGAACCCAGCCCCACAAGTGACACCCCCCCCCCCCATAACGGACCCCCCCCCCCCCATAAGTGACACCCCCCCACACATGGAACCCAGGCCCATAAGTAACACCCCCCATAAGTGACCCCCCTATAAGTGACCCTCCCCCATAAGTGACACCCCCCCCATAAGGATCCCAGCCCCATAACTGACCCCCTCTATAAGTGACCCCCCCCGCCCCATAAGTGACCCCACCCTATAGGCAACCCCCCCCATAAGTCACCAGCCCCATAAATGCCCCCCCCCCCCGCGGCTTTACCGCGTCCGAGGGCAGCGCGGCCCCTCCCCCCCCCGCCGCCGCCGCCGCAGGGGCCGATGGGAAACGCGCGGGGACGGCGCGGGGAAATGACGTCACGGCTTTTAGTCAATGGCCACGCGCGTTTTCCCACGGGGCGGGGCGGGGCGAGGAGTTGGGGGGGGGGGGAGGGAACGGCCCCTATAGCGCTTGTGGGGCCGCCCCATAGATTCTATAGCGCTTGTGGGGCAGCCCTGTAGGCTCTATAGGAGCATGTGTGGGGCAGCAGAGACCCTATAGCGCTTATGGGGCGGGGCGGGACGTTGGCCAACGGCTGTGGGTCAGCGGGGGGGGGGGGGGGGTGTGATGTGTGGGTCAGCGGGGGGGGGGGGGGGGTGAGTTATGGGGCGGTGACCGTGACTCACCGGCAGCTGGTTCCTCCCGGGGGGGGCGGGGGGGGGGCGCTATGGGGCGCCCCACGGATGGGAGGAAAGCCGTGGGGCCCAGCCGTGGGGCGGGGGGGGGGGGGACACCCCCCCCCTTGCGCAATGGGGTGGGGGTGGGGGGGGTGGTTGTGGGGCAGGAAGACACCCCAAAATGGGGCGTGACCCCCAAGAGGATGCCGGGACCCCCCCCCCCCCAAGCTGTGCCCCATAGGGCCGTGCCCCCCCCAGCTGTGGCCCATAGGGCCGTGCCCCCCCCTTCTCCCCCTTTTCTCTCCCCTTCCCTCCCCCCCCCATTTTTACACCCCCCCCCCCCCCAAATTCCACCCCCCCCTCCCCCCAACCCCCCCCCACCCCCCCCCGGTGCTTCCTTCCCCTCCCGCCCCCCCCAACTTCTCGTTTCCCGCCTGTTCCCCCCCCCCAACTTCTGCTTTATGTCACACACCCCCCCCCCCCCCGCCCCCCCCCCTTACCCCCCCGCAAAAAACCGTCTCCATCCTCGACATGGAGCCGCGGCTTCTCCTCGCTTGTTTGGGGGCAGGTGGGTGTCCCCCCCCCCCCCCCCCCCCAAATCCCCCAATTTACGGGGTGGCACCCGGACCCCTGGGTCCACCTGGTGCCCCCCCCCATTTTTTTCCTTTTTTTTCCCCCAAAAAAACCCTGTGAAATTAGCACTGGCGTCGTGCGGGGGTTCGGGGCTGGACGCGGAGACGGCGACCGTCTTCCATGGAGACGCCGGGGGGGATTTCGGCCGGAGCGTGGCCCAGTTCGGCCCTTCCCAGGACGGCGGGTAAAGTGGGGGGGGGGGGGATTGGGGGGGGGTGTGACATCGAGGAGTTGGGGATTTCACCCAAATTTGGTCTTTTTTGGGGTGATATCGAGGAGTCGGTGCCCCAAATTTGCGTGTTTTTTAGGGTGACGTCAAGGAGGTCGCGCCCCCCCCCCCCAAATTTGGTCTTTCTGGGATTTCACCCCAAATTGGTCTTTTGGGGGGGATATTGAGGAGGTCCCACCCCAAATTTGGTGTTTCTGGGGTGACATCGAGGAGGTCGCCCCCAAATTTGGTCTTTCTGGGGTGACATTGAGGGGATTTCACACAAAATTGGTCTTTTTGGGATGACTTCAAGGAGGTCGCACCCAAATTTTGTCTTTCTGGGGTGACATTGAGGAGTTGGTGCCACAAATTTGGTCTTTTTTGGGTGACATCAGGGAGGTCACCCCCCCAAATTTGTTCTTTCTAGGGTGACATGGAGGAGGTCGCACCCAAATTTGGTGTTTCTGGGGTGACATTGAGGGGGATTTCACCCCAAATTGGTTCTTTTGGGGTGATATTGAGGAGGTCCCACCCAAATTTGGTGTTTCTGGGGTGACATCGAGGAGGTCACACCCAACTTTGGTCTTTCTGGGGTGACATTGAGGGGATTTCACCCAAATTTGGTCTTTTTTGGGGTGACTTCAAGGAGGTCACCCCCAAATTTGGTCTTTCTGGGGTGACGTTGAGGAGTTGGGGCCCCAAATTTGGTCTTTTTTCGGTGACATCAGGGAGGTCACCCCCCAAATTTGGTCTTTCTGGGGTGACATCAAGGGGATTTCACCCAAATTTGGTGTTTCTGGGGTGACATCAAGGAGGTTGCACCCACATTTGGTCTTTTTGGGGTGACATTGAGGGGATTTCACCCAAATTTGGTCTTTTTTGGGTGACATCAAGGAGGTCACCCCTCAAATTTGGTCTTTCTGGGGTGACATCGAGGGGATTTCACCCAAATTTGGTCTTTCTGGGGTGACATCGAGGGGATTTCACCCAAATTTGATGTTTCTGGGGTGACATCAAGGAGGTCACCCCTCAAATTTGGTCTTTCTGGGGTGACATCGAGGGGATTTCACCCAAATTTGGTCTTTCTGGGGTGACATCGAGGGAACTTTCTGCCCCGCAGCGTCTTGGTGGGCGCCCCATCGGAAGGCGGCGCGGGGAGGATTTACCACTGCCGGTATCGCACCGGGAGGTGTCAGGAGGTGCCCGTCAGCGGTGAGACACCCCCCCCCTCTCCCCCCCCACCCCATGACCCCACCCACCCCCCCCAAAAAAACTTCCTCATGTCGAGGAGGAGGAGGAGGAGGGTCTCACCCCATTTCCCCCTCAGGACCCCCCGGAGCCGTTAACGCGTCCTTGGGGTTGGCGTTGGCTTCCGGGGACACCAGGGCGTTGGTGAGTTGGGGGGGGGGGTAGGGGGGGGTTGGTGGAGGGGGGGGTTGGGAAGGGGTTCGGTGGGGGTCACCCCCCCCCCCCCCCCCCCCCAAAATTGGGGTCAGTTTTGGGGGGTGAAGCCCACCCGAATTTGGGCGCTCTGGGAGGGGAAAATTGGCCTTTCGGGGGGGGGGGCATCGACAAGGTCGCCCCCAAATTTGGTCTTTTTAGGGTGATATCGAGGGAATTTCACCCAAATTTGGTCTTTCTGGGGGGACATTGAGGGGATTTCACCCAAAATTGGTCTTTTTTGGGTGACATCAAGGAGTTGGTGCCCCAAATTTGGTCTTTTTTGGGTGTCATCAAGGAGGTCGCACCCAAATTTGGTCTTTCTGGGGTGATATTGAGGAGGTCGCACCCAAATTTGGTGTTTCTGGGGTGACATCAAGGAGGTCGCCCCCCCCAAATGTGGCCACCCCTGGTTATCACCCCTTCTGCCCCTCCCCCCCCCCCCATCTTGGGCTCTGCTGATTTGGGGGTGTCGTGTGTGTCCCCCCCCCACCCCAACCCCCCCAGGCGTGCGGCCCCACAGTGCCCCAAACCTGCGGGGAGAACGTCCACCTCAACGGCTTCTGTGTCCTCCTGGACGCCAACCTCCAGCAGCTCCAGCTCATCCCAGTTGCCCGACGAGGTACGGGGCGTGGGAGGGGATGACGCCTTGGGGGACATCTCCCCGACACCCCCCCCACACCCCCTCCCCCCATATTTTTGCCCCCCCCCAAGAGTGTCCCAAACGCGCCTCCGATTTGGTGCTCCTCATCGACGGCTCGGGCAGCATCAAGCACCACGACTTCTTGAAGATGAAGACCTTCGTCGCCGAGGTGATGAAGCGCTTCAAGGGCACCGACACCCAGGTACCGCCCCCCCCCCACCGACCGGGTGATGGAAGTGACCCCCAAACCCCCCCCCCACCCCCCCAAGGTTGGCCAACGGGGGCGTCATCTTGTGGAACGGGGTCTCCGTTGATGTTGCGCCCGGCGGCTCCTTGCAACGTTCGGGGCCGTTCTTCACCCTTGGCGACGGGGTGGCACCTTGGGGGGGGTGGGGGGGGGGTTGTGGCCCCCACCAGCGCGTCCCCACATTGTCCCCGTCCCCCCCAGTTTGCTCTCACCCAGTTCTCCACCACCGTCTACAATCACTTTGACTTCGACGCCTTCCGGAGGTCCCCCGACCCCTTCTCGCTCCTGAAGAAGGTGATGCAGCTCCGGGGTCTAACCTACACGGCCACCGCCATCTGGGATGTCCTGTGAGTCCCGTGTCCCACCCCCACCCCCCCCACCACCCCCCAACCTGCCCTGGGGTGGAGACCCACCCTGGTCCTTCCCCGGCTGCAGGACGAAGACGTTCAGCCCCAGCAAAGGGGCTCGAGAAGACGCCAAGAAGATCCTCATCGTCATCACGGACGGGAGGAAGTACGGCGACCCGCGGGAGTACTCAGAAGTCATCCCATTGGCCAACAAGATGGGGGTCACCCGCTATGCCATCGGGGTGAGGGAACCTGCGGGCCCAGAGCCAGCCACCCCCAAGCGAGGAGGCACCTCGAACACCTCTGCCCCAGCCATCTCCATCCATCCCCATCCATCTCCATCCATCCCCATCCATCTCCACCCATTCCCATCCATCCCCACCCATCTCCACCCATTCCCATCCATCTCCATCCATCCCCATCCATCCCCATCCATCCATCTCCATCCATCCATCCCCACCCATCTTCATCCATCCATCCCCATCCATCTCCATCCATCTCCATCCACCCATCCATCTCCATCCATCCCCATCCATCCATCCCCATCCATCCATCTCCATCCATCCATCCCCACCCATCTTCATCCATCCATCCCCACCCATCTCCATCCATCCCCATCCATCCATCCCCATCCATCTCCATCCATCTCCATCCATCTCCATCCACCCATCCATCTCCATCCATCTCCATCCATCTCCATCCATCTCCATCCATCTCCATCCATCTCCATCCATCCCCATCCATCTCCATCCATCTCCATCCATCCCCATCCATCCCCATCCATCTCCATCCATCTCCATCCACCCATCCATCTCCATCCATCCATCCCCACCCGTCTCCGCCCGTCTCCCTCCATCCCTCCCTCCCCCCCCAGGTGGGCGCCGCCTTCTCGGACGCGGGGGCCATGGCCGAGCTCCAGGCCATCGCCTCCCCCCCCGCCCAGGACCACGTCTTCCGGGTGGACAACTTCGACGCCCTGCAGGGCATCCAGGCCCAGCTGCAGGAGAAGATCTTCGCCATCGAGGGTAGGGGCGGGGTGGGGGTGACCCCGGGGGGGAGGAGGAGGGGGGGGGGCGACCCCCCCTCACCCCCCCCTCCCCCCCCCCAGGCACCCAGTCCACCCACAGCAGCTCCTTCCAGCTGGAGATGGCCCAGGAGGGCTTCAGCGCCCTGCTCACCCCCGTAAGCGTCCCCCTGACACCCGCCCGGGGGGGGGGTCCCCGAGGGCCCTCCCCCCCCTCCCCCCCACCCCCCCCCCCCTCTCCCCGTCTCTACTGGTGCAGGAGGGGCCCGTACTGGGAGCGGTGGGCGCCTACGACTGGGCCGGAGGGGTCTTTGTCTACGGCGGGGGTGGGGGACACCCCGCCTTCCTCAACGCCTCCCGAGCCGCTGCCGGGGACATGAGCGATGCCTACTTGGGTAAGGGTGGGGTGGGGGCGGAGACGGGCAGGGCCCCAGGGGCGGGGCGGGGGGCCCGGGAGGGGGCTGGGGACGGGGGGTGGCCCCACGAGGTCCTGGAGACCTTGGTGGCCCCATGAGGATCTTGGGGACGTTGGTGGCCCCATGAGGATCTGGGGGACCTTGGTGGCCCCATGAGGGTCCTGGAGACCTTGGTGGCCCCATGAGGATCTGGGGGACGTTGGTGGCCCCATGAGGGTCCTGGAGACCTTGGTGGCCCCAGGAGGATCTTGGGGACCTTGATGGTCCCTGGAGGGTCCTGGGGACCTTGGTGTCTCCACGATCTCCTGGGGACCTTGGTGCCCCCGTGACCTTCTGGGCAGGGAGGTGCCCTCGCGAGGCCCCGGGGCCACCAGCCTCCCCGTGGGTCCCCCCCTGCTGACCCCCCGCTGTGCCCAGGCTACGCGGCCGAGTCCCTGGCCCTGGGGGGCCGCCCCGCCCTGGCGCTGGGGGCCCCCCGCTACCGCCACGTCGGCCGCCTCCTCCTCTTCCACCGGCCCGGCCCCATGGCCACCTGGCAGCTCCTGGCCGAGGCCACCGGCACGCAGGTACCGCCGGGGGGGGTGGGGGGCCAGGCGAGGCAGGGAGGGGGCCAGCCCCACGGCCGCTCCTCCTCCTCCTCGTCCTCGTCCTCCTCCTCCTCCTCGTCCTTCTCCTCCTCCTCCTCCTCCTCCTCGTCCTTCTCCTCCTCCTCCTCCTCCTCCTCCTCCTCGTCCTCCTCCTCCTCGTCCTCCTCCTCCTCGTCCTCGTCCTCGTCCTCATCCTTGTCCTCATCCTCCTCCTCGTCCTCCTCCTCGTCCTCCTCCTGGTCCTCGTCCTCGTCCTCGTCCTCCTCCTCCTCCTCCTCCTCCTCCTCCCCACAGGTGGGCTCCTACTTCGGGGCGTCCCTGTGCGCCCTGGACGCCGACGGGGATGGGGACGCCGAGGTGCTGCTGGTGGGGGCCCCCATGTTCTACGGGGCCGGCGGTGGGGGCCGGGTGGTGGCCTGCAGCCTGCTGGCCGAGGTAGGGGACACCCCCCCCCCTCCCCTCCCCCATCCCCCTGGGGGCCACCCCAGCCCCAGCCCCGCTGGCCACAACCCCCCCACCTCGCCCCGGGAGGGGGGCAGCCGGCGCCCACGGGTGCGGTGGTGGGGGCTGGAGGAACCTTGGGGGGTGGAGACGTCCTGGGGGGTGGAGGCATCACGGGTGGTGGGGATGTTCTGGGTGCTGGAGATGTTCTGGGTGCTGAGATGTCATGGATGGAGATGGATGGATGGAGATGGATGGATGGAGATGGATGGAGATGGATGGAGGTGGATGGAGGGAGATGGATGGAGATGATGGATGGAGATGGATGGAGATGGATGGATGGAGATGGATGGATGGATGGAGATGGATGGATGGAGATGGATGGATGGGGATGGATGGATGGGGATGGATGGAGATGGATGGAGATGGATGGGGATGGATGGATGGATGGATGGAGATGGATGGATGGAGATGGATGGATGGATAGATGGAGATGGATGGGGATGGATGGATGGATGGATGGAGATGGATGGATGGAGATGGATGGATGGAGATGGATGGGGATGGATGGATGGATGGAGATGGATGGATGGAGATGGATGGATGGATAGATGGAGATGGATGGGGATGGATGGATGGATGGATGGAGATGGATGGGGATGGATGGATAGATGGAGATGGATGGATGGAGATGGATGGATGGATAGATGGAGATGGATGGGGATGGATGGATGGATGGATGGAGATGGATGGATGGATGGATGGAGACGGGTGGAGATGGATGGAGATGGATGGATGGAGATGGATGGAGATGGATGGGACGGGTGGAGATGGACGGAGATGGACGGATGGTGGCTGTCCCCCCCCAGGCCGGGCAGCTGCGGTGCCAGCAGACGCTGCGGGGACAGCCCGGCCACCCCTTGGGGCGCTTCGGGGCCAGCCTGGGGCGCCTGGGGGACGTGGACGGAGACGGGTGGCCCGAGGTGGCCGTGGGGGCCCCGCTGGAGGACGAGGAGCGAGGGGCCATCTACGTCTTCCCGGGGGAGAAGGGGGGTGTCGCCTCCCAGTACATCCAAGTGAGACCCCCCGGCGGCTGCTGGGACCGGGGGGGGGGTGGGGGACAGGGGACGGGGGGGGCACGGGAGGACGGGGAGGGGGTGGGGGACGGCTGGGGGGCTGGAGGAACCGTGGGGCTGGAGACGTTCTGGGTGCTGGAGACATCGTGGGTGCTGGAGGAACCCTGGGTGTTGGACAAGTCTTGGGTGCTGGGGATGTTCCGGGTGCTGGAGAGGTTCCGGGTGCTGGAGATGTTCTGGGTGCTGGAGATGTTCCGGGTGCTGGGGATGTTCCGGGTGCTGGAGGAACCTTGGGTGCTGGAGACATCTTGGGTGCTGGAGATGTTCTGGGTGCTGGGGACGTTCTGGGTGCTGGGGATGTTCCGGGTGCTGGGGATGTTCCGGGTGCTGGAGATGGATGTTCCGGGTGCTGGAGATGTTCCGGGTGCTGGGGATGTTCCGGGTGCTGGAGATGGATGTTCCGGGTGCTGGAGACGTTCCGGGTGCTGGAGACGTTCCCCCCACCCCCCCTCTGTCTCCCCCCCAGCGCATCTCGGGTGCCGCCTTCTCCCCCCGCCCCCGCCATTGGGGCCAGGCCCTCAGCGGTGGCCGGGACGTGACGGGGGACGCGCTGCCGGACGTGGCCGTGGCCGCCCAGGGCCAGGTCCTGCTCCTCAGGTGCGACCCCGCAACGGGGTGGGGGGGGGCAACAACGGGCCACCGTGGCCACTGCCGACCCCCCGCTGGTTGTCCCCGTGTGTGTCCCCCCCCCCAGGTCCCGGCCGCTGCTGAAGGTCCGCCTGAGGGTGACGTTCCAGCCCCAGGAGATCCCGGCGGCCGCCCTGGGCTGCCCGGGGGAGGGGGAGGAGGAGGAGGAGGGTGGGGGGGAGGAAGGGCACGGGCGGGAAGTGGCCAAGGCCACCGTCTGCTTCCTCATCACCAAGGAAACCCCCGATAACTTCGGTGAGACCCCCCAGACCCCCCCCCCAGACCTCCCCCAGCTCTGCCCCCCCAACCCTTCTCCCCCCCCAGACCCCCCAGAACCCCCAACCCCCCCCCAGATGCCCCCTGAACCCCCCCAGACACTCTCCAAACCCCCCAGATGCCCTCCAGAGCCCCCCCAGACGCCCCCAGCTCTGCCCCCCCGACCCTTCTCCCCCCCCCAGACCCCCCCCAAGACGCCCCCCCAGCGCCCCCCAGCTCTGCCCCCCCCGACCCTTCTACCCCCCCTCCCGGCCCCCCCTCCCCCCCATCTCTGCCCCCCCCAACCCCTCTCCCCCCCCAGACCCCCATCTCTGCCCCCTCCGACCCCTCTCCCCCCCCCAGACCCCCCAGCTCTGCCCCCTCCGACCCCTCTCCCCCCCCCAGACCCCCCCAGCTCTGCCCCCTCCGACCCCTCTCCCCCCCCAGACCCCCCAGCGCCCCCCAGCTCTGCCCCCCCTGACCCTTCTACCCCCCCTCCCGGCCCCCCTCCCCCCCATCTCTGCCCCCCCAACCCCCCTCCCCCCCAGCCCCCCATCTCTGCCCCCTCCGACCCCTCTCCCCCCCCAGACCCCCCAGCCCCCCCATCTCTGCCCCCTCCGACCCCTCTCCCCCCCCCAGACCCCCTCCAGCCCCCCCAGACCCCCCCCAACCCCCCCCAGACCCCCTCCAGCCCCCCCAGACCCCCCCCAACCCCCCCCCAGACCCCCCAGCCCCCCCCCAACCCCTCTCCCCCCCCCAGGGGCCGGGCTCTGGGCCACCCTGCGCTACCGCCTGGCGCTGGACCCCGGCCGGGCCGTGCCTCGGGCCCTCTTGGCCGGCCTCGGGGAGGGGGCGGCGGCGAGCGGGACCCTGCGGCTGGGCCCGGGCCAGAGCTGCCGGAGCTGGGCCATCGCCGTGCCGGTGGGTGCCCCGGGGGGGTGTCGGGGGGGCCGGGGGGGGCCCGGGGGGCGTGTGTCCCGCGTCCCCCTCCCCCGCAGTTGGGTGAACGCCCCGGGGGTGTCTCCGCTGTGGGGGGGGGCGCAGGGCTGCCCGCGGGACACGGGGACCCCCCTGGGGCTGCGCCTGAGCTACGAGGCGGCGGGGGAGCCCCTGGCGGGGGCCGGGGGGCTGCGGCCGGGCCTGAGCCGCGACTCGGAGACGGAGGCGCTGGGGACGGTACGGGGGAGGGGCGGCCGCGGGGGGGGGGGGGGGGGGGGGGGATGGGGGGAGGAGAGGGGGGATGTGGGGGGATGGGGGGGCAGGGGGCGAGGGGGGGGGATGGAGGGGATGGAGGGGGGGGAGGGGGGGGATGGAGGGGGGATGGGGGGGTATGGAGGGGGGCGAGGAGGGGGAGGAGGGGGGGGAGGGGGGAAGGGGGGAGGATGGGGGCGAGGGGGGGGATTGGGGGGGATGGAGGGGGGGGAAGGGGGGTGGGGGAGGATGGGGGGAGATGGGGGTGATGGGGGTGACATGGGGGGGACATAGGGATGGGGGGGGACAAGGGGTGGGGAGATGGGGGGCCATGGGGGGGCCATGGGGGGAGATGGAGGCGGTATGGAGGGGGGGGGGGATGGATGGGGGGGGTGTGGGGGATGCGGGGGGGTGTCCGTGGGGGTGTGGGGGATGGGGGTGGGGGATGGGGGGGTGTCGGTGGGGGGGGGGCCATGGGGGGGGTGTCTGTGGGTGTGGGGGGGGGGCATGGGGGGGTGTCTGTGGGGGGATGGGGGATGGGGAGGTGTCGGTGGGTGGGGGAGGGGCCATGGGGGGTGTCTGGGGGGTCCATGCCCACCCCTCCCCCAGCTGCCCTTCGCCAAGGCCTGTGCCCCCGGCACCGTCTGCGCCCACCAGCTCCACGTGGCCCTCAACTTCTCGGGGTACGGCCCCCCCGGGACCCCCCCGGGACCCCCGCCCATGTGTCCCCATGGCCCCCCCATGGCCCCCCATCTCCCTCCCCCCCCTTGTCCCCCCCCATCCCTATGTCCCCCCCATGTCACCCCCATCTCCCCCCATCTGCCCCCCCATTGCCCCCCCCACACCCCCCCCTTGTCCCCCCCATCCCTGTCCCCCCCATGTCCCCCCATCTCCCCCATCTCAGCCCCCATGTCCCACCCCCTTGTCCCCCCCCTCCCTATGTTCCCCCATATCACCCCCCATATGTCCCCATATGTCCCGTCACCCCCCCATGGCCCCCCCCATCCACCCCCATCTCCTCCCCATGTCCCCCCCCATCTCCCTCCCATCTCCCCCCGTGTCACCCCCTGTCCCCATGTCCCCCCCCATGTCCCCCCATCTCCCCTCATCTCACCCCCCATGTCACCCCCCCATCTCCCCCCCGTCAGCCCCCATGTCCCCCCCCATCTCCCCCCCATGTCACCCCCCACATCATCTCCATGGCCCCCCCCATGTCCCCCCCCACCTCCCCCCACATGTTCCCCCCCCTTGTCCCCCCCCATCCCCATGTCCCCCCCATGTCACCCCCCATCTCCCCCCAATGTCACTCTCCACATCATCCCCATGTCACCCCCCCATGGCCCCCCCCCATGTCCCCCCCATCTCCCCCCCATGTCCCCCCCCCCCACGCCCCCCCCAGGCTGCCACGGCTGCTGGTGGGGGCGACCCCCACCCTGGCCGTCACCCTCACCCTGCGCAACGGCGGGGGGAGCTGCTGCGGGACCACCCTGCGCCTGCGCCACCCCCGCGGGCTGCCCTTCCGCCAGGCCCGGCTGCTGCAGGTCTGCCCCATAGCGCCCCATAGCGCCCCATTGCGCCCCATAGTGTCCCATAGCGCCCCACACCCCCCCCCCCCGCGGGCTGCCCTTCCGCCAGGCCCGGCTGCTGCAGGTCTGCCCCACTGCGCCCCACTGCGCCCCACTGCGCCCCATTGCGCCCCATAGCGCCCCATAGCACCCCATAGCGCCCCACTGCGCCCCATAGCACCCCACACACTGCCCCATAGCACCCCATAGTGCCCCACTGCGCCCCATAGCGCCCCACACACTGCCCCATAGCACCCCATAGTGCCCCACTGTGCCCCATAGCGCCCCACACACTGCCCCATAGCACCCCATAGTGCCCCACACACTGCCCCATAGCGCCCCACTGCGCCCCATACACTGCCCCGCAGTGACCCACACTGACCCCCAGATGTCTCCAACGGGCTGCCCTTCCGCCAGGCCTGGCTGCTGCAGGTGCGCCCCATAGCGCCCCACTGCGCCCCACACACTGCCCCATAGCGCCCCACTGCGCCCCACACACTGCCCCATAGCACCCCATAGTGCCCCACACACTGCCCCATAGCGCCCCATAGCGCCCCACTGCGCCCCACACACTGCCCCGCAGTGACCCACCCTGACCCCCAGACGTCCCCAACCCCCCCCAGGTGTCCCCAAGACCCCCCAGGTGTCCCCAACCCCCCCCCCCAGATGTCCCCAAAATCCCCCCCCGGTGTCCCCCAGCCCCCCCAACCCTTCTCCCACCCCCGCCCCGTGTGCCCCCCCCGTGTCCCCCCCAGGCCTCCAGGAGGTCCCTGTCCCCACGGTGTCACTCGGAGCCACCGGAGGGACCCTGGGCCCGGACCCTCTGCCTCCTGCCCCCCGTCCTCCCCCCCGGCGCCCAGGTGGGACATGGCCGGGGCCCCCCCGGGGTGACACCCCCCCCCCCCCCCCGGGGACACCTGGGGACAGCGGGGGGGGGGGGGAACACCTTGGGGGGGGGGGTCGGGGACATCTTGGGGGCGGGTTGGGGGGTATTTTGGGGACACCTGTGGGGGTTTGGGGACATCTGGGGGGCGTCGGGGACACCTGGGGGGGGCTTTGGAGGGGATTTTGGGGACATCTGGGGGGGGTTTGGGGACATCTGGGGGGCGTCGGGGACACCTGGGGGGGGGGGGGTGTTGGGGACACCTGGGGGGGGCTTTGGAGGGGATTTTGGGGACATCTGGGGGGGGTTTGGGGACATCTGGGGGGCGTCGGGGACACCTGGGGGGAGCTTTGGGGGGGATTTTGGGGACATCTGGGGGGGGTTTGGGGACACCTGGGGGGGGCTTTGGAGGGGATTTTGGGGACATCTGGGCGGGGTTTGGGGACACCTGGGGGGGGGTTGGGGGGGGGTCGTGGACATCTGGGGGGGGTTTGGGGACACCTGGGGGGGGTCTTGGGGACACCTGAGTGTATTTTGGGGACACCGGGGGGCATTGGGGACAGCGGGGGGGCGTTGGGCTCTGGGTGACACGGGTGACACCGGGGGGGAGGTGCCACCCCCGGGCCGTGTGTCCCCCCCCCGTGTCCCCAGGTGACCTTCGCCGTCACCCTGGAGGTGCCCCACGGCGCCGAGCTGGGGGACGCCGTCGAGGTGGTGGCCAACGCCAGCAGGTGACACGGGGACACCGGGGAGGGGGCGGGGGGGTGACACGCCTGGGGCCACCCCGGGGGTGACAGCGGGGACCCCCCTGTGCCGCAGTGACGACGGGGCGGGGGGGGGGCGGGGGCCACAGCGCCCGGCTGCCGGTGACGTACAGCCTCGGCCTGCGGCTGGGCAGGTAGGAGCTGTCACCTGTCACCTGTGTCACCTGTGTCACCTGTGTCACCGTCACTGTCACCTGTCATCTGTCACTTGTCATCTGTGTCACCGTCACCTGTGTCACCTGTCACCGTCACCTGTCTCTCACCTGTCACCTGTGTCATCTGTCATCTGTCACCTGTTATCTGTGTCACCGTCACCTGTCACCTGTCATCTGTCACCTGTCCCTGTCCCTGTCACCTGTCCCCGAGTGTCACTGTGTCCCCAAGTGCCACCCCTCTCCCCAAGTGCCACCCATGTCCCCGAGTGCCACCACCCCTCGTCCCTCGTCCCCGAGCTGCCACCCCCCGTGTCCCCAACGGCCACCCCCATGTCCCCAAAGTGCCACCGCCCCCATGTCCCTGGTCCCACGGTGCCACCAGCCCCATGTCCCTCATCCCCCCGTGTCCCCAATGTGCCCCCAACGTCCCCAACGTCCCCAACGTCCCCAACATCCCCAGTGTCCCCAATGTCCCCAATGTCCCCAATGTCCCCCGTGTCCCCAATGTCCCCCAACGTCCCCAACGTCCCCAACATCCCCAATGTCCCCAATGACCCCAATGTCCCCAATGTCCCCAATGTCCCCAACGCCCCCAATGCCCCCAACGTCCCCAACGTCCCCCATGTCCCCAATGCCCCCAACGTCCCCAACGTCCCCCATGTCCCCAATGTCCCCAATGTCCCCAACGTCCCCAATGCCCCCCGTGTCCCCAACGTCCCCAATGTCCCCAATGACCCCAATGACCCCAATGTCCCCAATGTCCCCAATGTCCCCAATCCCCTCAATGTCCCCAATGTCCCCATGTCCCCCCCCGCCCCCCAGCGGCCCGGACTCCGTCACCTCCGTCTCCGTCTATGGGGGGGACGTCACCCACGTCAACGTCACCCACCACTACGAGGTGAGGGGGGGGTCCCGAGGGGGTGTGTCTGGGGGGGGGAGGGGAGGTGACACGTCCCCATCGTGTCCCCTCCCCTCCCCCCGGGTCCCCCCCAGGTGAAGGTGTGGGGCCAGCGGGGCCCGGCCTTGGACGTCGCCTTCCTGGTGCCCACGGCCCTGGGGGGGGCCCCGCTGTGGGACCAGGTGGGGGTCACCCCCGAGCAGGTAATGGCCCCCCCCCCCCCCCCGGCGACCCACAAGTGTGGGGCAGACCCACAAGTGGGGTCCGCCCCCTTAAAAAGTGGGGTTCCCCCCCAAAAGATGGGGTTCCCCCCCTATTTCTGACCCCCAAGTGGGGGGTGATCCCCCCCCAGACCCCCAAAAAGGGGTGACCCCCCCCAAGCAGGTAACAGCCCCCCCCGCGATGCACAAGTGTGGGGCAGACCCACAAGTGGGGTCCCCCCCCAAAAAAGTGGGGTTCCCCCCCCAAAACGTGGGGTTACTCCCCCATTTCTGACCCCCAAGTGGGGGGTGACACTCCCCAAAACCCCCAAAAAGGGGGTGACCCCCCCCAAGCAGGTAACAGCCCCCCCCGCGACCCATAAGTGTGGGGCGGACCCACAAGTGGGGTTTGTCCCCCCAAAAAGTGGGGTTTCCCCTCCAAAAGTGGGGTTACTCCCCCATTTCTGCCCCCCAAATGGGGGGTTCCCCCCCCGACCCCCAAAAGGGGGGGTGTGTGTGTCCCCCCCCGCCCCACGGCTGCCCCCCAGCAGTGGGGCGCCCCCCATCTCCCCAGGAGCTGGTGCGGTGCCGGGCGGGGGCCGAGCAGCCGGGGGTCCCCCCCCTCCCCCCGGGGCTGCGGGAGCTGGTGAGTGACGGGGGGGGGGGGGGGTCTGACCCACAGCGCCCCCCCCCCCCGGACCCACATCTGCCCCCCCCCACAGCACCCCACATTTCCCCTCTGCCCCCAGCGCTGCCCCACGGCCCCCCATGAGCCCCCAGCCCCCATCGCCTCACATCTCCCCACATCTCCCCCATCATTCCCAGCCCCCCATCTCCCCCCATCTCCTCCAGCCCCACATCTCCCCCATCTCCCCACATCTCCCCCCAGCCCCACATCTCCCCACATCTCCCCCCATCTCCCCCCATCTCCCCCAGCCCCACATCTCCCCACATCTCCCTCAGCCCCACATCTCCCCCATCTCCCCACATCTCCCCCCATCTCCCCACATCTCCCCCCAGCCCCACATCTCCCCCATCTCCCCACATCTCCCCCCATCTCCCCACATCTCCCCCCAGCCCCACATCTCCCCGCATCTCCCTCAGCCCCACATCTCTCCCCATCTCCCCACATCTCCCCCCAGCCCCCCATCTCCCCACATCTCCCCACATCTCCCCACATCTCCCTCAGCCCCACATCTCCCCCCAGCCCCACATCTCCCCCAGCCCCACATCTCCCCGCATCTCCCTCAGCCCCACATCTCCCCCCATCTCCCCACATCTCCCCCCAGCCCCACATCTCCCCACATCTCCCCCCAGCCCTACATCTTCCCCCATCTCCCCACATCTCCCCCCATCTCCCCCAGCCCCACATCTCCCCCCATCTACCCCCAGCGCTGCCCCACGGCCGCCTGTCAGGAGTTCCGGTGCCAGGTCCCGCCGCTGGAGCCCCCCCCAGACCCTGGGCTTCCGCCTCGGGGGGCGCCTGGGGCTGCGCTGGGCGCGGCAGGTGTGGGGCGGGTGTGGGGATGTGGGGTGGGATGTGGGGCAGGTGGGGGGGGGGTTGTGGGGAGGTGTGGGGCAGGGGTGGGGGGGGTGTGGGGCAGGTGTGGGGCAGGGTGTGGGGAGGTGTGGGGTGGGTGTGGGGGAGGTGTGGGGCAGGTGTGGGACGGGTGTGGGGAGGTGTGGGGCAGGTGTAGGGCGGGTGTGGGGCAGGGTGTGGGGAGGTGCGGGGCAGGCGTGGGGTAGGGTGTGGGGCAGCCATTGGGCAGGATGTGGGGCAGGGTGTGGGGCAGCCGTGAAGCAGCCATGGGACAGCCACGGGGTGTCCATGGGGTGTGGGGCACCCCACGGCCGCCCCATAGCCGAGGGGCAAACCCCGGCCGGGGAGGGTCCCCCGGCCCCAGGGGGCTCCCCCCGCGCCCCACGGCTGCCCCACATGTCCGTGTGCCCCCCAGACCCCCCAGCCCAGGGTGCTCCTGCAGAGCTCGGCCCGGGTCCTCTACGATGTGGGGCGGTACTGGAACAGCGGGGGGGAGCCCCGGCTCCAGGTGGGCCCGTGGGGCAGCTGTGGGTCCGGGACGCCTGGATCTATGGGGCAG
>CANTUZ010000014.1:12358777-12388023 GCA_947846985.1 Fratercula arctica | reverse complement strand
CCAGGTAGGCAATTAAGTTATTTTATTGTGGAACGTAGATAGAAAAAAAAAAAATACCCAAACTCATATACCTGCGTATCCTTAAAAAAAAAAAAAAAAAATCCAGCATACTATTATGAATTTATTCCGTGTTCCTAGTAAGACCGGGTGCACTCCTGAGCTTCTGCCAGAGCTGCGTTCTGGATAGGAGTGAATGACAAAGCCGAATCGGATTCCCCGAGAACACGTTCTCAAAAATATTTTCCTCTGCGAAGTGACTTCGTGTACATCACTGGCGACTTACAGTCATACCGATGGTCTCGTTTTGACTTATTCAGCAATGCTACTCGAGTCCCAAAAGACAGGAGGCAACAAAGAAGCGTGGAAATACAAATAACCTACCTGAAACGGCATAAAGCACATGGATTAACGTCTAAGTAGCCAGAACAAAAATAAGTTGTGAAGGGCAACGAAAATAATCGTGGTAGATGTATTGATAAAAGTAGATGAAGGCTAAGAGAGGATCTGAGCCTACGATAGACGTGGTCAGGGAACCAGATACCAAATAGAAACATACTATAACGCAGAAACCCAAAGGGCTCCTCTAGAGCACGGAGCTGACTTTGGAAAAGTTTCTGGCGGAATGAGAGGTCCCGAAGGGGCCGGAGAACCCAAAGATGTCTTGAGATACTATGAGCTCAAACGGGAGTCGAGCAAAGCGTACCCGTCCTCAGAGGACAGGCTGCAGGCGCACCAAAAAGATGAAAGGACCGCGAAACTCATGGGGTTAATGGTTGCGGACTCTGGAAAGGTTCCGAGAGGAAAACAGAAGTTCAAAGTGCCCTTTGGGGTACAACAGGGCTCTGGGACGTAGGAGATGTCTTGCGAGAGCTCGGCCATGGGAGCGGGGGTGTCCCCGCCTCAGAGACCAAATAAGCCTCACAGATACCGAGGCGGAGCTCTGAAGGGGATTTGGACAAAGTACGGATGATGTCAGGAGGCCAGGGACAGAATGAAGGCATCCTAAATAGCAAAGAGAAAGTTAAGGGCGCTCTGAAGAGCGCAAAAACCGCACAATCAAAAGGGAGCTGAAGTGCCGAGAGTGCTGCGGAGTATGAGAAAGGACTCGGAGGACACGGCTTTAGAGAGCAGAGGCGTTATGAGGGGGGAGGGTAGGAAAAGAAGGCTCGGAGACGTGGCGAGGGCTTAGGAGTCTTGGGAGGGGGGTCTGGCCAAATGACAGATGAATGAGTGAGAGAGGAACCGAACGGAGACGCCCTCGATGGCGGAGAGAAAGATGACGGGGCTCCACGTAGCAAAGAAAGACGGGAGGCTCTGATGGAACCGAAGAGATAGAAAGGGAGATAAAAAGACACGAGGGTCTGTGGAGTTGGAGGAAGGTCTCGGGAAATTCCGTGAGGGTGAAGAGAGAGAAGTCGAGGGGGGCCGGTAGACGAAAGAAGGCTGGGGAAGGACAAGGAGGAACTCGGATGATTGTCTGAGGGGAGTACGGAGGTTCCGGGGTGGCGGGGGACTGAATGCAGGAAGTCTAAGTAGCGTAGAGGAACAAAGGAGTGCTCTACAACTCAAAGACAGACCCACCTAAAATGCTACAAGATGGATACGGAGCGCCAGGAAACTCCCAGGCACGTCGTGACAGGGGGAAGAAGAGTCCCGATAGAGCCGGAGAGACAGAAAAATGATAGGGACCGTGATGATTAAATCCGGAGGGGATCTGAACTGAGTAAACGTTGCGTTGGGGGCCAGGGAACTAATAGAGGGACGGCTAGAAGGACGAGGGGACAGAAGAACTGGGCTGGGTGTCGAAGAAGAGCCCGGGAAGACCCTCCCGCCCAGCAGCGAGGTTCAGACCGGACCCCCTTGCTTTCTAAACTCCTTCTCGGAGAGGAGTCCAGGTGCGGCTGGATCCAGTCTTGGCCTCCGACTGTAAAGAACAATTCCGACCCGGGGTCTGTCACAGGGTCGGTTTACTACGGCTTGAGCCGGGTACCTCGGAAGAGGGACCCCCTGGATACTTTTCCTGTGCTTTGTAAAGCCTCATGATCTATGACGTAAGGTGTTCGTGCCCCTGTTCACGTGACAAGCGTGTGTCTCACGTCTGATAAAATTGTTCAGCCGTTACGTGTCCTCTTCGATGACTGGAGTTTTGGTGCCAATGTTTGTACCTTCTGACCTGGTTTTGTGACCTCTTTGTCCCGTCTCCGCCTGTATCTTACCCTTCTTCTGCTGACTCGGGATAAAATGGTCCCTTTCTTCATTTCCAAGAACGAGAGTTCCCTTTCCTTTGATGGTAACGGTCGCTCTAATTCCTAGCGTTAAGCATATAATCTTCATTAATGTTACTTACACCATTTCATTGTGTTAAGTTACAATGTAGGAAAGTAAAACAAAAATACTATCCATCCTTCTTGGACCAAGCAGGAGTTCAGCCAAAAGTTTGCTGTGTTGCTGGGTTACATCTCGCGGCCTGAGGCTTCGCCGGTCGGAGGTGCTTATGCTCAGCAAAACTTCGGTGTCCGACACCGGGTCGCGGATACGGAGCCGGGAAGCCTTCCGAGGGAAGGAGAGGGGTGTGCGAGGTCCGCGACAAAGCTGAAGATGTGCTAAGGGCGACCTCGAAGGCGTCTATAGCTGTTGTGACGCCACGAGAGGGGTCCTGAATGGGCCAGAGAGACCGAAGAAGGGACACGAGGAGGAAAGTCTGGGGGGGGATTGCAACAGAGTAGAGATGTCCTCGGGAGGCTGGGGACCAAACGGAAGCGTCCTGGATGGCGCAGAGGGTGATACGAGGGCTCTGAGGCACCAACAAACCCGAGGACGGGTTTCTGAGGGAAAGAGCTCAAACATAAAATTTTATAAGTAACAGGGATTAAGAAAATAAGGAAAAAAAATAAAAAATAGAAACAGTGAACTCAGAACACGTAGAAAGTAAGTTGAAAAACAGAAGGCGCTAAGGAAAGAGGAGAAATAATTAAATGTAATGATGGCAAAGGAGATAAACGTAGACAGAAAATCTTAAGAGCGTCCATGACTACAGAAGCAAGGAAACAAATTACAAAATAACAATGGCAAACTAAATTAGAGATGTAGAAGGAAAAATTAAAAAGCAACAGCCCTAAGGAAAGACAATAAATAATTTTAAAATGACAGCAAAGGGAACATAAGTAGGCGTAGCAAGAACATTTAAAAAGTGCTGGCTGGTAGGGTAAATAAAGAGAAATATTACACATTAGGGACGGCGAGCAAAACCAGATGTAGAAATAAAATTTTAAATGCGACGGCAGTAAGGAAAGACAAGAAATAATTAAAAGAAAAGATAAGCAATACAGACAACAAACAGGATAAAAGTGAGAAATTTAAGAAGTGATGGGGATTGGGGAAACAAAAGGAAATAATTAGGAAATATGGATGGCAAAGTGCAATGGAGATGTAGAAAGAAAATTTTAAAAAGCCTCTGCATTAATGACATAAGAAAAAAAAATAAAAATATACCCAGTGAATGAGATAAAAGTGGACGGAAAGAACCTTTTAAAAGCGAGAGTGGTTATGGAAAGAAAGGAAAAAAATAAAAACATAGGGACAGCGAACTAAATAAAAATGTTTACAGGCCACAGAGTACAAGACTGATACAGAACAAACAAAAACTGGTATTGGCCGCTTCGTAAAAGTACACGGAATTTTTCAAGTGAGGTGGTAAGAGAAAGACAGGAAAAATTAAAAGGCGAGGATGGCAAACTGGATAAAAGTTGACACAGTAAGAAAATTTAAAAACCAAAGGGATTAAGAAAAGAGGGAAAAAAAAAAAATAGGGTCAGCAAACTCAACAAATAAAGACAATGAAACAAAATTTTAAAAGTAACAAAGTAGAGGACAGTCACGAAGAATTAAAAAACACAGACGGGGATCTGGGTAAACGGAGGCACAGAAAGAAACTTCGGAAAGCGACGGGGTAGCGGCCATACAGGTAGGTAGGAAGTTAAATAGCAGGAGCTGGAGTGGGACCGACAGCCACAGGGAGAGGACAATGGAAGAGGGATGAGGGGCAGAGCAGAGGGAGTCAGCGGAAATCGAGACAAGTGGGTCGAGGGAGACCCACAAACGCGATTTTCACAAGCGACAGACAGCGAAGGCGGCGGCGCGGGAAGAATGAAATAACGGCAGACGGGGAGCCGGGAAGGCAGAGGCGCAGAAAGGAAAGGGAGAAGGGGACAGAGCACAGGGTGGCGTTGGCAGAAGAGCCAAAACTTTTGGGGAGACAGAGGCTGGGAGAGGCGAGGAGGCAGGCAGAGATGGGGGGAAGCGCGGCAGGGAAGGGCCTGGACACACGAGAGGGGGTGTGTGACTCACCGCAGCCCCTGGCCCAGGGGGGAGACCTTCAGGCTCAGGGGGGAGACCTTCAGGCCCAGGGGCTGCTCTCTCTGCTCCTTCCTCCTGGGTGGTGCTGGCAGCCTGGCCCTTGCCCACTGAGGAGCAGGCAGTGGGTGCCTCCATGCTCTTCTCCCCTGAGGCATCCCAGAGGCCCACCTGCAGCCTTTTTAAACCCTTTCACCAGCCCCCTCCTCACCTCATGGGTCCCACCTGGGCTGCCTCGGCCCCAGCTGGAGCCCACTGGGAACAGGAGCCATTGCCAAAGCCCCACAGCACATCACCCCCTCCCCTGAGCCTGTCCCCAGCCGTGAGCTCTGCACCCTGGGGGCAGCAAACGCATCCAGGGGCACAGAGGAAGCCCTTTATTCCTGGATGCGCGTAAGAAATCCCGGCAGGGAGTTGGCCGCGAGGCTCAGTGCCCAAAGGCGGCAGGACAGAGGGAGAAAAGGGAAGAGAAAAGCAGGAGGAAGGACAGAGGGACATCGGGAAGGGGTGCGGGACGGGAAGCCGGGAAACGGGATGCTGCGAACAAGAGAAGGGAAGCAGGACAGCCCTGAGAAGAAAGGCAAGACTGTGCGGAACGCAAGGGATAGAGAGGTGGACAAATAAGTAAGAGAGACAGAGAGCAGGAGAGAGAGGCGGAAGGGACCAGCAGGACAAGAAGACAGAGACAAGGCAAAGGAGCGGGGGGAAAAGTAACATCATCAAGAAATAAAAAAGAGAAACAGGGACCCAGGCAGAAGTACACATGGAAAGAAAATTTTGAAGAGTGACAGAGGACAAGAAACATAAGCAAAAAAAATAATAACAGGGAGACGAAGAAAAAAAAAAGAAAAAAAGCGACAGGGTGCACAACGGAAAGGGAAGAATTGGGAATTATAGACAGGGAAAGGGCTAGAAGGAGATGTAGACACAAAATTTTGAAAGGCAAGGGATACGAGAATCACACCCAAGACTTACAAGACGGGTACGCAGGACGGCATAGAAAGAGATGGAGGAAGACAATCACGAAAAGCGCTGAGGTACAAGAAACATGGTAAACAAATGGAAGTTATTTTGGGGAGACAGAGGGGAAGGTAGCAAGAATAATTTAAAACTAACCGGGTTCAAGAAACGTTAAGGAAGAATTGAAAAGGAAGCGATGGAAAGGAAGAAATGAAGTTTCCAAAGAGATCGGGTGCGGGAGACGGAGTCAAGCGTGAAAAAGCAACGACAGGGAGCTTTAAGAGAAGTCACCTGTGGTGGATTGACCTCGGCTGGCCCCTGGCTGCCCACCCGGCCCCTCTATCGCTGCCCTCCCTCAACGAGACGAGGGGAGAAATTCAAATCAAAAACCTTGTAGGTTGAGCCAAGGCCAAAGAGATCGCCCACGGTCACAAGAGCGACAGACTCCATTCGGGGAAATTCGTTTCATTTCTTGTCAATCGAAAAACGAGAAATAAGAACAAATTTAACAAAACACCTTCCCACCACCCCTCTCTTTTTTTCCCCCCCCCCCCCCGGGATCATCTTCGCTCCCGACTTCTCTACGTCGTTGCCCCGGGACAACGCAGGGTGACGGGGAGTCGGGGTTGGGGTGGGTTCATCTCACCTGGTCTCCGCCGTTCCTTCTTCTTCGCCCTCTTTTTCTGCTCCTCCACAGGTCGCGGGGACTCTCTGCTCCGCTCCGGGCCGGCGTCGCCGACCCCAGCGTTGTCCCACCAGCAGCAGGTCCCTCTCTGAGCTGGTTGTGCCCAGCACGGGGGGAGCTTCTGGCGTCTTCTCGCAGAACCCACCCCTGCAAAAACCTTGTCACCTCAACCCAAGACAACGGCCCATCTGCCACAGGGCAGAAAAGCCGGGGGGCGGGGAGGGGGTGGGGGGTTGGGGGTGTGAAAAACAGGCAGAGGGAGCCGCAGGGGACAGAAAACAGCCGTGGGCCACAGGCCAGACAGGAGGAAGCGACAGGGAGCCAGAGAGAGAGAGAACCACGAAGGCAAAAACCGGCTACGGGACAGACCCTTTAATACGATCACATCGTTTATACAATATACTAGATACAGGTTTTTATTTCGAGCTCCTTTTTACATACACACGCTCATATTCTTCAATATATATAAAAATGAGGAATTGTTCTTTGTTTCGATGCCTGATGCCCCTATAGACAGGTTTTATTATTTTTTTTTTTAAAACACACATTCCCCCCCATTAATTTCCAAGCATTTTTGGGGCTGTGAACTGCCTCTTTTTGGGGGGAACCCCATGTGACGCACCCCCCCCACCCCCCCAAAAGGTCTTGTTTTGCCTTAGAAATACCACCCGGAGCACAACTACAGCCTGGCATTCAAAAAAAAAAAAAAAACCTACACAAACGTCACACCCCACCCAAAGCAGCCTTAACGTCGCGGAGACGCCGTCTGCTTCGCTACCGCTGAACAGCCGCTCCCACATGGCTCTGCTCATCCCAAATAAACCACCCCGTTAATTAAAAAGCTGCCCACGGAACCTGCCGACGGCTACTCCGTGGGAGCTGACTGTACCACCTACACAGGAGACTACAAACAACGCACCTCACAGCCGCGAGAAAACTCTCCGCCAGAAGGATGACGCCCAGCCGTAAGCGACTGTTGGGCAAGACCGCGATGGTGACGTGAGAAGGCTGTAGGGAAACCCCAGGAAAGGAGTACAATGTCATGGCCCGGGACAAGAAGCGACTCCCAAACCGCCGGGATGTACGCACAGGGAGCCGGGCTTCAAGACGAAGAACTTAACGGATGCAGGGAACGAGTCCCACTCCCTGAAAATGGATGGCTGGAGGAGAGAGCTGCTCACGCAGCCAGGAACAACGCTGCCAATGAGGACCGTCGGGAAACTTCCAAGACGCAAGACCGATCCGCTGTTTAAGCTTCCGACGCAAGAAAAGCGGGGCCCGACTGGGGCGATGCCGATGAGCGCCGGCATTCCAGACTCTTGGGATGGTGCCTGAAGTACAGGCCGTGCTCCTGGAGCGCAAAGAGGACATCCAGACCCAAGGAAGGTCGAAGACGCAGAAGACAGACCCCACACGGACAAAACAACAGGCCCAGGCTGGAACGGCCCTGCCCGGCTCACACCGGCGTTGTGCTGAAGACTAACCCGCTCCCTTTCCCTGCCCAAAGGGGATGGCTCCAGGACAGCCCTCCGCCCTTCTCTACCTTTAAACCCCCACCCCGCAGATCCCAAACTTCTCCCAGCCCCTCCCCAGCCCTGGCCACTCAACTCAACTTTCAGAGGGCTGGAGATCTTCAATCCCCTGCGGACAAAAAAAACCCAGCACATCAACCATCTGGGACATCCCTGTAGTCACCAGGTTCCTCTTCATCACCTGCAATTAAAGCAAACCAAATAGCGCCAGCAAGAAGTATCAGAGAGGTCAGCGCCGACCTCTTCCGCAATTACCCCTTCCTCAAAAGCACAACGGCGTCACGCTCACCTGCGCTTTCCACAGTCAGACCCCGTGGCCACCGTCGCTTGAGATCCCAAGCAACACAACTCCCATTGCGCGTGTGAGAAGTCACCGGCCCCACGCTCCTCCTCGCCGCTGCTCCGACTCACCTCTAACGCTCATCCGCTTCCAAAGACGGCTCACAGAACACCTGAAAAAAACAGACGGTAAACGCTTCACTAAGCTGCCATGTAATACTTTACTATTAGACACCAAGACAGTCGGCCCACAACCACCTCACCTTCTCGGCCCGCTCGTGGGCACGCGGCTTAGCCCCTCCGAGCCTGCGTCCTGCACCTGGAAAAAAAATAAAAAAAAAGACAACCAAAAGGCAGATGCTGAGATACCGCCCAAAACCTCACCTGCCCAAAGCTATTCCCGTCTCCCGCTCCTTTACCCCGGGCCTCTCGCCCGCCTGCCCTCCAGGATTTTGTGCTGCCGCTTATGACACTTACAGACCCTCTGTAAAACAGGCCCAAAGGACGCTCCGAACTTCACCCGCAATACAACAGCTGAGAAAGAACCGCTCTTTCAGCCCGCCAGTCGTTGCTCAGCTTGCCCAAGTCACCTCCAGTACCAATCATCAGGCTTCACTCATCATTTCATAGAATCCGTTGGAAGGGACCTCCGAAGGCCATCTAGTCCAACCCCCCTGCAGTCAGCAGGGACATCTTCAACTCGATCAGGTCGCTCAGAGCCTCATCCAGCCTGGCCTTGGATGTCTCCAGGCACGTGGCCTCCCCCACCTCTCTGGGCAACCTGTAATTGAAGAGATGACGCCTTCTGAACAGCCTCCTGCCCTCCCTGCAACTGCCAACCTTCTCCCCTCCCTCCCCTGAACCGTCTTCCAGCAACGGCCCCACAGCTTAGCTTTCAGAGGGCTGGGTCCCAACCCATCCTCGGCAAGAAAAAAAACCCCACAAGCAGCCAACTAGACTAATCCCGCAGTCACCAGGTTCCTCTTCGTCATCTGCAAGAACTCCCACGCGCACGCACTGCGGTACCGTCAGTCAGCATCCCATCGGTCAACGCAGACCTTCCCTGCAACGTCCCCCACCTCCGAGACGCCACGGTGCTCTGCTTGCCTGCTCTGCACAGATTCCAGAGTCAGACGCCGAGTCAGCCATTGTCTGTGGTGCCTCAGAGACCAAGACACACCAAATTACCGTCGCACATACAAGAAATCACCAGCCCTGTGCTCCTCCTCTCTACTACCCGTCTCACCTCAAATGCTCACCCGGTTCCGAAGGCAGCCCACGTCGCACCTGTAAAAACAAAAGACAAACACTTGGCCGAGCTGCCACGTAACACTTTGCTATTGGACACCAACGCAGCCAACCACCACCTCAAACCGCTCGTCAGCGCACGGCGTCACCCCTCTGAGCCTGCGGGTGGCACCTGCGAAAACCCAAGCGAAACGGAACACGCTGAGATACTGCCCGTATCCGTAGCCTGTACGCACCCGCCCCCGTCTCCTGCCCCTTGGCCCTCACAGCTTGCCTGCCCATCCTTCGGCAATTTGGGTGGCCACCTGGAGACTCACACAACCACCTGTAAAAGCCAAACAACGTGGGTCGCTTACAACTCCACCAGCAAGACAACCACGTCTGGTTTCGAGAAGACTAACGGTCCCTCTCGGCGTCCTGGAGGACCGCGGTACGACGGAGATCGAGTTCGGAGGAACGACAGGCACCTCGGCGTCCTGGAGGGACGCGGTACGATGGAGATCGAGTTCGGAGGAACGACAGGCACCTCGGCGTCCTGGAGGACCGCGGTACGACGGAGATCGAGTTCGGAGGAACGACAGGCACCTCGGCGTCCTGGAGGACCGCGGTACGATGGAGATCGAGTTCGGAGGAACGACAGGCACCTCGGCGTCCTGGAGGACCACGGTACGATGGAGATCGAGTTCGGAGGAACGACAGGCACCTCGGCGTCCTGGAGGACCACGGTACGACGGAGATCGAGTTCGGAGGAACGACAGGCACCTCGGCGTCCTGGAGGGACGCGGTACGACGGAGATCGAGTTCGGAGGAACGACAGGCACCTCGGCGTCCTGGAGGGACGCGGTACGATGGAGATCGAGTTCGGAGGAACGACAGGCACCTCGGCGTCCTGGAGGGACCGCGGTACGATGGAGATCGAGTTCGGAGGAACGACAGGCACCTCGGCGTCCTGGAGGACCGCGGTACGATGGAGATCGAGTGCGGAGGAACGACAGGCACCTCGGCGTCCTGGAGGACCGCGGTACGATGGAGATCGAGTTCGGAGGAACGACAGGCACCTCGGCGTCCTGGAGGACCGCGGTACGACGGAGATCGAGTTCGGAGGAACGACAGGCACCTCGGCGTCCTGGGGGACGCGGTACGACGGAGATCGAGTTCGGAGGAACGACAGGCACCTCGGCGTCCTGGAGGGACGCGGTACGATGGAGATCGAGTTCGGAGGAACGACAGGCACCTCGGCATCCTGGAGGACCGTGGTACCGTAGAGGCGGATTTCCGGAAAACTCAACGGACAATTGCGGGCAGCCCGCAGCGCGGTTAAGAACCGGTATCAGAGCGCTAATGGCCGCTCTCGGAGCTGGGCGGGGCGGCCGTGGCTGCGGGCACATATTTACACATGTGTATATATATATTTAGGGAATATTATCTATTTAGACTTATAGAGAACAGCTATTTAGACTTAGATTCACTTCGATTTATAGATTTAACGCTTATTATATAGAATGTCTACTTAGACTATCTGCTTCGACATCTATTTTGACACAAATGACTTCAAAGTACTTTTTTAAGACCTTTTTATATTTTAAAATCTTTCATATGACGTGGAACCACAGAAGCATAGAATAGTTAGAGATAGACGGGGGGGTTGATTTTTAAATTTATCTTATGTACGTAAAATTAACGCTATTTTTCAATCTGTACCTACATGAACGATTGGTCTCTATTTCAACGCCTCACGCCCATATTTAGATGTTTTAACATTTTTTAATCCGCCCCCAGTGAGTTTTCAGACGTTTTGGGGCTGGGACCCGCCTCTTCGCGGGGAAACCCGCGTGACCCCACAGCCCCCACTCGCCTGATCCTCTGCCACATCATTCCCCCCCCCCCCCCAGTGACACCGGGGTGCCCCAAATGATATCGCCTCCTCCTCAAAGACACACGCACCCCCCCTTCTTGTTCACCCCGAAAAGAGGACACAGAGCGACCAGACCCAGGGCTGGCCCCTACCCCTCAGGGGGCTCCGCCACTGGGGCATCTCTCAAGGAGCACGCGACACGTACAACGAGGCAGCTGAACAACAAAAAACCCCAACCGCGGTTCAGCATCATCCAAAATAGCGCGGAAGAGAGCAGAGGGATTCCATCAGGCTGTGGGATGGGACAACAGCCGAGCGACGGGAAGATTCCGGGGAAACAGCTCAGCTCGAAACGCAGCGCAGCCTTCAAAAGCCAGAGCCATCTCAAGTCAGCGTCGAGGCTCACCCGTGCCGTTTCGACCACGTTCTTGGGGTCACAGCGAAGACTCCGTCCGGCGCTGGGAAACTCCTGGCCCCTTCCCCATAGCGCGGCCGCGGGGGAGATCCTTCCCCCTGCCTGCGGGGCGGCAGGACCGGGCTGGGCCGTAACCAGAATCCACGCGGACGGAGCCACCGCCGCACCCACAGCCCTCGCGTTGCTGCTGCCGCCGCCGCTCACCTCGCTCGCCGGGTCGACGCCGCCGAGGGGGACGGGTCAAACCTTGAAGGGCACAAGGAACGATAAAGAACAAAGCTCGGTCCTTCAATTAATGCTGAAAAGGCGAGGCTATGTTTCTACACCTCCAGTAAAAATACTCTACACGTATTTCACTTTCCTTTGGCATTCATTTAATTTGCGCGGCGGTGAATTGATACCATGAAGCCACCCGTCTCCAAAAGACACAGTTCAAATTTGACTCCGGGTTTTTTTTTTTCCCAGCGTTACCCGAGGAGGAGATACGTCTGGCCGGCAGCACGGCCTGAGAGAGACGCTACTGGGCTGCCGGGGAAACGCGCCCCTGAATTTCCCCGAAATAACCACTTCAGACCACTCTGACAAAATATTGGGGGGGGGGAAAAGCCCATTCCGTTCAGTTCGCTCTCAGAGTAAAGTACCTTTTTTAGTAAAGGGAAATACCTAATTGCTTAAGGACACCCAATACGTCGTACTTCAGAACTCCCCACCTAAATAACAAGGAAAATACCCCGCAACATCGAGCCCCGCCCCCCCTCTCTTTTTAAACAGTTAGAACAAGCCCCTAACGGCTTCAGTACCCCTCACGCGTTGTACGCTACAGACAGTCGGCAGCTGCAGGATCAAACAACGCCAGTCAGTTGGGAAATTATAAAAACGTTCATTTTCTTTTTTTTTTTAAGTTTCATTTAGCACAGAAAAATCACCTACAGAAAGAGATCCCCCCCCCCCAAATGGTTTTACTTTTGAGGGTCGGGGGGGGGGGGGAAATCAAATCCCCGGGGCTGCCGTCCGTCGGGCCACCAAAAAGCACCCTCAGACGGACGAACGCTTTGGGCCGCGCGGAACACACGGAGGAACGCGGTTCTGCGGTACCTGGACTGTTACAACCGAGAACCCAAAGGCCGGCGAAGAAGCGCAGAGAGAGCACAAAGTCTCCTCGCTCCTGACTTCGGCTGCCCGGCGCTTCATCTCCGAGGACCCGCTCCAACGGGGACTTCATAGAAGGCAAGCGCTTTGAGGGAGAAATGGTTCCATTGCGGAAAAAATCTCTTTCCGACCGACATCAATAGGACACGCGGTAGGTTACGGACAAAGGACGTGACGGAAGCAACAACTCACCAGAACCACAGCAGGAGTCGCCGTCACCGGTTACGAGGCTGCTGACGCTTCGTGGGAATGCCCGGAAAACAGGCAGAAGCGACGCCGCTTCGTCCCGGTTCCTCCGTGTCTCTTCTTCGACCTCGACTGCCTTCAGGACAGACGCCAGGATATCAGTAAGGTTTCTCGAGCCCTGCTATAAGATATCCTAAACGCTTCTCGACTCAAAAGCATAAAGCTTTGAGCCGGAACGCAGCGCCGGCTTCTCCCGAACATCTGAAATCTTACAGTTTCCTCCCTCTTTTAGGACACAATTATTTCCACGGCATCGCTTCACAGCCAGCGCACAGAAAGAGACGACTCCGCTTTCAGGAAGACAAAACGAATCCAGGGAAAATAACCCTTGCATGGGCGTAACACGCTCCAGAACAGACCTCACGTTATTTTTACCGTTCTGTTACAATATTTCATACAAAAAAACTGTAAAAAGAGAGCCGACAAAGCCTCCGTGTTAACCTCAAAGTCCACGCTGCAAGGACCTTCGGAAGAAAGCAGGCGCCCACCGCAGACCTACCTCGTACGCGCGGAGCGCTCCGGATCCTTTCCGTCTCTCCGCCGCTGTCACCGCACAAGAGAAGGGCGACCACGGGGAAACGCTGGCACTTGACATTCTGCTGAGAAAGGGAAAAAAAAACCTTTAGCACGAGGCTGGGCAGCAACCTCAGGCTTCCTTCTTTCGCGGAGGTTTGCGAAGACTACGGCCGAGCGGAGGAAAAAGCACTTGGCACCATCTCGGGCACAGCCGTTGATACCGGCCACTCGACCTCGGCATTTTTTTGACTCGCCGGCAGCTTTAGTTGCCCCAGAGACACTTTCCCAGGCACAGGCGGGTGACGGGCACAGACGCCTACGGACGCTTTCTCGAGCCGACGCAGAGCCAAGGTTTCCTCACCCGATGCGTCCCGAGCTGAATATCCTTCCTAAAGGGTACAGCCACCCACTTCTCCTTCTAATCCGCCTCCTTGCAACAACGCACCCCTTTTTTCCAGGCCGTTTCGCCAAACGGCCAAGACCTTTTCAAAGCGACCTTGCGCCACCGAACCCGCGCAGGGTCCCTCCCAGCTTTTCCCTGCCCTCGGCTTTTCCAGGCACACGCTCTATTCCCTCTCCCGACAGCAGAAGCACGGCACGCTCCCCGGACCAGAGCGCAACCCTGCGGGTGCCGGCGCGCGCCCGGCTGGTTTCCTGAGGAGCCCCCCAGCGCGTCCCCCACAGCGCGGGCCGCGCGGCCGAGCTCAGCTTCACCCACGCCCATCGCAGGGGATGCGCAACTCGCCATTCGCTTCCTGCCACGGCTGCTCGTCCTTCAGAAATTCGACTCGTAGCCAAGGTTTTCACTACGGGTTCAAGCATTTACCTGCCCGGAATGGAATTACCAGCATTTTTACACGGGCGAGTCGCTTAATTGCCCTTCTAGAATTATCCAGCTGAAAGTTACAGCCCTGAAAGAGGAGGGGAAAAGACTAAGGGGAGCTCAGGCAGCAAGAGAGCTCTGCAGGCGGCCACCGGCAGTCGACATTGCGCTCTCTTTTTGAAAGCACACACCCACGAGAACCCCCCCCCAAAACAAACACACACAAACCCCAGGACCTCGTCTCTTTCCCTCTCTCAGCACATGGTCTCGCCGGAGCGTGACGCGCAGACCACCCGCGTCCCGAGGACATTTGCGCGCGAGGAACACGTGCCCCGAAACGCTCCAGATCTCGAAGAGTTGTGTCATTTTTTGGGGGGGGGGGGGGGGTTTCCTTATCATAACTGCGTTTCGTTGACGGGCACGTTTGAGAGGAAACTCGTTACCTTTTAAACGTAGCCTCTCCTGGGGGGAAAAAAAAACCGTCACGGAGACGGAAAAGCAATTACGATTCCGAGCTCCCACCCATGAGGACGCTGTGGGGACGTTAAGGAAAGCAAAGAACCCACAGCAGCACCATTCAGTGGAATCCGGCTTGAATTCTGATCACGCCCTGAAGAGACCCTCCAAGTCTACACCTCAGTCCTACGAAGGACGAGTCCTTCTCCGGAGGGACAAGCTTTTTGTACTTAGAAGTCCTAGACTGAAGGCTCCACGGAAGGCGCACCGAGCCGCAGAAAAACGTGCCATCGCCACTCTCCGTAAAAAAAGAAAAAGCGGAATAAAAACCAAGCGGCGCATCCCTTTCCATCGCCGTTTCACGCCTTAACATCTCTACCGGCGTCCAGGTGCTCAGAAATTAACTGCACTGACGCCACGTCCTCATAAAAATGTAGTTACGCATCGAAAAAGAAAAGGCTGTTTCGCCTTTGCCCGCGAAATCAGGAGGAACAAACAGAAGAGAAACGCCTGACCCTAAAGAAGGGAAGGGGCAACTCTCAATTGACCCAAGGTGAACGTTCACTCTTACACCCCGAAGGAAAACACTCCCAACTCCCAAGGCACCAGCTCAGGAAGGAGGAACCCTCTGTGAACTGCAGCTCCTCCTCATCAGCTTTCCTGCAGGTTTGACGCGGACCGTCCGCAGCATTCCCGAACTCACCCGTGGGTCTCCCCGCTCCCCCAGCCCCGCACGCGCCATTCCCCGAGCCGCCAACGGAATCAGCCGTGCAGGATTCTCTTCCCGGGACACGCAGAAGGCCACCCTGGGAAAAGAGGAGGAGAGAAATGAGCCCGTTTTCTCACACCCGGCCAACGGGGACCAGCCCGGGGGGGACCCCCCCACCCCACCTCTGCCCTCGGGAGCGGGGCCGGGACGGACCCGCCGCGCCGGGAGAGGCACCCGGCGTGGATTTCATCTTGGCCCCTCTTCCTGAGGCCCCCCGCCGTCATCCCCTTCACGGGGAAAAGGGGAGCCTATGTTTATATACATCCAGTAAAAATGCTCGTACTCTACAAGTATTTGACTTTCCTTCGGCGCTAATTTAAACTTCCGCAGCTGGGAACCGATACCCTCAAACTACCCCTCTTCAAAACACACAGTAATAACGACTGTGGGGTTTTTTCGGGTGTTACGCGAAGGAGGAGGGACATCTGCCCGGCGGCACGGCCCGAGAGAGAGACGCCACCGGGCCGCCGGGGAAACGCGCCACCGAAAGCCGGACGGAAAGAAAGTACCTCGGAGGGCTCTGTCCTAACACCAGGAAAAACCCGCTAACGTTCGGTCGCCTCTCGCGTTAAACCTTTAGAACCAACACCCGGCTGCTTAAATGCGCCTCGGAAATTGGGAATTGCAGAGTGCGCTACAGCTATTTGGCAGCGCACGGAATAATTACCCAGTTGGCTAAAAACACACAAGCGCGGCACTGTTCACGCGTTAAGGAAAAGCGTAAAAATCAAGAGGCTTCCGAGGTAGAAAACAGCCGCAGCCGGCGTGAAGAACACAACACCCGCGGTTCCCTGAGAAGGAGCTGGTGACGCTACACGAGGTACGGGGCGGGATGCAATTATTCCGCGGCTTTACCTCATGATGTAGAGCAGATACGGGGCCGGGACGATACCGTGGAAGAGAGGAGCTGCCAATTAGCTGCCCGCTCCATACTCGGAGCCAACGTTTTGTCAAGTTTTGATGAAATGCTGTCCTTTGTGCCAACTTTGCTCATTATAATGACATCATAACACCAAAACACACCTCCGTCCCAAAGGCCTCCAAGGTGCGACCGCTCCTTCTTGAGTCCGCGCCCTGAACTTTCCGTAAACTCTACCTTTAAATGTGAAGCGAGAGACTTTTACGCCAATCCTCGTTAAAGTATTTACGACTGAAGTCACTCAAACTCCACCTGGAAGATAACAAAGAGTATAAAAATAGCCCGAGAGAGGGGGGGATAGCAGGGAAGACACCGTCGCGAACGAGTCGAGGAGAACTCCGTCGCCGACTTCCGGGACGCCTTTGGGTAAGACTCAGATTCTACCGAGCGCTTTCTCGGGAAACTTAGCCATTTCTCTAGAGGATCTCTAGCCTACGTCGATAGCCGGGCCGAAGCGTTTACGACTTTGTCGTCGCGCGTTCGATAGACGTAAGAATAGCTTTCACGTGCACCTGCTTCGCAGACGGCGTATTCGTCACCGGCGATCCCGAGAACCTATCTAGCTGTCGTTTAAATAAACCGCGCCCTCGAAGTAGCCGGCCGCGGTAGCCCCTCATCCAACGCGACCAAAGATTCGAGAGCGGCCGTGCTAGTCCGTCAGCACGACTAGACCGCGAAGGGGCAGTCCGCTATTAGTCTATCCTAAACCGTAACGCTTTAATACCCGTTAAAGGCGACGGGACCGATAGCGCTGAATAGGGCATCCCTCGGAATCTTAAACCCAGCCGCACCTCTAGCCTCCCACCTCGCTGCAGGAGCGTTAGAAGGCAAGGGGGCTTATCCTCCGCCAAAACCGCTTCGCCCCTTTCCGCGCAACACTCGCCTCTTCGGTTTTGCCGGCTTCCGCCCCGCCCCGTCCCCCCCTTATTACCTGGGTTTGATTCTGTTTCTCGCCAGCCGAAGCGGGGCGGGCGACTTCAGCCGGCCCCCACGGCCCAGCCAGCTCTCCGGCAGCACCACCGGCCGGGGCCCTGCCGCTGGAACCGGGCCCTGGGAGCCCAGGTCTCACCCCAGGCGGTGGCGGCGGCTGCTTTCCCCAAGGACGGGCGCGACGGGCAGAGGAGCGGCGCCAGGGCCTCCCCCACAGACAGGCGCAGGCCGGGGGTATTTCCCGCCGGCGATCCCGGGAACCGATCCATCTGGTGTTTGAAATAAACCGCACCGTTTCAGCAGCTGCTCGTTTCGGTTCCTCATCGAACGCCACCAAAGACTGGAGCGCGGCCGTGCCGGTTCACGAGCACGTCTAGACCGAAGGGGCCGTCCGCTGTTAGCGTAGCCAGATCGTAATAGTTTAATACACATTAAAGGCGATTGGATTGATAGCGTTGAATTGGGCATCGCTCAGAGTTTAAACCCAGCCGCACCTCGAGCCTCCCACCTGGGTGAGGAGCGTTAGAACACGAGGGGGTTTATCTTCTGCCAAAACCGCTTCCTCCCCCCCCCTCTGCAGCCGCCCCACGGCCCGGCCCCCCCCAGGAGCCCCCGCGGCCCGTTCCGGGGCCCCCTCCAGGCCGAAGGGACCCCGCGGGAAGCCGGGCCCAGCCAGGCCCCTCCGACACCGCAACGGCCCCCTGAGACCCCCTCAGGCTCCCCGTGGCCCCCCCTACGGCTCCCCCCGTCTCGCCTACGGGACCCCGCCGCCGCCCCCCCCCCCCCCCGCTCAACCTTCACGCGCTCCGGGTGCTCCACGACGTGCTACGCGGCGGCCCCACGGACCCGGACCCGGCCCGGCCGCCATTTTCCCCGGGCCGCCCCGCTCCCGCTTCCCACCCGCCCGCCATTTTCCCCAGGCGCCCTCCGCTTCCGCAGCAGCCGCGGCCCGCCCACGCCGCGCGCGCCCATTGGCCACGGCCCACGCCGCTCACAGGCCGCTCAGCACCATTGGCCCTTCGGCGCCGTCAATCCCCACCGCGCCCCGCCCCCCGGCGATCCGGTCCGGCCAATCGCAGCGCGCAGAGACGATCTGACCAATGGGAGCGCGGCGCCCGCGCTGGGGTCGGCCCATTCTCCCGCGCATGCGCCCCAGCGCGGTTGCCATGGGGAGGACGCGCCGGCGGGGGCCGGGGCCGTTGCCATGGCGACGGGGCCCCGCGGCCGGGCAGGACGGGCTGGAGGGCGGGGGGGGGGGGGGATTCACCAAAACCCGGCTTTTTCTGCTTAAAAACTGTAGAGATTTGTTTGCGAAAGCCCGAAAGAAGCCCGGCGCACTGCCCGCCACCCCCCCCCCCCCCCGCAGCGCTCCCTGTGGGGCGGGGCCAGGGAGGGGGCGGGGCCGAGAGGAGCAGGAGGAGGGGCCAGGGGAGGGGGCGGGGCCGAGAGGAGCAGGAGGCGGGGCCAGGGGAGGGGGCGGGGGCCGAGAGGAGCAGGAGGCGGGGCCAGGGGAGGGGGCGGGGCCGAGCAGGAGGAGGGGGCAGGGGAGGGGGCGGGGCCGAGAGGAGCAGGAGGCGGGGCCGGGGAGGGGGCGGGGCCGAGAGGAGCAGGAGGCGGGGCCAGGGGAGGGGGCGGGGCCGAGAGAAGCAGGGGGTGGGGCCAGGGGAGGGGGCGGGGCCGAGAGGAGCAGGAGGCGGGGCCAGGGGAGGGGGCGGGGCCAGCCGAGAGCGGGCGGGGGCGGGGCCAGGGTACTCGTGCCCCTCCCCACCTCCTCCATGGGGCCTGAGTCCACCCAGGGTGGGGCAGGGGGTTAATTAACGGCCTCATTAGCGGCCGGGGGGAAGCAGGGAGGGGCCGGAAGGGTTAAATTAGCCCCTCGTTAATTATCCATGGCATTAATTATTGATTAGCCGCCCCGTTGCCGTGGTAACGGGGGGGGGGGGGCGAAGCTTACTCACCGCGCGCGGGGGGGTGGGGGGGGGGGGGTGCCGGGAGGCGCCGCCGCCATGTTTGGCGAGGGCGAGGCCGCTCGTCGCTGATTGGCCTTGGCGGGGCCGGGGGGGGGGGGGGGGGGGGGGCGTGGCTGAATTGTTGCCGCGGCGTCGCTGATTGGCTGGGGGTGACTGGGAGGGGGTGGGGTGGGCGGGCACAGGGGTTACGCGCATGCGCCTGGAGGCGCCGCTTCCGGTATCACGTGGTACCGGTCTTAAAGGGGCCGCGGCGGGGCCATGGCGGGGGGCGAGGGGGTGAACGTCTTCCTGTTCGTGCCCAACATCATCGGTGAGGGGGGGGGGGGGGGGGGGGGGGAGACTGGGGGGCACTGGGATGGAGTGGGAGGAACTGGGGGGAGACTGGGGAGAACGGGACGCACTGGGAGGGAACTGGGGGGATACTGGGATGGAGCGGGGGGGGGGCTGGGAGGGCACTGGGGGGGTCTGGGATGGACTGGGGGGGCGTGGGAAGGAGTGGAGGGGGTGAGGGGGGGGACTGGGATGCACTGGGAGGGGACTGGGATGGACTGGAATGGATTAAGGGGGGACCGGGAGGCGCTGGGATGGACTAGGGGGATACTGGGAGGGAACTGGGGGGGGGCACTGGGAGGCACTGGGGGTCCTTAGGGGGATTTGGAGGTGCACTGGGGGGTACTGGGACATACTGGGAGTGTCTCTGAAGGCAGCTATGGTGGGTTTGGGGGGTACTGGTGTATAACTGGGTCATGCTGGGACATACTGGGAGTGGCTCTGAGGGCATCTATTGGGGGGGTACTGGTCGATACTGGGGGGGGGACGATGGGGGGGGTGCACTGGGAGGCATTGGTGGATACTGGGACGTACTGGGAATAGCTCTGAGAGCAGCTATGGCAGGTTCGAGGGATACTGGGAGGCACTGGGGGTTACTGGGCAGGGTACTGGGGGGGTTGGGGGTTATGGGGGGCAGTGGGGGGGCTGGGGGTGCGCTGGGTGGATACTGGGTCGTACTGGGAGTAGCTCTGAGAGCAGCTATGGCAGGTTTGGGGGCTACTGGGAGGCACTGGGGGTTACTGGGAAGGGTACTGGGGGGGTTGGGGGTTATGGGGGGCTGGGGGTGCACTGGGCGGATACTGGGTCGTACTGGGAGTAGCTCTGAGAGCAGCTATGGCAGGTTTGGGGGCTACTGGGAGGCACTGGGGGTTACTGGGAAGGGTACTGGGGGGGTTGGGGGTTATGGGGGGCTGGGGGTGCACTGGGCGGATACTGGGTCGTACTGGGAGTAGCTCTGAGAGCAGCTATGGCAGGTTCGAGGGATACTGGGAGGCACTGGGGGTTACTGGGAAGGGTACTGGGGGGGGTTGGGGGTTATGGGGGGCTGGGGGTGCACTGGGTGGATACTGGGATGTACTGGGAGTAGCTCTGAGAGCAGCTATGGCAGGTTTGAGGGATACTGGGAGGCACTGGGGGTTACTGGGAAGAGTACTGGGGGGGGTTGGGGGTTATGGGGGGCTGGGGGTGCACTGGGTGGATACTGGGTCGTACTGGGAGTAGCTCTGAGAGCAGCTATGGCAGGTTCGAGGGATACTGGGAGGCACTGGGGGGCAGTGGGGAGGCTGGGGTGCCCTCGGAGTGATGGGTGGGGTGCACTGGTGGATACTGGGACATACTGGGAAGGGCTCTGAGAGCATCTCTGGTGGGTTTGGGGGCTACCGGGAGGTGCTGGGGGCTACTGCAGGGGGGGGGGGTGTGCTGGCGGATGGGGTTGGGGGGGGGGGGGGGAGGGGGTGTACTGGTGGATACTGGGATATACTGGGAATGTTCCCCTCCCCCAGGCTATGCCCGCCTGGCGTTGGCCGCCGCTTCCTTCTACCTGATGCCGCAGCGGCCGGGGCCGGCGGCCGCCTGCTACGCGCTGGCCGGGCTCCTGGACGCGGTGGATGGGCACGTGGCCCGGCTACTGGGCCAGGGTGGGCGTGGCCTGAGAGAGGGGGGCGTGGCCTGAGAGGGGGGGCGTGGCCTGAGGGAGGGGGCGTGGCCTCGCGCGGGGAGGGGGAGGGCAGGGCTTCATTGGGCTCAATGGATGGGGGGGTGGTGGTGGGAAGCCAGTGGGCGGGGCTTATGGGGGTGTGGGCGGGGCTTGATGGGGAGGGGGCGTGGTTTGTGGTGGGAGGGGCCCCAAGGGGGGGCGTGGTTAACCCTTAGCCCCGCCCCCCCCCAGCTGCCCATTGCGGGGGGGGGGGGGGCTTTCCCTGCCCCATAGCGAATCCCTGTCCTCCACAGAGGCCCCGCCCCCCCGAGTGGGCGTGTCCAACACAAGCCCCTCCCCCACGTGGGCGTGGTTATCCTTTGGCCACGCCCCCCCCCCCCCGGCCCCACTCTGCCATGATGGACGTGGCCCTGGGGGGGGGGGGGGGGGGGGGGGGGGGGCCTGTTCCCTGCCCCATAGGGGGGTCTGTGCCCCCCCCCCCGGCCCCGCCCCCCCCAAGTGGGCGTGTCCGAGCCTTAGCCCCGCCCCCAGGCTCGCGGCTGGGCGCCATGTTGGACATGCTGACGGACCGTCTGTCCACCATGTGCCTCCTGGTCAACCTGGCCCTGCTCTACCCGGCGGCCGCCCCCCTCTTCCAGCTCAGCATGGCCCTGGACGTGGCCAGCCATTGGCTGCACATGCACTGGTGGGCGGGGCTTCGGGGGGGGGGCGTGGTCTGGAGGGGGGCGGGGCTTGGGGAATGGGGAGCTGTGGGGGGGTGGGGGACGGGGAGGGGCGTGGTCTGGAGGGGAGGGGGGGGCTTGGGGGAATGGGGAGCTGTAGGGGAGGGGGCGTGGCCTGGAGGGGGCGGGGCTTGGGGAGTGGGGAGCTGTAGGGGAGGGGGCGTGGCCTGGAGGGGGCAGGGCTTGGGGAATGGGGAGCTGTAGGGGAGGGGGCGTGACCTGTGTGCGAGTGGGGCGTGGTCTAGGGTGGGCGTGGCCTGGAGGGGGGCGGGGCTTGGGGAATGGGGAGCTGTGGGGGAGGGGGCGTGGCCTGTGTGCGAGGGGGGCGTGGTCAAGGGTGGGCGTGGCCTGGAGGGGGCGGGGCTTGGGGAAATGGGGAGCTGTAGGGGAGGGGGGCGTGGTCTGTGTGCGAGTGGGGCGTGGTCTATGGTGGGCGTGGCCTGGAGGGGGCAGGGCTTGGGGAAATGGGGCGGGGAATGGGGAGCTGTAGGGGAGGGGGCGTGGCCTGGAGGGGGCGGGGCTTGGGGAATGGGGAGCTGTAGGGGAGGGGGCGTGGCCTGGAAGGGGGCGGGGCTTGGGGAAGGGGGAGCCGTAGGGGGGCGTGGCCTGGAGGGGGCGGGGCTTGGGGAATGGGGAGCTGTAGGGGAGGGGGCGTGGCCTGGAGGGGGCGGGGGTTGGGGTCTGTGTGCGAGGGGCGTGGTCTAGGGTGGGCGTGGCCTGGAAGGGGGCGTGGTCTGGACGGGGGCGGGGCTTGGGGAAATGGGGCGGGGAATGGGGAGCTGTAGGGGAGGGGGCGTGGCCTGGAGGGGGGCGGGGCTTGGGGAAGGGGGAGCTGTAGGGGAGGGGGCGTGGCCTGGAAGGGGGCGGGGCTTGGGGAATGGGGAGCTGTAGGGGAGGGGGCGTGGCCTGTGTGCGAGGGGGGCGTGGTCTAGGGTGGGCGTGGCCTGGAGGGGGCGGGGCTTGGGGAATGGGGAGCTGTAGGGGAGGGGGCGTGGCCTGTGTGCGAGTGGGGCGTGGTCTATGGTGGGCGTGGCCTGGAGGGGGTGGGGGTTGGGGAAGGGGGAGCCATAGGGGAGGGGGCGTGGCCTGGAGGGGGCGGGGCTTGGGGGAATGGGGCAGGGAATGGGGAGCTGTAGGGGAGGGGGCGTGGCCTGTGTGCGAGTGGGGCGTGGTCTATGGTGGGCGTGGCCTGGAGGGGGCAGGGCTTGGGGAATGGGGAGCCATGGATGAGGGGGGCGTGGCCTGGGGGGAGGGGGCGGGGTCTATGGGTGGGCGTGGCCTGGAGGGGGCGGGGCTTGTGGGAAGGGGTGGGTGGTGGGGCAGGGAAGGGGTGTGGCCTGCTCTGTGTGGGCGTGGTCTGGAGGGGGCGGGGCCCGGGAGGGACTGGTGGTTGGTGAGTCTGGGAGAGGACTTGGGAGGGGATTGGGGGGGACCTGGCGAGGGACGTGAGAGGGGCTTGGCCATTAATTTTTTGGGGACTGGGCGGGATTGGTCGTAGGGACGTGTGGTATTGTTCGGACTAGGCAGGGGCGACGCCTGGGGGAGAATGGGGGAGGGCCACGTGGAGCCATCGGGGTGGGGGTAGGGGGAAGTGCGATGCACTTAGAGGATCGGGTACTGTGTGAACGGGCGGCTGGCGCGTGGTACCGTAATTGTCGGATGGACTGGAGCGTGGCTGGGTAGGGGCGTTGGAGGCCCCGCCGGGGAACCGGGAACTGCGACGGGGGACGGAGCAGGGGCGTGTGAGGGGACTGGTGTTCCTAGGCCGGCATGGGTTGGCGGGAGAAGTGGGGGTTGGGACTGGGGTAGTGGGCTGGGGGGGACTGGGGGGGGTGGGGGGAGGGGGGGGGCCGCGGGTGAGTGGGATGGGGGGGAGCGTGTTGGCGGATGGGGCTGGAAGGGGACTGGGGGGGGACGGGGGGGGGACTGGGGGTGAACTGGGAGGGGACTGGGAGGTTACTGGGACGCGACTGGGAGGACTGGGGAGGGAAGGTGGATGAATGGGCATGGACTGGGTAGGGGGCTGAGGCTCGGGGGGTGGACTGGGAGGGGGGTGTGGAGAGGAATGGGATGGAGTGGGAGGGGATGGAATGTACGGGGAGGGCGACTGGGGAGGAACTGGGATGGACTGGGGAGGTGCACTGGGAGAGGGCTGGAGGGGGGACGTGTTGGTAGGGACGGGTTGGGGGGGACTGGGGGGGAGTGCGTGGAGGGGGGGGGGGGAACTGGGATGGGCGGGGGCGGATAGGATGGACTCGGGGGGGGGAGGGTGTTTTGGGATGGGGTGGGTGGGATGGGAGGGTTGGCTGAGGTTGTGGGCTGGGAGGTTGTGGGCTGGGGGGTGGACTGGGGGGGGGGGCTGAGGAGGGACGGAAGTTTGTGTGTACCTGAGGGAGGACTGGGGTCGTGACCCCCGCCCGAGGGTTAGATGCGAATGGCCACGCCATGGGAGGAGACTGGGGACCAGCCACAAAGGCGGTGGGAGGGGACGGGGGGGGGCAGCCGCCCTGCTAGGGGCGGCTCTACTACGGCTCCCGGGTGAGTGGGGGAGGGGCGGGGGGCGGGGCGGGGCGGGGCAGGGGCGGGGTCGTGACCTCGACTCCTCCCCCCCCCCCCCCCCCCCCCCCCCAGCCCCTCCTTTTCCTGCTCTGCGCCGGCAACGAGGGGTTTTACTGCTGCCTCTACCTGCTGCACTTCGGGGAGGGGCCGCCCGGTGAGGAACTGGGGGGGACTGGGAGGGACTGGGAGGGGATTGGGGGGGACTGGGACTGAGAGGGGGCTGGAGGGGATGGATGGAGTGGGAGGGACTGGGGAGGGACTGGGAGGGGACGGGGAGGGGGGGATGTGGATGAGGCGGGATGGACAGGGATGGGGGGGACTGGGATGGACTGGGGAGGGGATGGAAACTGGAGAGGACTGGGAGGGACTGGGAGGGGATGGGATGGACTGGGAGGGGGCTGGGGGGGACTGGGAGGGACTGGGAGGGGACTGAGAGGGGGCTGGAGGGGACTGGGGGGGGATTGGGGGAGAAGTGGGAGGGACTGGGATGGGCTAGGATGGACTGGGAGGGGTGTGGGATGAACTGGGATGGACTGGGAGGGGATGGGATGGACTGGGAGGGGGCTGGGGAGGGACTGGGATGGGACTGGGAGGGGACTATAGTGGTGGGGGGACTGGGGGGGACTGGGAAGGGACTGGGGGGAGAAGTGGGAGGGACTGGGATGGACTGGGAGGGGAGTGGGATGAACTGGGATGGGACTGGGAGGGAGCGGGGGTGGAGGGAGCGGGGGGGGATGGGGAGGATGGGATGGGAGGGTGGGAGAGGGGATGCGAATTGGACTGGGAGGGGACTGGGGGGAATGGGATACTGGGAGGACTGAGAGAGGGTGGGGGACTGGGAGGGATTGGGGGGGACTGGAGGGGGACGGAGGGGATGGGGGACTGGGGAGATTGGGACGGACTGAGGATGGACTGGGCCAGGGGAGCTGGATGCCCTGGGAATCTGGGATGGACCTGTCGGTCAGGGGGCGGGCGGTGTCCGGAAGCTGGGAGGGGGCTGGGGGGGAGAACCTGGGAGGTACCTGGGAGTCGGGCTGGAAGGGGACCTGAAAAAGGACTGTGGATGGGACTGCGAGGGGGGCTGGCTGGGCTGAGGATGAGACTGGGGAGCCGGGGATGGCCTCCGGGAGGCGCGGGCTGAGAGGGGGGACTGGGACGGGGACTGGGGGGGACCAGGATGGACTGGTAGCGGGAGTGGGGAACTGGGATGGGCCCTTCGCTGGTAGGACTAGGGATTGACTGGAGGCGGAGTGGGAGGAACTGGGGATGGAACTGGGAGGGGGCTGGGTGGACTGGGATGAGGCTGGGAGGGGATGGGATGGAGTGAGGGCTCTGGGGAGGAACTACCTGGGATGGACTGGGAGGGTGGCCCTGGAGAGTGTTGGTGTCATTGCGGGGGCTGGGAGGGGACTTGGGTGACTGGGGAGTGTGGATGGCAAAGGACGTGGGAGGGACTGGGAGGTACGGGATCTTGTGTGATTGGAGCAAGGGAGGACGGACTATGGGGCGCGACAGCGAGTAAAAAGAGAACCGAGGGATGGGATGTCCGTGATGTGCCTCTGGGAGACAGGGACTTCGGGGTGGGACTGTGGGGATGGGGTGCTAATGGAGGGGATGGGGATGGAACTGGGAGAAGGATTGGGGGGGACTTGGGATGGACTTGGAGGGGAGGGTTGTGACCTGGAGATGATTTGGGGGCGACTGGGCGAATGGACTGGGAGGGATGGGATGGACGTGGGTAGAGTAACTTGTGGAGACATGGGATGGACTGGAGGGGGATTTGGGGGACTTGGGAGAGGACGTGGGGGGGAACTGTGATTTACTTGGATGGGACTGAAAAAGGACTGGATTTACTGTGTATATTCTTTGATTGACTGGTAGGAGCTGGGTTGGTACCGTGGGATTGCACGGTGGTGTGGTGTTGGGTTTTTGTGTCACATTGGTGCACACTGAACCCCCTGACCCGCTCCCCCCCCCCATTTCCCCCCCCCCCTCTCCAGTGGTGGCCGGGGGGCCGGGCGGGGTCTGTTCCGGGTGGGTGTCTATGGTGGTGGCTTGGGGACCCCCCTGGCCTCCTCCTCAATGGGGGGTTGAACCTGCCTGTAGTTGGGGGGGATGGTGCCGTGCGCGGTGGCCTCTGGCCTATCTCTATGGGGACGCCTTACATCCGAAGTCGCAGTCTCGCAAAACCATATCCCGCCTGATGAGACCTGCCCTCCAAAATCTCCCCTCTTTTCTCTCCTCTCTTCCCCCCCTGCCCCCCCAAGTAAAATCTGGCGTTTGCCCCTCCCCCCCCCCCTCCTCCCCTCACGCTTCGGTGATTTTTTTTGGGGGGGGGGGGGTGGGGGGGGAGGGGGAGTGGGGAGAACCGCGGTTTCTGGGAGACCCAGGAGTTTGGGGGCCGTGGGTCAGCTGGGGTTGAATATGGGGGGGGGTCACTGGGGGGGGGGGGGGTTGAATATGGGGGGGGTTCACCTACTGGGGGGGGGGGGTGTGGGGGGGAGACTCCCCAAAATGGGAGGGCGGGAGGGTTTCTGTGGAGGGGGGGAAACCCCACTTGGGGGGGCCCCAGGAGTTCGGGGGGGGTTGAATAAATGGGGGGGTCACTATGTTTCGGGGGGGGTGGGGGGGGAGACCCCCAAAATGGTGGGAAGTCTGGGGAGGGGGGGAGGGTTCTGGGGGGGGTCGTACCCCCCACTTTGGGGGGGGGGCCCCAGGAGTGCGTTTCGTGGTGGCGAAGCGGGGGTTTGAATATGGGGGGGGTGGGGGGTCACCTTAAGTTGTGGGGGGGGGGGGGATACCCCCAAAAATTGGGGGGGGGAGGGTTCGGGCGGGGGGGGCGTGGCGGCGGGGGGAGAAAAGGAAACCCCTCGTCCGCTTCTCGTGGTGGCCGCCCTCACCCCAGGATTTCGGGGGCGGACGGTGGGGGGGCGCCTGGGGGCGGGGGGGGGGGCGCGGGGCTGGGGGCGGCCGTCTCCCCAGCCCCCAAGGCGGTCTTTTGGGGGGTTTCTCAGCAAGCGGTCCCCTGGATGGGGGTCGGGGTATGGGGGCTGGTCCGTGGGGCAGGGTTGGGGGAAGTGGCTCGGGTGGCGGGGCGGCGTATGGGGGGTGTGGGGGGGGGGGGTGGGGGCAGGGGGGGGGGCGGGGGGTGGTGGCCCGGGGGCGGGTGCGTGTACGGCGGCGGCGGGGCGGAGGCCCGCGAGGGGGCGACAGGGGGGCGTGGTGTAAAACAATGGGGGAAGGGGAGAGGGGCGGGGGCGGCGCGGGGCGGGGGGGGGGGGACCGGTCCTGGGGCCCCGAGTAATGTCCGTTGGTCCTGTGGTACAACAAGCTCGTGGGTTTTTGTGGTGTGCCTACAAAGTTCAGGTGCTGGTCTTGGTATTGACGCTGTTGGAGTGGGTCCCTAGTTGTCCAGGGTTTGGTGGGCGTAGGTAAGGGGGGGGGGGCAGGGTGTGGGGGCGTGGGTGGTTGGGGGGGGAGGGGCGCGGGGGTGCGGGGGTGGGGGGGGACTCACGTCGCGCGGGCCCATGTTTGACATCTGCGAAGCGCTCCCTACACAGGAGGAAACGCTGCCCGGTCGCTCGAGCACTCCCCGGGGGCGCCGCAGCGGCCCTTGCCCCATAAGACACACAAAAAGCCACCAACGGGCTCCAATGGCGCCCTACATTAATAGAGATTCGCGCCGTTCGACGCGCGCTGACAGCCCGCGCGCGGCATAGCGCGAAGCCTCGCGGGCCAGCGGCGCCGCTCTGCCCGCCGGCCGCCAGCGCGCGGTGCGCCCCATAATTGGAGTACCCCATAGATACCCGATGTAGACACAACCACCCCATATGCCGCGGCCTCATGGCACATCGCCCCATAGATACCCCTAAGACCACCCATAGGCAGCCGCCACGGACACCCCAATATAAATTGACAAACCCCAATAGACACCACCCGGCAGCGCACATTCAACAGCTCCCCCATAGACCAACTCCGGTCGTAGCCTCGCATCCTCCGCGCTTACCAATATTAGAGATAAGCAGACCCGCTATAACGACACACAGAGAACGTTCCCCATAGGCACACCACGACCATGAGACCCCGTCTTATCGGCATAAATGCTGATTCAATGTCGATAGAGTTATACCGTAGGCGTCCTCCCCTTCTATAGCGGGCGTGCCCCACTAAACAACCGAACCTTCCGATCATTCGAGAGCTACCACCATAGGTACGAAACCCATATATAACGCTACATAAGCCTCGAGGCTAACACACCACAGGCAAATGCACTACGTCGCCCCATACGCAACGCACCTCCATCCCTAGTATAAGACCCATAGACAAACCCCATAGACACACCCACAAGTCTCCCACATAGACCACGCAACCTCTATACAACACCCCCCATATAAGACCCATCAATTACAAACCTACGCTACATATACCAAAACATCCCATAACGATAGCACCAGCACCATAATACCCCCGCACAACGCAACACCACCAACCCCCATCACCCACCCCCCCCACAATAAGACAAATCCACTCCCCCCACAAAGACTATGTCCACAGAGTAAGAGATGCTCCCCATAGCACCCCATATAACACCCATATATTACACCACCCAAGCGCCTCCATGAAATAGAGAGTCTTCCCCAGCCCCTAGAGGTACCCCATAAGCATCGGCGACCACAGTAGCACCCACAGCGCCCCATAGACACCCATCCCAAGAGAAAGAACATAGAAAAGAACCCATGAAGACGACCGGGCTCTCCGAAGACCGCTAGATACCCATAGAAAGACAACGGCCACAACCAAAACCTCCACACGCCCGCCAATAAGACACCCATAGAGAGACCCCATAGACAACCCTCCTAGAGACCCCACAAAA
>CANTUZ010000014.1:12255811-12353735 GCA_947846985.1 Fratercula arctica | reverse complement strand
GGGTTTGGGGTTTACGAGAAGAAACGGGGAAGTTTTAGATAAACGTGAGAGGAAAAGAGAATACTTTTTTTAAGAAAAATGGTTTTGGAGGGAGTTTTGGTAGGAAAAAGGGTTTTTTGGGGTGATTATGAGGAAAAAGTGGGGTTTGTGGTAAGTTTTGGGAAGAAAAAGTGGGATTTTGGGGCAGCCATGAAGGACAAAGGTAACTCCGGGGGTTGCGAGGGGAAAGTGGGGATTTGGGGGAATTTTGAGGAGAAAAAGTTGGGGTGGGAGAGGAAAAGTTGGGGTTTGGAGTGAGTTTTGAGGGGAAAAGTGTGTGTTTGGGGGTTCGTGAGCGTAGAAACGGGAGTTTCGGGGTTTGAGAGGAAAAACGATTTTTTTTTCTTGAGGAGAAAGAGTTTTCGGGGGAGTTTAAGGGAGAAAAAGAGCCTTTTGGGGCTGTTATGAGGGAAAAAGTGATGGTTGGGAAGGAAGAAGTGATGTTTGAGAACAAAAAGTAGGTTTTTGGGGCTGTTACGAGGGGAAAAAGCGCTCTTTTGGGGTAGTTTTGAGGGGAAAAAGTGGGGTTTTGGGGCAGTTATGAGGGAAAAAGTGACGATTGTGAGGGAAAAGCTGCGTTTGGGAGGAATTTTGAGGGGGAAAAAGTGTTTTTTTGGGGTGGTTATGGGGAAAAAAATGGTGATTGGGAGAGAAAAGGTTGGTTTTGGGGGGGAGGTGTGAGGGGAAAAGGTTATTTTGGGGGGGCGTGAGAGGGAGAAGTGGGCATTTGGGGGAATTTTGAGGGGAAAAAGTGCATTTTTGAGGGGTTAAGAGGGGAAAAGGGTGTCATGGTGGGGAGAGGGGGTTTGGGGGGCGGTTTTAGGCAAACAAGCTCTTATTGGGGGCGTTTAGAAGGGAAATGAAGTGTTGGGGGGGAGCGCCGAAGAGGAGAGTTTTGAGGATAACAAAAAGGGGAGATGGGGGAAACGAAGGGGGGGGGGTGTGCGGGGAAAAGGGGGGGCTGGGGGCAGGTTTTGGGGGGGATTTTGGGGTGTTTAGAGGGGAAAAGGGACAGAGGGGCTGGGGCGTGCCAGGGGTCCCGGGGGGGGTCCCATGGGGTTGTGGGGGGGGGGTGAAGGGGCAAAGAGAGTTGGGGGGGGGGAAACGGGGGGGTAGAAGTAAGTGGGTGAAGGGTGCTCAGGTAATGGTGTGTGTCAGAGGGGGTGGCAGAGGCAGGGGTGGGTGGGGGGGTGGGAAAGGGGCTCAGGGGGGGGGGCTGGGGGGGCGGGGGGTCCCTGACAGCAGGCCCCCCCGCAGGGGTTTCGGCAGCGGGGGGGCCCGCCATGTACAATGGGATCGGGCTGCCGACGCCGCGGGGCAGCGGCACCAACGGCTACGTCCAGCGCAACCTCTCGGCCCTGCGGCACAAGAAGGAGGGGCGGGGGGGCAGCGGGGAGCCCCCCCCGGCGAGGAGGAGCTGCGCAGGCTGGAGGCCGCCCTGGCCAAGAAACCCAACCCCGACATCCTCGACCACCAGCGCAAGAGGAAGGTGGAGCTGAAATGCCTGGAGCTGGCCGAGCTGATGGAGGAACAAGGGTGAGACCCCCCACCCCGACCCCAAACCCCCCCCCGACCAGCAAACCCAAAAACCCCCCCCCGGTGCCCCCAGGCCCCCCAAAAAGCTCACCCCAGAGATCCAAACCTCCCTTCTGTGCCCCAAAAAAGCCCTGGATTCTCAAAAGAAAAAGTCCATCCCTGTGTCGCCCCTGAAAATACCCCGCGCCCCCCCCACCCAAAAAAATATGGCGCCACCCCCCCCCACAAAAGACCTCCTCCCCCAGAGCACCCCCCAAATCCTTTGGAGCCCCAAACCCCAAAAATTCCCCCTCTTTCCTGCCCTCCCAACCACCCCCCTGCCCCCCCCCCCAACGGACCCCCCCACCCACCACCCACCCAAACCCCCCCCTCCTGCCCCCCCCCAGCCTCCCCATGACACCCACCCTCCCCCCCTCTTTTACTTCCCCCCCTCCCCCCCCCCACAAAATATACCCCCCCGTTTGCCCCCCCCCCCCCAAAAGTACGTCCTCCCCCAGAGCCCCCCCAAAAGCACTTTTGGAGCCCCAAAACTTACCCACCTCTCTGCGCCTCCGAACCACCCCCTGCACCCACAACGACCCACCAAACCCCCTCCTGCCCCCCCCATTGCCCCCCCCCCCAGCCTCCCCCACTTAACCCCCCCCCCGCCACTTTGCTTCCCCCCCCCCCCCCCCGCCCCCCCACCGCCCCCCCCCAGAGTTACGACGCGGCGAGATCCAGGAGAAAGTGGCCACTTTCCGCACGATGCTGCTGGAGAAGGACGTGGCGCTGGGAGACGCCCCGGACGCCAAACCCACGTAAGCGCCCCCCCCGGAACTCCTTCCCCTCATTAACACACCGACCTCGCCCCGTTATAACGGACCCCCCCCCTCGTTAACGAGCAGCGTGACGGAGACTCATCAGCTGGCGGAAGCTAACGAGAAGAAGAACGAGCGGCTACGGGCCGCCTTCGGCATCAGCGAGGCCTACGTGGACGGCAGCTCCTTCGACCCCTCGCGCCGCCCCAAGGAGCCCACCCAACCCAACCCCCGGAGCCCCCCAACCCCCCCAGTTACCCCGCATCTCGGGTGGGCACCCCCCCGCCCCCCCCCCCCACCCCACGATTTTTAGGGGTCCACAATGCCCCTTACCCCTATTTTGTGGGTCTCCACCAACCTCCCCCCTTTAAAGGCCCCCCCCTTTTAGGGCCCCCCCCCCATTTGGGCGCCCGCCCCCACATTTTGGGCGCCCCCCCTCCCATTTTGCGGGCCCCCCCCCCCCCATTTTGGGCGCCCCCCCCCCCCCTTTTGGGCGCCCCCCCCATTTTGGCCCCCCTCCCATTTTGGGCGCCCCCCCCCTATTTGGGCGCCCCCCCCCCCCATTTTGGGCGCCGCCCCCCCATCTTCCCCTCCCCCCATTTCGGGGCGCCCCCCTCCCTTCGGCTTCCCCCCCCATTTTGGCGCGCCGCCCCCCCCCTCATTTTGTGGCCCCCCCCTCATTTTGGGCGCCGCCCCCCCCCTCATTTTGGGCTCCCCCCCCCCCATTTTGCACCCGCCCCCCCCCCATTTTGGTCATCCCCCCCCTAATTTTGGGGTGTGTCCCCCCCCCAGCGCTGCCCGGGAGGGGTCCGGCTCCCGCTCGCCCTCCCCCAAGCAGAAGAAGAAGAAGAAGAAGAAGGATCGGGGCAGGTGCGAGTCGGGGGGGGGGCGTTTTGGGGCATTTTGGGGCGTTTTGGGGTGTTTTGGGGTTCAGGGGGGGGGTTGGGGGGGTTCAAGGCGGGGTTTGGGGGGAGATTTTGGGGGGTTCTGGTGTTCAAGGGGGGTTTTGGGGGGGAGATTTTTGAGGGAATTCAAGGGGTTTTTGTGGTTCCGGGGGGGAGGGGGGTTGGGGGGAGGTTTTGGGGTTCAAGGGGGAATTTTTAGGGCGATTTAAGTTTGGGTTTTTTTTTTTGGGGGGGGGGGGGGGGGGGGGATTTGGGGATTTTTTGGGGGGGGGGTTTGGGGACTTTTTGGGGGGGGGTTTTGGGGTGCAGCCCCTGACTGGGGGTCGCGGCAGGTCGGCCAGTCGCTCCGGGGAGAGGAAGAAGAGCTCCAAGAAGAAGAAGCACAGGTGGGTGGGCGCTGTGGGGTAGAGGCGCTATGGGGCAGCCGTGGGGCAGAGCTATGGGGCAGCCCCTGGCTCACACCCCCCCCCCCCACCCCCTTCTCCCCCCCCAGGTCGGAGTCGGAGGCCAAGAAGCGGAAGCACAGGTGAGGAGGGGGGGGGGGAGGGGTGAAATAAAGGGGGGGGGATGGTGGTTTGAGGGGGGGGAGGGGTGAAATAAAGAGGGGGTGGGCTGGGGGGTGGTTGATGACCTCACTGATGACATCACCACCCCCAGGTCTCCCAGTCCTAAGGCCAAGCACAAGGCCAAAGAGAAGAAGCGCAAAAGGTGAGGCCCCGCCCCCCCCCCTTTGGAGCCCCGCCCCCCCTTTCTGAGCTCCACCCCTGACTCTAAGCCCCGCCCCCTTCAAGGCCCCCCCCTTTCGGAGCCCCGCCCCCCCTTCTGAGCTCCACCCCTGACTCTAAGCCCCGCCCCCCTTCAAGCCCCCCCCTTTTGGAGCCCCGCCCCCCCCTTTCGGAGCCCCGCCCCCCTTCTGAGCTCCACCCTGACTCTAAGCCCCGCCCCACCTCGAAGCCCCGCCCCCTTCAAGCCCCACCCCTGACTCTAAGCCCCCCCCCTTCGGAGCCCCGCCCCCCCCTTCGGAGCCCCGCCCCCCCCTTCGGAGCCCCGCCCCCTTTCAAGCCCCCCCTTAAGCCCCCCTTCTGAGCCCCGCCCCCTTCTGAGCCCCGCCCCCCTTCAAGCCCCCCTTCAAGCCCCCCTTAAGCCCCGCCCCCCCTTCTGAGCCCCGCCCCCCCTCAAGCCCCGCCCCCCTTAAGCCCCCTTCTGAGCCCCGCCCCCTTCTGAGCCCCGCCCCTCCTTCCCAGCCCCACCCCCTTCAAGCCCCCCCCCTGACTCTAAGCCCCGCCCCCCTCGAAGCCCCGCCCCTCTACAAATGACTGCGCCCCACACTTTAAGCTCCTCCCCTTCATGCTCTCACATGGCCCCTCCCCCTCGCTAAGCCCCTCCCCTTCATATTCCCCGATGGCCCCTCCCTCTCCAGGCCCCTCCCCCAGCTTGCGGCCCCGCCCCTTCGTGTTCCCCATGGCCCCTCCCCCTCACTCTCTGCCCCCTCCCTCCCCCAGATCCACCAGCGAATCCGCCTCCCAGAAGAGCCGCCGCGAGGAGCCGTCCCCCTCCCCCGCCGCCTCCTCCTCCTCCTCCGCCTCCTCCCGCAGCCGGTGAGTGACCCCCTCCCCCACGCCCCGCCCCCCCTCCCCCCTCCGCCCCCTCCCCCCCACCAACCCCGCCCCGCCCCCGCAGGTCCCGCAGCGCCCCGAAGCCCCCGACCCCCGGCGTCGCCCCCGCCGGACGAGGCCCCAGCGCTGCCGCCGCCGTCATCGTCATCGTCACCGCCCGCCGCCGCCGCCATCGGCACCCGCCGGGAGGTGAGGGCGGGGCCTGGGGGGGAAGCCCCTCCCCCCTCGTTAATTACCCCTTCGCTAATTGTTTTTATTCCCCTGTAGGAGGAGCCGCAGCCGCAGCAGCCCCCGGCGTCACCGCGTCAGCACCGTCACCCCTCCCCCCACCAGGCCCCGCCCGTGAGCCCCCCCCGCGCCCCTCCCCCCGCCTCCCCCCCCACTGCCTCCCCTCCCCCGGCCTCCAAGACCCCCACCCCTCCCCCCAGATCCCCCCCCCCCCCGCCACGCCGCCGCCCCTCCCCCTCCCCCACCACCCCCCTAAAAAATCCCCTTCCCCCCCCTCCCGCCGCCGCCGCTCCCCCTCCCCCGCCCGCACGCCGCTCCCCCTCCCCCCCCGCCGCCGCCGCCGCTCCCCCCTCCCCCCGCCGCGCCCCCCTCCCCCAGCCGCCGCTCCCCCTCCCCCCCGCCGCCGCCGCCGCTCCCCCTCCCCCCGCCGCTCCCCCTCCCCCCGCCGCCGCCGCCGCTCCCCCCTCCCCCCGCCGCCGCCCGCTCCCCCTCCCCCACCCCCCGCCGCCCGCTCCCCCTCCCCCCCGCGCCGCCGTCGCCCGCTCCCCCTCCCCCCGCCGCCGCCGCTCCCGCTCCCGCACCCCCCTCTGGCGCCCCAACACCCCCCTCCCCCACCCAGCGCTGGGCCCCTCCCCCGCCCGCCCGCTCCCGTTCCCGCACCCCTCCCCCGCGCCGCGCTTGGTCCCGCTGGGGGGGGGGAGGGGGGGGGCGCTCGAGGTCACGGTCGCGCCGCAGGTCGCGGTCGCGCCGTTGGAGGTCGAGGTCAAGGTCGCGGTCGCGCCACGCCCGCTCCCCCTCCACCCCCCCCTCGTCCCCCGAGCGCCGCCATCGGGGCGGGGGGAGGGGCCGCTCAGATTCCTCCGGCAAATCCCGCCGGCACCGCCCCTCCCCCACCCCCACCCCTTCCCCTCCCCCTGCCAAAAGGGGGCGCTCCTCCCCCGCCACCCCTCCCCCCACCTCCCCCCCCAAAGCCCCCACCCCTCCCCCCGCCCGCCCCAAATGGGTGCCCATCGCCGAGCTGCACCCAGCCGCCCCCAAACCCCCCCCTCCCCCGCCGCGGCGGCCACCGGCCCCGAGCCCAAGGTGGCCACCGCCAAATGGGTCCCCATCGGCGGGGGGCAGCCCCTCCCCCCACAGCCTGCCCCCCCCGGCACCGAGGCGGTGACACCGGTGACGCCCCCGAGCGCCACCAAACCCCCGGCCGAGGCGGTGACGGCGGCAGCCACCGGCGGGAAGGCAGCGGCTACTAACGAGGCCAAGGTGGCCACCGACGTTAAGGCCACCAAGAGCGTCACCGAGACCACCGTGAGCGTCGCCGCAGGCCACCACGGCGCCACCGAGGCGAAGGCGGCCACCGAGACCAAGGTTGCCACCAGCACCGAGACCACGGTGGCCACCGGGGGCCACCACGGCGGCAACGAGGCCAAGACGGGCACCGTGGGCCACCCCAGTGTCACCAAACCCGCGTCACCCACCGTCACCAAAGCGGCGCCGCTGCAGCAGCACCTGGGCAAAGCCGTCACCGAGGTGAAACCGGTGACACCGGCGACTCCAGTGACATCATCGGTGACATCGGCGACGCCACCCGCGCAGCCCGACACGAAGCCGGTGACGCCGGTGACATCATCAGGACTCTCCAAAGCCCTGCCGCTCGTCGAGCCCAAATCGGCGGCACCCGACGCGGCGTCACACGCCCCGGTGACATCCAGCGCGGCGGGACCCGCCCCGGTGACATCCAACGCGGCGTCACCCGCCCCGGTGGCACCCACTGCGGCTTCACCGAGCGTCCCCAAAGCCGGGCCGGTGCCACCGCCGACCCAGACCGTCACCAGAGCGTCCCCTGAGGTCAAACCGCCCGCCACCGCCGCGGCGTCACCCGCCTGTCACCCGAGTGGTGCCACCGCGGGCGTCACCCGGTGCCGCCAAACTTGTCACCCCGCCGCCGCCCCCGCCGGGGTTGCCGCGGGCGCTGCGCGGCGTCACCGTCCCCGCCAAGCTGCTGCCGGCGGCGCGACTCGGCCTCCCCTCGTCCCCCGTGGCCGCCTCCGCGCTGCCACCGTCCCCCCACGCCGTCCCCCGCCTCCTCCCTGTCCCCAAGGCCGTCACCGCCTGTCACCCGCGCGACGCGAGGATGCGGCGGCAACCGCCGGCGCCGAGAAGGTGCCACCCGGCCCCCGGGATGTCCCCAAGGCGGAGGGGGCGGCCGCCGCCAGCTCTAACGCCGCCGTCACCGTGGGCGCTGTCACCAAGGCCACCGCGGGCGGTGTCACCGCGGGCGCCGCCACCCCCAAGGCCACCGGGGACGCCGTCGCCGTAGGCGCCAGTCAGCAAGGCCAGCGTAGGTGCCACCAACGCGGCCGTCGGTGTCACCGTAGGTGCACCAACGTGGTCCCGGCGAAGTGGCGTCGCCGTCGGTGCCACCAACGCGGCCGCCGGTGTCACCGTCGGTGCCATCAAGGCCACCGTGGACTCTGGCGCTGCAGGCACCGCCACCAAGGCCACCGTAGGCGCCACCACCGTGGCCGCTGCTGCCGGTGTCACCGTAGGCGCCACCCCCAAGGCCACTGTGGACGCTGTCACCGCAGGCGCCACCACCAAGGCCACCGCAGGGGCCACCACCGTGGCCACCGCTGCCAGCGTCACCGCAGGTGCCACCGTGGACACCAAGGCCACCACGAGCAGCCGGCACCGCCAAGGTGACCCCCGTTGTCACTGTCGTCAGCGGTGCCACCGCCGATGTCACCAAGGCCACCCCAGCTCCCGCCGCCACCGCCGCGGCCACCAAAGACGTCACCGTCGTCAGCGCGGGTGTCACCCCCGCCGCGGCCACCGTCACTGCTGCGAATGTCCCCAAGTCTGCCGCCACTTGTGTCACCAGCGTTGGCAGCGCCGCCGTTGTCCCCAGGGCCACCAGCGTCACCGCAGCCACCGGGGTCGCCGCCGTGGCCACCGGTGTCACCAGCGTTCCCAGCGTCACCCTGGCTACCGCCATCAAGGCCACCAGTGTCACCGCTGCCACCGGTGCCACCAGTCCGAGTAGCGTCACCGTCGCTCCCAGGGCCACCAGTGTCCCCGTGGCCACCACCGCCGTGGCCACCAGTGTGCCCATGGCCACCAGTACTGGCAGCGTCACCATCACTCCCAGGGCCACCGGTGTCCCCGTGGCCACCACCGCCATGGCCACCAGTGCTACCGTGGCTCCCAGGGCCACCAGTGTCACCGTGGCCGCTGCCACCAACGTCACCATTGCTCCAAGGGCCACCAGTGTCCCCAGTGCCACCAGCGCTCCCAGCGTCACCCTCGCTCCCAGGGCCACCAGTGTCACCAGCGCTCCCAGTGTCGCCGTGTCCACTAGCCCTGGCAGCGTCACCGTTGCTCCCAGGGCCACCGCTGTCACCGTGGCCACCAGCGTCACCAGCCCTGGCAGCGTCACCATCGCTCCCAGGGCCACCACTGTCACCGTGGCTACCAGCGTCACCAGCCCTGGCAGCGTCACCGTCGCTCCCAGGGCCACCAGTGTCACCGTGGCTACCACTACCATGGCCACCAGTGCTACCGTGGCCACCACCACCATGGCTGCCAATGCCACCATGGCTGCCAGGGCCACCAGTGCCACCGTGGCTACCACCACCATGGCTGCCAATGCCACCATGGCTGCCAGGGCCACCAGTGTCACCGTGGCTACCACTATCATGGCCACCAGTGCCACCATGGCCACCACCACCATGGCTGCCAATGCCACCATGGCTGCCAGGGCCACCAGTCTTACCATGGCTACCACCACCATGGCCACCAGTGCCCCCATGGCCACCACCACCATGGCCACCAGTGCCACCATGGCCACCACCACCATGGCTGCCAGGGCCACCAGCATCACTGTGGCCACCACCACCACGGCTGCCAGGGCCACCGGTGTCCCCGTGCCCACCACCACCGTGGCCACCAGCGCCACCATTGCTCCGCAGGACACCAGCGTGACCAGTGCCCCCAGCGTGACCAGTGCCACCATCGCTCCCGTGGCCACCGCTGCCACCTGCTCCACCAGTGTCACCGTCGCCCCTAGGGTCACCAGTGTCGCTATGGCCACCACCGCCGTGGCCACCAGTGCCACCGTGGCCACCACCGCCATGGCCACCGCCGCCACCGCCGTGGCCACCGCCGCCATGGCCACCAGTGTCCCGGATATGGCCACCACCGCCGTGGCCACCACTGTCACCGTGGCCACCCCCGCCGTGGCCACCAGCCCTCCTGCTGCCGCCGTCGTCCCCATGGACACCAGTGCTCCCAGTGCCACCAGTACGGGCCCCACCGGCGTCACCGCTGATGTCACCGCCGATGTCACCGCCGATGTCACCGCCGCCGTCGCTGCGGGGACGAAGCGCAGCAGCTCCTCCTCCTCCTCCTCCTCGTCGTCCTCCTCCTCCTCCTCGTCCTCCTCCTCCTCCTCCTCCTCCTCGGACTCCGACTCTTCCTCCTCCTCCTCCGACTCGGCCCCGCCCTCGCCGGCCCCGCCCACGGCCACGCCCGGCCCCGCCCAGACAGGGTGAGTCCTGCCCCTCCCCTCCCCCCCCCCCCCCCCCCGGCTTTGGGGACACCAAGGACCCCCCGAGCCCGGGGTGGCAGCGGTGTCCCCCCTGGTGTCCCCTGGGTGCCATCGGAGTCCCCTGGGTGCCATCGGTGTCCCCTGGGGTGTCATTGTCCCCTGGTGTCCCCTGGGTGCCATCGGTGTCCCCTGAGGTGTCATTGTCCCCCTCGGTGTCCCCTGGGTGCCATCGGTGTCCCCTGAGGTGCCATCGTCCCCCTCGGTGTCCCCTGGGTGCCATCGGTGTCCCCTGGGGTGTCATCGTCCCCTTGGGTGTCCCCTGGGTGCCATCGGTGTCCCCTGAGGTGTCATTGTCCCCTGAGGTGTCCCCTGGGTGCCATCGGTGTCCCCTGGGGTGTCATCGTCCCCCTCGGTGTCCCCTGGGTGCCATCGGTGTCCCCTGAGGTGTCATCGTCCCCCTCGGTGTCCCCTGAGGTGTCATTGTCCCCCTGGTGTCCTCTGGGTGCCATCGGAGTCCCCTGGGGTGGCATCGGTGTCCCCTGAGGTGTCATTGTCCCCCTGGTGTCCTCTGGGTGCCATCGGAGTCCCCTGGGGTGGCATCGGTGTCCCCTGAGGTGTCATTGTCCCCTGAGGTGTCATCGTCCCCCTCGGTGTCCCCTGGGTGCCATCGGTGTCCCCTGGGGTGTCATCGTCCCCCTCGGTGTCCCCTGAGGTGTCATTGTCCCCCTGGTGTCCCCTGGGGCCATTGGTGTCCCCCTGAGGTGTCATTGTCCCCTCGGTGTCCCTGGGTGCCATCGGTGTCCCCTGAGGTGCCATCGTCCCCCTCCGGTGTCCCCTGGGTGCCATCGGTGTCCCCTGAGGTGCCATTGTCCCCCTGGTGTCCCCTGGGTGCCATCGGTGTTCCCTGGGGTGTCATCGTCCCCCTGGTGTCCCCTGGGTGCCATCGGTGTCCCCTGAGGTGCCATCGTCCCCCTCGGTGTCCCCTGGGTGCCATCGGTGTCCCCAGGGGTGTCCCCAGGGGTGCCACTGACCTGCTCCCTTGTCCCCAGGGGCGCCACTCGCCTCGTTGTGTGTCACCGCGGGTGACATTAACTCTGTTCTCTGTCCCCAGGGGCGCCACTCGCCTTGTCCCCTGTCCCCAGGGGTGACATTAACCTTGGTCTCTGTCCCCAAGGTGCCACTCGCCTCGTCCCCTGTCCCCAGGGGTGACGCTTGTCCCCTGTCCCTCGGGGTTGTCCCCAAGGGTTTCTCTGATGGTGTCCCCGTGTCCCCAAGGTGCCACTCGCCCTCGTCCCCTGTCCCCAAGGGTGGCACTGACCTTCTCCCTTGTCCCCAAAGCTTGTCCCCAGGGTGTCCCCTGTCCCCAAGGGTGGCACTGACCTTGTCCCCTGTCCCCAGGGTGTCCCCACGGTGTCCCCTGTCCCCAAGGGTGGCACTGACCTTGTCCCCTGTCCCCGAGGCTTGTCCCCAGGGTGTCCCCTGTCCCCAAGGGTGGCACTGACCTTGTCCCTTGTCCCCAAAGCTTGTCCCCAGGGTGTCCCCTGTCCCCAGGGCTGGCACTAACCTTGTCCCTTGTCCCCGAGGCTTGTCCCCAGGGTGTCCCCTGTCCCCAAGGGTGGCACTGACCTTGTCCCCTGTCCCCGAGGCTTGTCCCCACGGTGTCCCCTGTCCCCAGGGCTGGCACTAACCTTGTCCCCTGTCCCCGGGGTGTCGCTTACCCATCTCCCCTGTCCCCAAGGTGCCACTCACGGTGTCCCTTGTCCCCAAGGCTTGGCCTGATGGCGTCCCCCCCCCCCCCCCCGTCCCCAGGCTGCCACTCCCCCGCGTCCCCTGTCCCCAGGGCGCCCCTCAGCGGTGTCCCCCCCCCCTGACCCCTCTTGTCCCCTTCAGGTCCCCGATGGACGCCGCCGCCGCCGTTCCCGCGGTGCCACCCGCTGAGGCCACCGTTGTCCCCGCGGCCGGGCCACCGTCCTCGGCCACCGCCCGGCCGGGCCGCAGCAAACGCCGCAAACGCCGCAGCTCCAGCTCTTCCTTCTCCTCCTCCTCCTCCTCTTCCTCCTCCTCACACCTCATCCTCCTCCTCCTCCTCCTCCCTCCTCTTCCTCCTCCTCCTCCTCCTCCTCCTCGTCCTCCTCTTCCTCCTCCTCCTCCTCCTCTTCCTCCTCCTCCTCCTCCTCCTCGCCCGCCCCCGCCGCCGCCGCCGCCGCCGCCGACCTCCCCGCGGCCGCCGGGAAAAACTCGCCGGGGCGGCCCCCAGGTGACGCCAGCGCCGTCGCCCCCACCCCGCCCGCCACGCCCCGCCACGCCCGCCGCCCCGCCCGCCGCCACGCCCCCCGCCACGCCCGCCGCCACCACCGTGGCCACCACCGCCACGGCCACCGCGGCCCCGCCCGCCCCGCCCCGCCCCGCCCTCCTCTCCCTCACCCCCGCCAAACCCCCGGGGGCCGCCCCCCCGGCCGCCGCCGCCCCCCCCCCGCCCCCCCGGCTCCCTGCTGGCCCTCACCCCCACCCGCCCTTTCCGCCCCTCCCCCCGCGGCCCCCCCGGCTCCCTCTTAGCCCTCACCCCCCCGCGCCCTTCCCCCCCCCGCGGTCCCCTCCCGCTCTTGGGCGGGGCGGGGCGAGGGGGCGGGGCTTTCGCCCGGGCGGCCTCGCCCTTCCTGGCCACGCCCGGGGGGCGGGGGGCGTGTTGCCCCCCCCCGCAGCCCCTTTTGGCGGGGGGTGGGGGGTGGGGGGGGGGGTGGGGGGGGCCTGCGGGCGCTTGGGCTCCTGCCTGCAGCGCTTTGGTGGGGGGGGGGGGGTTGGGTTGTGGGGGGGGGCGCCTGGGCGGGGCCTGTCTGACGCGTTTCCACGGTAACGGGGGGGGCGGGGCGGGGTTGGGCCGGGCGGGGCTGGGCCCCTGTTGGGGCCGCCTGGGGGTGGGGGGGGGAGGGGCGGGGGGGTGCTGCTACCACCAACGCTTGGGGGGGGCGGGCGGCGCCACCCCCCCCCGCGCCCCCTCCCCCTTCGCCATCACCCCGGCCATGGCCTCCCGTATGGCCCAGTACGGACTGGGCGCTTCCCAGTACGGCGCCGGGGCCTCCCAGTACAGCGCCGCCGCCGCCTCCCAGTATAACGCCGGCGGGTCCCAGTACGGCGCGGGGGGCTCCCAGTACGCCCTGGGTAGCTCCCAGTACTCCCAGTACGCCCAGTACGGCGCGGCGCAGTACCAGTACAACCAGTACGCCGTGGCATCCCAGTACGCCACCGGCACGGGCACCGCCGCTTCCCAGTACGCCCAGTACGCCGCCGCTGCCTCCCAGTACACGACCCCCGGCAACGAGGTCACCCAGTACGGTACCGGGGCCGGGGGGGACGCCTCCCAGTACGCCACCAGTGCCGCCCAGTACGCGGCCAGCGCCGCCCAGTACGCGGCGGCGGCGGCGGCCGGGGGGGGGACGACAACCGGGACCGAAGCCTCCCAGTACGCGGCGGCAACTGGTGCCCAGTATGGGGGGGCCGGGGGGTGGGGGGACGTCACCCAAGAGGCCGCTTGGGCCACCTCGGGGACGGTGGCCGCGGGTGGCACCGGGGGGGGCGTGACTTGGGGGTCTTGGGTATCCCCCGCCCCATAAGCGGCCTCTGCCCCACACGCACCGGCGGCTCCTTCTCTCCCGCCCCACACATTTCTCACGCCGGACGCGCGGAGGCTTCGGCGAGCGACTGGCGGAGGTGAGGAGCCGTGGGGCAGCCGTGGGGCAGCCGTGGGGCTGAGGCGTGGGGGGGGGGGGGGGGGGGGGCGGATCTATGGGGTTTGGAGCGCGTGGCCGCTTGGGGGGCAGAGCTGTGGGGCATGTTATCGCTTGGGGGGGGGGGGGGGGGGGGGGGGCCGAGTTATGGGGCCCGTGGGGTGCGTGTTGCGGCCACTTGGGGGGCAGAGCGACGGGATCCGTTTCCCCTTGGGGGGGGGGCTGACTTATGGGGCCCGTGGGGCGAGTTGTGGCCGCTTGGGGGGCGGATCTGTGGGGCCTCACGGGGGTGAGCGTTGTCACTTGGGGGGCAGAGCTGTGGGGGTTCGAGTGAGTGCCCAGTTGGGGGGCAGAGCTATGGGGCGCGTTTTCCCTTGGGGGGGGGGGGCGAGTTGTGGCCGTTTGGGGGTCGGATCTGTGGGGCTTTGAGGCAGAGCTGTGGGGAGAACGTCGTGGTCACTTGGGGGGCAGAGCTATGGGGCGCGTTTTCCCTTGGGGGGGGGGGGGGGGGCTGACTTATGGGGCCCGTGGGGTGACTTTTGGCCGCTTGGAGGGCAGAGCCACGGGGCCTGTGGGGCAGAATTAAAGTTCCACTTGGGGGGCAGACGTGTGGGGTGTGTTGCCACTTGGGGGGGGGGGGCAGATCCATGGGGCCTGTGTGGTGAATGTGCTCACTTGGGGGGCAGAGCTGTGGGGCCCGTGGGGTGGACGTTGTGGCCACTTGGGGGGCAGAGCTGTGGGGCCCGTGGGGTGGACGTTGTGGTCACTTGGGGGGCAGAGCTGTGGGGCCCGTGGGGCGGATGTTGTGGCCACTTGGGGGGCAGAGCTGTGGGGTGTGTTTTCCCTTGGGGGGGGGGCACTGACTTATGGGGCGCGTGGGGCGAGTTGTGCCCGCTCGGGGGACAGATCTGTGGGGCACGTTGTCGCTTGTGGGGCAGATCTATGGGGCGCGCCGTGCTCGCTCGTTAGGCCGGTTTTAACGGGGGTTATGGGGCAGCCGTCCCCACTTGGGGGGCAGGGAGTGGCCCTGCTCGTTAGGGGGCTGTTTTAATTAGGGGGCGTGGGGCAGATGGTGCGTTTCATGTGGGGCAGATCTGTGGGGCTGGGGGGGGGGGGGGGGACGGGGACACGACTTGGGGGGCAGATCTGTGGGGTTGGAGGGGGTTTGGGGGGCAGATTTGGGGGGCTGGGGGGGGGGGTTTGGGTCACTTATGGGGCAGCTGTGGGGTGCATGGTTCCTTCTGCTTATGGGGCTGCAGCCACTTGGGGGGCAGAGGCCTGTGGGGCCGGGGGGGGGGGAGGTGCTGTGGGGCTGGCGGTAGGCCGTGGGGGTTACGAGAGGATCTATGGGGCTGGGAGGCGGGCTGTGGGGCTAGGAGGGGAGCTATGGGGCTGGAAGGGGACCTATGGGGCAGGTTGTGGGGCTGAGAGGGGTGTTACGGGGCCGGGAGAGGGTCTGTGGGGCTGGGAGGGGAGTTATGGGGCTGGAAGGGCTTGCCGTGGGGCTGGGCGAGGCGCTATGGGGCTGAGAGGGGTGTTCCGGGGTCGGGAGAGGGTCTATGGGGGGCCGTCTGTGGGGCTGGGCTCGGTGCTCGGGGGGGTCAGGCCGTGGGGCGGCCGCGCCGTGGGGCAGCGAGCGCCGTGGGGCTGACCCCTATCCCCCGCAGCGCCGCCGGGTGCCGCCCGCCCGCGCCGAGGACTCAGCAGCCGCTTCCCGCGGGCCCCACGGCGGCCGGTGGCCGGTAGGTGTGGGGCAGGCTATGGGGCAGGCCGTGGGGCAGCCGTGGGGCGGCCGTGGGGCAGGCTATGGGGCAGCCCCCCCCCCCCCCCCCTTTCCTCACCCCTCTCTTCTCTTGCAGCTCCCTATAGCCCTGGAGCCCCGCCCCCTCTTCCAGAAGCCCCGCCCCCTTGCTCCAAGCCCCGCCCCTTTCCCCCCACCCTCCCCCCTTCCCATTGGTTCCCTCCCCCTTGGCCCCGCCCCCTTTTTTTTTTTCTTTGGTTTGTTTCCCCCAATTGCGTTTTACAGATAAAAGGCCAAAACGGCGCCATTGTGGGCGTGGTCTGTGGGGGGTGGGCGGGGCCTGTGGGGGTGGGCGGGGTCTGTGGGGGGAGTGGGCGGGGCCTGTGGGGGTGGGAGTGGTCTGTGGGGGAGTGGGCGGGGCCTGTGGGGGTGGGAGGGGCCTGTGGGGGGAGTGGGTGGGGCCTGTGGGGGTGGGAGTGGTCTGTGGGGGGAGTGGGCGGGGCCTGGGGGGTGGGAGTGGTCCGTGGAGTGGGCGGGGCTTATGAGGGGGCGGGGTTTGCGCCGGGGGCGGGGCTTGGGGCAGCCTCTGTTTCACGGGGGGGGGGGGGGCTCAATGGGCCCCCTCAGACCCCCAAAAAATCCCTAAAACCCCCCAAAATTGGCCCCTGGGACCCCCCCCCGCACCCCCCCGACACCCAACTGGGGCCCCCAAACCCCCCCCCCTCCGGGACCCCCCCCCTTCCCCCATAACCCCCCCCATGGGACCCCCAACCCCCCCCCCCCCCCCCCCCAGACTGGGACCCCCCCCAGCATCTACTGGGACCAGTTTGAGCCCCCCCCCCCCCCCAAACTGGGACCCCCCCCACCCCCCCCCCCCAAAGGACCGGGATCCGCCAACAGCGACTTGTGGGGGGGGGGGGGAGGGTTTATTGGGGTCACGTGGGACACGCGTGTGCGGGGGAGGGGGGGGGACACGCGGGGGGGGCTGTAACAGGCAGAGGGGGCCGACACACGGGGGGGGGCACGACACGTGTCCGAGGCCTGTAACACGCGTGTGGGGCCCACGACACATGTCCAAGACCCACAACACGCGTGTCCGAAGCCCATAACACACATCAGGCCCACGACACGCGTGTCCGAGGCCTCTAACACACATGTAGGGCCCATGACACATGTCTGAGACTCATGACACGCGTGTCCGAGACCCGTAACACACGTGAGGCCCACGACACGCGTGTCCAAGGCCTGTAACACGCGTGTGGGGCCCACGACACATGTCCAAGACTCACAACACGCGTGTCTGAAGCCTGTAACACACATGTGAGGTGCATGACACGTGTGTCTGAGGCCTCTAACACGCATGTGGGGCCCGTGACGCGTGTCCGAGGCCCACGACACGTGTGTCTGACGCCTGTAACACACACATGAGGCCCATGACATGCGTGTCCGAGGCCTCTAACACGCGTGTGGTGCATGACACACGTCTGAGGCCTCTAACAGGCGTGTGGGGCCCGTGACGCGTGTCTGAGGCCTGCAACACGCGTGTCCGAGGCCTGTAACGTGTGTGAGGCCCATGACATGTCTGAGACCCACAACACACGTGTCCGAAGCCTGTAACACACACGTGAGGCCCATGACACGCGTGTCCAAGGCCTGTAACACGCGTGTGAGGCCTGTGACACATGTCCAAGACCCACGACATGCGTGTCCAAAGCCTATAACACACGTGAGGTGCATGACACGCGTGTCCGAGGCCTCTAACAGCCGTGTGGGGCCCGTGATGCGTGTCCGAGGCCCATGACACGTGTGTCTGAGGTCTCTAACAGGCGTGTAGGGCCCACGACACATGTCCGAGACCCACGACACACGTGTCTGAAGCCTGTAACACACACGTGAGGCCCACGACACGCATGTCCGAAGCCTCTAACAATTGTGTGGGGCCCACGACACATGTCCAAGACCCACAACACGCGTGTCCGAAGCCTGTAACACACATGTGAGGTGCATGACACGCGTGTCCGAGGCCTCTAACAGGCATGTGGGGCCCGTGACGCGTGTCCGAGGCCCATGACATGCGTGTCCGAGGTCTCTAACACGCGTGTGGGGCCCACGACACATGTCCAAGACTCACGACACGCGTGTCCGAGGCCCATAACACACGTGAGGCCCACGACACACGTGTCCGAGACCTGTAACACGCGTGTGGGGCCCACGACACCTGTCCGAGACCCACAACACACGTGTCCGAAGCCTCTAACAAGCGCGTGGGGCCCGTGACACGTGTCCGAGTCCCGCGACACGCGTGTCCCAGCCCCGGGACCCACGTTCCCCCCCCCCCCCCCCCCCCCCTCCCCCTCCCCCCAGCCCCACGCGTGTGGGGCTCAGGGCAGGGGGGGCTCCTGGGCGCCGCCGCTGGAATCCTGGGGTTTCATGACGTCGGGCAGCTCCGGGGGGCTGGAAAAGGGCTCGATGCGCAGGGCCTCGAAGGCCTCCTCTGGGGGGGGGAGGGGCGGGGGGGGGGTCAGGGGCTGCCCCCCCCCCCCCCCCCCTTTGGGACCCCAAAATCCCCCCCTTCAAGTCCTCGCCGTGGGGCAGGACCCCCCCCCCCCCCGTCTCCCCCCCCCCAACTGTGGGATGAGGCCCACAACGGAACAGGACCCCCCCGTTCCCCCCGCTATGGGGCAGCTCCCCCCCCACGTTCCCCCCACTATGGGGCAGCTCCCCTCCACAACGTTCCCCCCGCTATGGGGCAGCTCCCCCCCCACGTTCCCCCCGCTATGGGGCAGCCCCCCCACCTCCCCCCTGCTATGGGGCAGCCCCCCCCAGCGTTCCTCCCGCTATGGGGCAGCCCCCCCCCACAACGTTCCCCCCGCTATGGGGCAGCTCCCCCCCCCCCACGTTCCCCCCGCTATGGGGGCAGCCCCCCCCCCCCCCACGTTCCCCCCGCTATGGGGCAGCTCCCCCCCCCCCCACGTTCCCCCCCGCTATGGGGCAGCGCCCCCCCCCCCCACGTTCCCCCCGCTATGGGGCAGCCCCCCCCCCCCCCCGCCACGTTCCCCCCGCTATGGGGCAGCCCCCCCCCCCCCCATTCCCCCCGCTATGGGGCAGCCCCCCCCCAATGTTCCCCCTGCTATGGGGCAGCTCCCCCCCACCTTCCCCCCGCTATGGGGCAGCCCACCCCCCCCCCCCCGCAACGTTCCCCCCGCTATGGGGCAGCTCCCCCCCCCGCCACGTTCCCCCCGCTATGGGGCAGCCCCTCCCCCCCCACATTCCCCCCGCTATGGGGCAGGCCCCCCCCCAACGTTCCCCCTGCTATGGGGCAGCTCCCCCCCACCTTCCCCCCGCTATGGGGCAGCCCACCCGCCCCCCCCAACGTTCCCCCCGCTATGGGGCAGCCCACCCCCCCCCCCCCCCCAACGTTCCCCCCGCTATGGGGCAGGACCCACCGGTGGTTCTCAGGGCCAGCCCCACGGTGGCCGGGGCCTGGGGCCGGGCCGTTTGGCTGGTGAAGCCGCAGTCGCCCAAAGTCTTGGTGTCCTCCAGCAGCTGGTCGTCCTGTGGGGCGGGAGAGAGTCGGCCCCACGGCGACCCACGGCAAAGCCCCACACGCACCCCCCCCCCCCCCCCCCAACCTGCCCCACGGGGTGCCAGGTAGCCCCGGAGGGACCCCTAAGTAGCCCTATAGGGACCCCAAGTAGCCCTATAGGGACCCCAGGTAGCCCCGGAGAGACCCCTAAGTAGCCCTATAGGGACCCCAGGTAGCCCCGGAAGGACCCCTAAGTAGCCCTATAGGGACCCCTAAGTAGCCCTACAGGGACCCCAGGTAGCCCCAGAGGGACCCCTAAGTAGCCCCAGAGGGACCCCTAAGTAGCCCTACAGGGACCCCAGGTAGCCCTACAGGGACCCCAAGTAGCCCCGGAGGGACCCCTAAGTAGCCCTACAGGGACCCCAGGTAGCCCCGGAGGGACCCCTAAGTAGCCCTATAGGGACCCCTAAGTAGCCCTACAGGGACCCCAGGTAGCCCCAGAGGGACCCCTAAGTAGCCCTATAGGGACCCCTAAGTAGCCCTACAGGGACCCCAGGTAGCCCCGAGGAAACCCTAAGTAGCCCTATAGGGACCCCTAAGTAGCCCTGGAGGGACCCCCAAGTAGCCCTAAAGGGACCCCTAAGTAGCCCTAAAGGGACCCCAGGTAGCCCCGGAGGGTCTTGACCAGCCCCACGGTGACCCACGGCGAAGCCCCATGGGGCACGTATGGACCCACAGGGACCCCCAAACTGCCCCACTGCCCTATAGGGCCTGACAGACCCCCTGGGTGCCCCATAGGGGCCCCCTATAGGTTCTCCAGGCCCCTCTACGGGCCCCCCAAGTCTCTATAGGCCCCTCTATAGGGCCCCAGGCCCCCTCTAGGCCCCCCCAGCCCCCTATAGCCCCCCCCAGCCCCCTATAGCCCCCCCCAGGCCCCTCTCCAGCCCCCCCCAGGCCCCTATAGCCCCCCCCAGCCCCCTATAGCCCCCCCCACGCCCCTCTCCAGCCCCCCCAACCCCCTATATATCCCCATAGCCCCCCCCAGCCCCCTATAGCCCCCTCCAGGTCCCTCTCCAGCCCCCCCACAGCCCCCTATAGCCTCCCCAGATGTCCCTATAGCCCCCCCAGCCCCCTATAGCCCCCCCAGGCCCCCTATATATCCCTATAGTCCCCCCAGCCCCATATAGCCCCCCCCAGGCCCCTCTCCAGCCCCCCCAGGCCCCCTATATATCCCTCTAGGCCCCCCCAGCCCCCTATAGCCCCCCCCCGGCCCCACTCTCGGCCCCTTTATCGGCCCCCCACCCCCCCCCTATACATCCCTCAGGCCCATCTATAGGCTCCCAGCTCCCCTATAGCCCCCCCCCCCCCCCCGTACGTCCCTTGGGGCCCCACTTCGGGCCCCCCCCCCCCCCCCCCGGCACCTTATAGAGACGCTGCTCCTGGGGCGGGCGCTTGAGGATCCCCTCCAGGATGCGCTTCAGCTCCAGGACGGTGCTGGACTCTTTGGCCTCCGTGAAAATGGTGGTTTTGTGGCGCCGGATCATCAGAAAAACGTCCTGGAAGTGGAGGGGGGGGGGGGGAGGGGAGAGGGGGGGAGGGCAGAGGGGGCGGGGGAAAGGGGCGTGGTTAGCACCGGGGGGGGCGTGGCCAGAGCGGGGAGGGGGCGTGGTTTGGACCGGGGGGCGTGGTTATGACCCGGGAGGGGGCGTGGCCAGCGCCCGGGGAGGGGGCGTGGTTAGCACCAGGGAGGGGGCGTGGTTAGCGCCGGGGAGGGGGCGTGGCTATGACCCGGGAGGGGGCGTGGTTAGCGCCGGGGAGGGGGGCGTGGCCAGAGGGGGAGGGGGCGTGGTTAGCGCCGGGGAGGGGGCGTGGTTATGACCCGGGAGGGGGCGCGGTTAGCGCCGGGGAGGGGGCGTGGCCAGCGCCGGGGGAGGGGGCGTGGTTGGCACCGGGGAGGGGGCGTGGTTAGCGCCGGGGAGGGGGCGTGGTTATGACCCGGGAGGGGGCGTGGTTAGCGCCGGGGAGGGGGCGTGGTTATGACCGGGGAGGGGGCGTGGTTATGACCCGGGAGGGGGCGTGGTTAGCGCCGGGGAGGGGGCGTGGTTAGCGCCGGGAAGGGGGCGGGGTTATGACCCGGGGGGGGGGCGTGGTTAGCGCCGGGGAGGGGGCGTGGCCAGCGCCCGGGGAGGGGGCGTGGTTAGCACCAGGGAGGGGGCGTGGTTAGCGCCGGGGAGGGGGCGTGGTTATGACCCGGGAGGGGGCGTGGTTAGCGCCGGGGAGGGGGCGTGGCCAGCGCCGGGGAGGGGGCGTGGCCAGCGCCGGGGGAGGGGGGCGTGGTTGGCGCCGGGGAGGGGGCGTGGTTATGACCCGGGAGGGGGCGTGGTTAGCGCCGGGGAGGGGGCGTGGTTATGACCCGGGAGGGGGCGTGGTTAGCGCCGGGGAGGGGGCGTGGTTATGACCCGGGAGGGGGCGTGGTTAGCGCCGGGGAGGCGTGGCTTAGCGCGACGGGGGCGTGGTCGGGCCGGGGCGAGGCTGGTTTGGGGGCGTGGCCTCCCCCCCCCCTAGGCCGGGCCTTAAAGGCATCGCAGAAGCGCGGAAAGGGGGGAGGGGGGAATGGGGTCCCCGCGAGTGGGAGGGGCTTCCCCCGGGGTGGGAGGGACCCCCCCGGCCCCCCCCCCCCCCCCCACCGCGGCCCCGCACCCACCATCGCCGCCGCTTCGTGCTGCCGCCGCCGCCGCCGGGCCCGCCGCGATCCCAGCAGCCCCCGCGGCCGGAAGCGGAAGTGGCCGGGATGGGGGGGGGGGGGGGAAGAGCGGCGGCGGCGTTTTGCGCAGGCGCGCGGCAGAGGCCGCGCCCTCCCGCCGCCATCTTGGTGAGGTCGCGAAGGGCGGGGGGGGGTGTGTGGGGCCCGGTCGCCGCCATCTTTGGAAGGTCGGCCCGTCGCCATCTTGATGAGGGCGCCGCCATGTTGAGAGGGCTCGCCGCCATCTTGAGAGGGGCTGAGGTGAGGGCCGGGGGTGGGTCCGCTGTGGGGCTACTGGGAGGGACTGGGAGGGACTGGGAGGGACTGGGAGGGACTGGTGACCTTTAGGGGGGGATTGAGGGGCCTAAAGGGGCGATTGGGGGCATGTGGGGGGGGGCTGTGAGGGACCTATGGGGGGTATTGGGGGGTTTATGGGGGACACCTGGGGGTCCTGAGCGCCCCATGGGGGGGACTTGGGGGTCTGGGGGGCTGGGAGGGCACTTGGGGGTCTATGGGGGTCTGGGTACCCCATAGGGAGCACTTGGGGGTCCTTTTGGGGGGGCTTAGGGGGAGACATGGGGGTCTGGGGGGGGGATATGTGGGGCTGGGGCCTTATAGAGGGGGGCTTGGGGGTCCTATGGGGGGGGTTGGGGGACACTTGGAGGTGTTGGGGGGGGCACTTAGGGGTCGGGGGGGGGGGATGTGTGGGGCTGGGGGGGGGGGGGGGGGCAGATGTGGGGCCCGGACTCCTGGGTCTTTCAAGGACAAGAACGAGGCGTCCCCGGCCCCCCAAGTTGTGCTGACGGGGTCTGTTTGTGCCCCACACCCTGCCCCACGGCGGGGCCTGTCGGGACTTGGGGCGTGGGGCGGAGAAACTCAGGCGTCCGGGCTGGGCCCCACACCCTGCCCCACAGCGAACTGTGGGGTGAGGGGGACCCAGGTTTCCGGGCCCCACATCTGCCCCCCAAGTGCCACCCCCCCCACCCCCACCCCCAGACCCACATCTGCCCCCTAAGTACCCCCCCCCCAACCCCGGGGGACCCAGACATCTGAGCCCCACACCCTGCCCCACACAAAGGGGGTGATGTGGGGTGAGGGGGACCCAGGTTTCCGGGCCCCACATCTGCCCCCCAAGTGCCACCCCCCTCACCCCCACCCCCAGACCCACAGCTGCCCCCCAAGTGCCACCCCCCCCACCCCCAGACCCACATCTGCCCCCTAAGTACCCCCCCCCCCCAACCCCGGGGGACCCAGACATCTGAGCCCCACACCCTGCCCCACACAAAGGGGGTGATGTGGGGTGAGGGGGACCCAGGTTTCCGGGCCCCACATCTGCCCCCTAAGTCCCCTCCCAAACCCACATCTGCCCCCCAAGTGCCCCCCCCCCCCCCCCCCCCCCCCAACCCCAGTGAACTCAGGCACCCGGGCCCCACACCGTGGGGGTGCTGTGGGGTGAGGGCCCTGCCCCACACCCTGCCCCACACCGTGCCCCACGGCGGCGTGGGCGAACCCGTCGAGCGGGTCCCCGCCCCACGCCTCCGCCCCATTTAACGGGGGGCCCCTCCCGCGGGGTTCCCACGCCGTGGGTCGCCGACTTGGGGGGCAGGAGGCCGCCATGGGGACCCCCCACATCCTCCTCCTCCTCCTCCTCCTCCTCTCTGCCCCACGGCAGCTCCGGACCCACGGCTGCGACTCGCCCCACGGCAACCTCGCGACAGGTAGGATCTGTGGGGCCCGGGGCGCCGGGATCCCCTGGGGGGTGGGGGGGGGGCACTTAGGGGGCAGATGTGGGGCCCGGAGGGGATTTTGGGGGAGGTCTGATGTGACCTTTGACCCCCCGCCCTCCCCCCCCCCCCCAGCCAACCAGACGCAGCTGAACCGGGACCAGTTGGGTGAGGACCGACACCCCCCATCCCCCCCCCACATCCCCCCCCATCCCCCACATCCCCCCGATCCCCCCCATCCCCCCCCCATCCCCCACATCCCCCACATCCCCCCCACAGCCCCCCGTCCCCCATCCCCCCCATCCCCCACATCCCCCCCATCCTCCCCATTCCCCCCCATCCCCCCACATCCCCCACATCCCCCCACATCCCCCACATCCCCCACATCCCCCCCATCCCCCCCCATTCCCCCACATCCCCCCACATCCCCCCCCATCCCCCCCCATCCCCCCCACATCCCCCACATCCCCCACATCCCCCCCCATCCCCCCCCATCCCCCCACATCCCCCACATCCCCCCCATCCCCCCCATCCCCCCACATCCCCCACATCCCCCCACATCCCCCACATCCCCCCCCACCCCCCCCAGTCCCCCATCCCCCCCATCCCCCACATCCCCCCCCATCCCCCCCATCCCCCCACATCCCCCCACATCTCCCCCCATCCCCCCCCTGTCCCCCATCCTCCCCATTCCCCCCCATCCCCCACATCCCCCACATCCCCTCCATCCCCCCCCATTCCCCCACATCCCCCCCATCCTCCCCATTCCCCCCCATCCCCCCACATCCCCCCATCCCCCACATCCCCCCACGTCCCCCCGTGTCCCCCCCTGACCCCTGTCCCCCCCCCCAGCCTGCGGCCGCCCGCGTCCCCGGGGGCTCCTGCGCAACGTGGGGGGGGAGGACGCGGGGCCGGGGGAGTGGCCGTGGCAGGGCAGCCTCCTGCGCCACGGGACCCACGTCTGTGGGGCCTCGCTGGTGGCCCCCCAGTGGGTCCTCACCGCCGCCCACTGCTTCCAGGCGTGAGTACCCCCCACGCGGGGGGCGGGGGGTGGGGTGTTGGGACCAGTTATGGGGTCTCCAGGGTGCCGTGGGGCGGGAGAACGTGGGCTGTGGGATCAGCTTTGGTGGGGCAGGGGGTGGGGGTGGGGGGACCAGTGAGGGGGGCTTCCAGGGTGCCGTGGGTGCGTGAGAAACGTGGCGGTGGGAGCAGCTGCTGTGGGCAGGGGGGTGGGGTGGGGGACAGTTACGGGGTCTGTGGTGGTGTGGGGCTGGAGAACGTGGCGGTGGGAGCAGCTGTGGGGTATGGGGTGGGGTGGTGGGACCAGTTATGGGGTCTGTGGTGGCGTGGGGCGGGAGAACGTGGCGGTGGGAGCAGCTGTGGGGCGGGGGGTGGGGTGGGGGGACCAGTTATGGGGTCTCCAGGGTGCCGTGGGGCGGGAGCACGGGCGGTGGGAGCAGCTGTGGGGCGTGGGGGTGGGTGGGGGGACCAGTTTATGGGGTCTGGTGGTGGTCGTGGGGCCTTGGAGAACGTGGCGGTGGGAGCAGTTGTGGGGTATGGGGTGGGGTGGTGGGACCAGTTATGGGGTCTCAAGGTGGTGCCGTGAGGGGCTGGTAAGAACGTGGCGGTGGGGAGAAGCTAGTGGGGTTGGGGTGGGGTGGTGGGACCAGTTATGGGGTCTGTGGTGGTGTGGGGCGGGAGAACGTGGCGGTGGGAGCAGCTGTGGGGCAGGGGGTGGGGTGGTGGGACCAGTTATGGGGGTCCTGTGGTGGTGGGGGTGGGGATAACGGTGGCGGTGGGAGCAGCTGTGGGGGGCAGGGGGTTGGGGTGGGTGAGGACCAGTTATGTGGGTCTGTGGGTGGGTGTGGGGCGGGAGAACGTGGCGGTGGGAGCAGCTGTGGGGCGGGGGGTGGGGTGGGGGGACCAGTTATGGGGTCTGTGGTGCCGTGGGGCGGGAGAACGTGGCGGTGGGAGCAGCGGTGGGGTGGGGGGGGGGGGTGGGGGGACCAGTTATGGGGTCTCCAGGGTGCCGTGGGGCGGGAGAACGTGGCGGTGGGAGCAGCTGTGGGGCGGGGGGTGGGGTGGGGGGACCAGTTATGGGGTCTCCAGGGTGCCGTGGGGCTGGAGAACGTGGCGGTGGGAGCAGCTGTGGGGCGGGGGGGGGGGGGGGGGGGACCAGTTATGGGGTCTGTGGTGGCGTGGGGCGGGAGAACGTGGCGGTGGGAGCAGCTGTGGGGCGGGGGGTGGGGTGGTGGGACCAGTTATGGGGTCTCCAGGGTGCTGTGGGGCGGGAGAACGTGGCGGTGGGAGCAGCTGTGGGGCAGGGGGTGGGGTGGTGGGACCAGTTACGGGGTCTGTGGTGGTGTGGGGCGGGAGAACGTGGCGGTGGGAGCAGCTGTGGGGTCTGTGGTGGTGTGGGGCAGGAGGACACAGTGGTGGGACCAGTTATGGGGTCTCCGGGGTGCTGTGGGGTGGGGGGGGGAAGGGGCTGATGGGACCAGTTATGGGGTCTCTGGGGTGCCGTGGGGCGGGGGGACCAGTTCCGGCCTCTCCATGGTTCTATGGGGCTGGAGAACGTGGTGGTGGCACCAATTATGGGGCTGGAGAACGTGATGGCGGGACCCAACGGCAACCAAAGCCGCCACCACTCCCCCACTTCACGCTGCCGTGGGGCGGGGGCCCTATGGGGACACCCCCCCCCCACCCCCTGCCCCACGGCGTCACTCGCGTCCCCCTTCTTTGTCCCCGCAGGAGCCGGGACCCCCGGGCTTACGCCGTCCTTCTGGGGGTCCAAGAACTTTCGGGGCCACCCGGGCCGGGGTTGGTGGTGCCTTTGAGTCGTCTTTTGCCCCATCCCAGTTACGCCGGGGAGGCCACCAGTGGGGACATCGCACTGGGAGAACTGGCCTGGCCCGTTGCCTTCAGTGACCTGGTGTTGCCCGTCTGTCTCCCCTCCCCCACCCTGCGCTTCCCCCCCGGCACCCGCTGCGTGGCCACGGGTTGGGGCGACGTCCGGGAGGGAGGTGAGGGGGTGCCCCTGGGGGTGGGGGGGGGGGGTGGGGGTCGGGGGAGGGGGGGGGGGGGTGACTTGGGGGGCGGGGGACGCGGTGGTGGCCAATGGGACCACCCAACTGGGATCCAACTGGGATGAAGGAGACCCAACTGGGATCCAACTGGGGTCAAGGGGACCCAACTGGGACCCAACTGGGGTCAAGGGGACCCAACTGGGATCAAGGCCACCCAACTGGGGTCAAGGGGACGCAACTGGGATCCAACTGGGATGAAGGAGACCCAACTGGAATCAAGAAAAGCCAACTGGGACCCAACTGGGATGAGGGGGATCCAACTGGGGTCAAGGGGACCCAACTGGGACCCAACTGGAATCAGGAGGACCCAACTGGGACCCAACTGGGATCAAGGCCACCCAACTGGGGTCAAGAGCACCCAACTGGGACCCAACTGGGGCCAAGGGGACCCAACCGGGACCCAACTGGGATCAAGGAGACCCAACGGGGACCCAACGGGAGTCAAGGGTTGGGCCCTTGTGGCCATCGTTGGGTCCCCGTTGGCTCCCCTTGACCCCAGTTGGGTCCTAGTTGGGTCCCCTTGGCCCCGGTTGGGTCCCAGTTGGGTTTTCTTGATTCCAGTTGGGTCCCCTTGGCCCCAGTTGGGTCCTGGTTGGGTTCCCTTGGCCCCGGTTGGGTCGCAGTTGGGTCTCCTTCATCCCAGTTGTGTCCCCTTGACCCCAGTTGGGTCCCGGTTGGGTCCCAGTTGGGTTCCCTTGGCCCCGGTTGGGTCCCAGTTGGGTTCCCTTGGCCCCGGTTGGGTCCCAGTTGGGTCCCAGTTGGGTTCCCTTGGCCCTGGTTGGGTCCCAGTTGGGTTTTCTTGATTCCAGTTGGGTTCCAGTTGGGTTCCCTTGGCCCCGGTTGGGTCCCAGTTGGGTTCCCTTGGCCCTGGTTGGGTCCCAGTTGGGTCCCCTTGGCCCCGGTTGGGTCCCAGTTGGGTCTCCTTCATCCCAATTGGGTCCCCTTGACCCCAGTTGGGTCCCAGTTGGGTCCCCTTGGCCCCAATTGGGTCCCAGTTGGTTGCTCTTGACCCCAGTTGGGTTCCCTTGACCCCAGTTGGATCCCAGTTGGGTCCCCTTGGCCCCGGTTGGGTCCCGGTTGGGTTTTCTTGATTCCAGTTGGGTCCTGGTTGGGTCCCCTTGGCCCCAGTTGGGTCCCCTTGGCCCCAGTTGGGTCCCGGTTGGGTTTTCTTGATTCCAGTTGGGTCCCAGTTGGGTCCCCTTCATCCCAGTTGGGTCCCCTTGGCCCCAGTTGGGTCCCAGTTGGGTCCCCTTGACCCCAATTGGATCCCAGTTGGGTCCCCTTGGCCCCGGTTGGGTCCCAGTTGGGTTCCCTTGGCCCCGGTTGGGTCCCCTTGGCCCCGGTTGGGTCCCAGTTGGGTCCCCTTCATCCCAGTTGTGTCCCCTTGACCCCAGTTGGGTCCCGGTTGGGTCCCAGTTGGGTCCCCTTGGCCCCGGTTGGGTCCCAGTTGGGTTTTCTTGATTCCAGTTGGGTCCTGGTTGGGTCCCCTTGGCCCCAGTTGGGTCCCCTTGACCCCAATTGGGTCCCAGTTGGGTCCCCTTGGCCCCAGTTGGGTCCTGGTTGGGTTCCCTTGGCCCCAGTTGGATCCCCTTGACCCCAGTTGGGTCCCGGTTGGGTCCCAGTTGGGTCCCCTTGGCCCCGGTTGGGTCCCAGTTGGGTTTTCTTGATTCCAGTTGTGTCCCCTTGACCCCAGTTGGGTCCCGGTTGGGTCCCAGTTGGGTCCCCTTGGCCCCGGTTGGGTCCCAGTTGGGTCCCCTTGGCCCCAGTTGGGTCCCAGTTGGGTCCCCTTGGCCCCAGTTGGGTCCTGGTTGGGTTCCCTTGGCCCCGGTTGGGTCCCAGTTGGGTCCCCTTGGCCCCGGTTGGGTCCTGGTTGGGTTCCCTTGGCCCCGATTGGGTCCCCTTGACCCCAGTTGGGTCCCCTTGGCCCCCGTTGGCCCCGGGGGTGTCCCCCCTGCCCCCGTCCCCGGCTGCCCCCCGCCTTGTCCCCCCGCAGAGGACCTGCCGTCCCCGCGGCGGCTGCAGAAGCTGGAGGTGCCCATCATGGCCCAGGCCACCTGCCGGCGCCTCTACGCCATGGACATGGGCCGGGCCCTGCCCCCGCGCCCCATCCAGGCCGACATGATCTGCGCCGGCTACGCCCAGGGCCGCAAGGACACCTGCAAGGTCAGAGGTCACGGGGTCACGACCCCCCCCCCCCCCCGGGGAACCCCCCCCCCCCCAAGGTGTAGGGGGGAGGGGGGGGCAAGTCCCCTCATGGGGACCCACCTCAGGGATTCCCGACCCCTCGGTGACCCCTGAGCCCTTGGTGACCCCCCCCGACCCCTTGGTGACCCCTGACCCCCTGTTGACCCCTGACCCCCTGTTGACCTTGATCCCCTGCTGACCCCCGACCCCTCCCTGACCCCTTAGTGACCCCTTCTTGACCCCCCACCCCCTTGGTGACCCCCCCCCCCCACCCCTTCGTTGAGCCCAACCCCCTCCCAGATCTCCATCCCCTCCCTGACCCCGAGTGACCCCTGACCCCTGCCTGACCCCTGACCCCGAGTGACCCCTCCCTGAACCTGAGTGACCCCCGACCCCTTAGTGACCCCTTCTTGACCCCCCCCTCCTTGACCCCCAACCCCCTCCCAGCCCCCCCTCCCACCCCCCGAGTGACCCCTGACCCCTCCTGACCCCGAGTGACCCCCGACCCCTTAGTGACCCCTTCTTGACCCCCCCTTCGGTGACGCCCAACCCCCTCCCAGCCCCCCGACCCCTGACCCCGAGTGACCCCTGACCCCAAGTGACCCTTCCCTGACCCTGAGTGACCCCCTGACCCCTCCCTGACCCCTTAGTGACCCCTGACCCCTTAGTGACCCCTTCTTGCCCCCCCCTTCCTCGACCCCCACCCCCCTCCCAGGCCCCCTGCCCACCCCCCTCCCTGACCCCTGACCCCTCCCTGACCCCTGACCCTGAGTGACCCCCTGACCCCTCCCTGACCCCAAGTGACCCCCGACCCCTTAGTGACCCCTTCTTGACCCCCCCCCTTCATTGACCCCCACCCCCCTCCCAGGCCCCCTGCCCACCCCCCTCCCTGACCCCTGACCCCTCCCTGACCCCTGACCCCTCCCTGACCCCTGACCCTGGGTGACCCCCTGACCCCTCCCTGACCCCTTAGTGACCCCTGACCCCTTAGTGACCCCTTCTTGACCCCCCCTTCGGTGACCCCCAACCCCCTCCCAGCTCCCCGACCCCTGACCCTGAGTGACCCCTGACCCCTCCCTGACCCCGACCCCAAGTGACCCCTCCCTGACCCTGAGTGACCCCCTGACCCCTCCCTGACGCCTTAGTGACCCCCGACCCCTTAGTGACCCCTTCTTGACCCCCCCCTTCATTGACCCCCACCCCCCTCCCAGGCCCCCTGCCCACCCCCCTCCCTGACCCCTGACCCCTCCCTGACCCCTGACCCCGAGTGACCCCCTGACCCCTCCCCGACCCCTTAGTGACCCCCGACCCCTTAGTGACCCCTTCTTGCCCCCCCTCCTCAACCCCCACCCCCCTCCCAGCAGCCCCCCGCCCACCCCCCTCCCTGACCCCTGACCCCGAGTGACCCCTGACCCCTCCCTGACCCCAACCCCAAGTGACCCCTCCCTGAACCCTTAGTAACCCCTGACCCCTTAGTGACCCCTTAGTGACCCCTTCTTGACCCCCCTTCATTGACCCCCAACCCCCTCCCAGCCCCCCGACCCCTGACCCCGAGTGACCCCTGACCCCTCCCTGACCCCGACCCCAAGTGACCCCTCCCTGACCCCTTAGTAACCCCTGACCCCTCCCTGACCCCTTAGTGACCCCTTCTTGCCCCCCCCTTCCTCGACCCCCCCCCCCCGCCCCCTTCACCCCTGACCCCCCCCCACCCCCCCCCCCCCCCGCTGACCCTTGACCCTTGCCCCTTGCCCCCGCAGGGCGACTCGGGCGGCCCCCTGGTGTGCCGGGGGGGGGGGAGGGGCGCTGGGTGCTGGTGGGCATCGTCAGCTGGGGGGAGGGGTGCGCGGTGCCCAACCGCCCGGGGGTCTACACCCGCGTCAGCGCCTACTCCCATTGGCTGGCGGCCCGCGCCCCGGGCGTGGCCTTCCTGGGCCCCGCCCCCCCCTCCCCGGGACACGCCCCCGCCCCCGGCCACGCCCCCCCCGCGGGGCCACGCCCCCCGCGCCCCCCCCCCTCCTCCTCCTGCTCCTCCTCCTCGGCGCCGCCCTGGCGGCCCCCTGAGCCCCCTCCCCCCCCCCCCCCCCCCAGGTGTCATGGCGGCGGCGGGGGGGGGGGGGGGGTGTAGGGGGTCCCTGAGCCCCATAGGGGACCCCCCCAGAGCCCCATAGGGACCCCCCCAGAGCCCCATAGGGGACCCCCCCAGAGCCCCATAGGGACCCCCCCAGACCCCCATAGGGGACCCCCAAGCCCCATAGGGACCCCCCCAGACCCCCATAGGGGACCCCTGAGCCCTATAGGGACCCCCAAGTGGTCTATAGGGGACCCCCGAGCCCCATAGGGGACCCCCAAGTGGTCTATAGGGGACCCCAGACCCCCATAGGGACCCCCCCAGACCCCCGTAAGGGACCCCTGAGCCCCATAGGGACCCCCCCAGACCCCCATAGGGGAGCCCCAAGGCCCATAGGGACCCCCCCAGACCCCCATAAGGGACCCCTGAGCCCCATAGGGACCCCCAAGCCCCATAGGGGACCCCCGAGCCCCATAGGGACCCCCCCAGACCCCCATAGGGGACCCCCAAGCCCCATAGGGACCCCCAAGTGGTCTATAGGGGACCCCCGAGCCCCATAGGGACCCCCCCAGACCCCCATAGGGGACCCCCAAGCCCCATAGGGACCCCCAAGTGGTCTGTAGGGGACCCCCGAGCCCCATAGGGACCCCCCCAGACCCCCATAGGGGACCCCCGAGCCCTATAGGGACCCCCCCCAGACCCCCATAGGGGACCCCCAAGCCCCATAGGGACCCCCCCAGAGCCCCATAGGGGACCCCCAAGCCCCATAGGGACCCCCAAGTGGTCTGTAGGGGACCCCCGAGCCCCATAGGGACCCCCCCAGACCCCCATAGGGGACCCCCGAGCCCTATAGGGACGCCCCCAGACCCCCATAGGGGACCCCCAGACCCTATAGGGGGCCCTATAGAGCCTGTGGGGGACCCCCAGACCCCCCGAATACCCCATGGGGGGGGGGGGGAGGGGGGCAAAACCCCCTGTAGGGACCCCAAACCCCCCCATTTCGCCCCCAAAAAAAACGCCTCCCGGGGAGAGGGGGAGGGGCAGTAACCGCCCCCCCCCCCCCCTCCCCCCCCCCCCCCCCCGCCCCGGGCCGGGAAACGGCGGGGAAAGAAAAACTAAAAATAAACGGAAATGGGGGAAAAAGCGGCGGATTCGGGTGCGGTTTGTCCGGGGCCGGGGGGGGGGGGGGGGGCGGGGCTTGGATGGGAAGGGGCGGGGCTTGGACGGGAAGGGGCGGGGCCGGCTCCTGATTGGCTGTCGGCGGGTGGGGGCGGGGCCGGCGGGGCCGTTTGGCGGGAGCCGGTGGCGGGAACGGCCGCGCGCGGGGACAACACCCCCCCCCCCCCCCCCCCCCCCCCACCCCCCCCCAGCGCGGGAAAATCCCCCTCCCCCCGGCCACGTGACCAACCCCCACGTGAGCCCCCCCACGTGACCCACACCCCCACGTGACACACACACCCCCCCCCTCACAGAGAGACACGTGACCCCACAGGGGTGGGGGGAGGTGAGTGGTGGGGGGGGGGGCTCTGTGTGGGGCGGGGGCGCTATGGGGGGGGGGGGATGTGGGTCTGGGGGGGGTTGATGTGGGGCGGGGGGGGGTGTGGGGCAGCCCTAGATCTGTGGGGAGATGTGGGGCGGGGGGGGGGGGGCTCTGTGTGGGGCGGGGGCGCTATGGGGGGGGGGGATGTGGGGCTGGGGGGGGTTGATGTGGGGCGGGGGGGGGTGGGGCAGCCCTAGATCTGGGGGGGGGGGGGGAAATGTGGGTCTGGGGGGGGTTGATGTGGGGCTGGGGGGGGTGTTGGGGCAGCCTAGTATCTGTGGGGAGATGTGGGGCAGCGATGTGGGGTGATGTGGGGTGGGGGCGCTATGGGGCAGCCCTAGATCTGGGGGGGGTGGGGGGGGGGGGGGATGTGGGTCTGGGTGGGGGTTGATGTGGGGCGGGGGGGGTGTGGGGCAGCCCTAGATCTGTGGGGAGATGTGGGGCGGGGGGAGGGGGGGCTCTGTGTGGGGCGGGGGCGCTATGGGGGGGGGGATGTGGGGGCTGGGGGGGGGTGATGTGGGGTGGGGGCGCTATGGGGCAGCCCTTAGATCTGGGGGGGGGGAGGGATGTGGGGCTGGGGGGGGGGTCTGGGAGGGGGTGGGGCGCTATGGGGCAGCCCTAGATCTGGGGGGGGGGGGGATGTGGGTCGGGGGGGGTTGATGTGGGGCGGGGGGGGGTGTGTGGGCAAGCCCTAGATCTGTGGGGAGATGTGGGGGGGGCGGGGGGGGGGGGGCTCTGTGTGGGGCGGGGGCGCTATGGGGGGGGGGATGTGGGGCTGGGGGGGGGGTGTATGTGGGGTGGGGGCGCTATGGGGCAGCCCTAGATCTGGGGGGGGGGAGGGATGTGGGTCTGGGGGGGGTTGATGTGGGGCGGGGGGGGGTGTGGGGCAGCCCTAGATCTGTGGGGAGATGGGGGGGTGGTGTGTGATGTGGGGCGGGGGGGTGTGGGGCAGCCCCCCCCCCCCCCCCAATCCGTGGGGCAGGAGCCGCCGTGGGGCGATGTGGGGGAGGGGGGGGATGTGGGTCGCTATGGGGCAGCCCCCCACTGACACCCCCCCCCCTCCCCCCTTCCCCAGCCCCCTCCCCCCCCTCCATGCCCCTCCCCCCGCCCTCCCCCCCTCCCCCCGCCCCCCCCCGCCGCCCCCCCCCCCCCGCAGCCTCACGCGCCCCGCGAAGCCCCGCCCCCCGGCCTGGCGGAGCCCCGCCCCCCGCGCCCTGGGGGAGGGGGAGGGGGAGGGGGAGGGGGGGGAGGGGGCGGCCGCCCCTCCCCCCCCCCCCCCCCCCAGCCGCTTCTACGACCCCTCCCGCCCCCAGAGCTACTTCCGGCAGTGCTTCCGGCTGCTGGCCGCGCGGGGGGGGGCTCCCACGGTGACGTCTTCAAGGTGGGGGGGGGGGAGGGGGAGGGGGGAGGGGGGGGAGGGGCAGTGAGGGGGGAGGGGCTGCCCCGGATGGGGGAGGGGGGGCTCCTATTTGGGGGGGGAGGGGCAGGTTGGGGGGGGGTATTGGGGGGGGGAGGGGGGGGGTGGGGGGGGGAGGGGCTCCTATGGTGGGGGTGGGGTGGGGAGGGGGGGGGGGGGAGTGAGGGGAGGGGGGGGGAGTGGGGGGGGGGGGGGAGGGGGGGGGGAAGGGGGGGGGGGGCAATGGGGGGGAGGGGCTGCCCCATATGGGGGGGGGAAGGTGGCTCCCTATGGGGGGGAGGGGCAGGTTGGGGGGGGAGGGGCTTCTATTTGGGGGGGGGGGGAGGGGCAGTTGGGGGGGGGAGGGGGGGGGGGGGAGGGGCTGCCCAGGATGGGGGGGGGATGGGGGGCTCCTATGGGGGGGAGGGGCAGGTTAGAGGGGGGCATGGGGGGGGCATGGGGGGTGGGGGGGGAAGGGCTCCTATGGCGGGGGTGGGGCGGGGGAGTGAGGGGGGGGAAGGGGGGGGAGGGGCAATGGGGGGGGGAGGGCAGTGAGGGGGGGGAGGGGGCTGGGGGGAGGGGGGGGGGAGGGGCTCCTATGGCGGGGTGTGGGGCGGGGGAGTGAGGGGGGGGGAGGGGGGGGAGGGGCAATGGGGGGGGGGGGGAGGGGCAGTGAGGGGGGGGAGGGGCTGGGGGGGAGGGGGGGGGGAGGGCTCCTATGGCGGGGGTGGGGTGGGGAGGGGGGGGGAAGGGGGGGGAGGGGCTGCCCATATGGGGGGGGGAAGGGGGGGCTTCTATTTGGGGGGGGGAGGGGCAGGTTAGAGGGGGGTATTGGGGGGGCGGGGCGGGGGGGGGATGGGGGGTAGGGGCAATGGGGGGGAGGGGCTGCCCCGTATGGGGTGGGGAAGGGGGGCTCCTATGGGGGGGAGGGCAGGTGGGGGGGGGAGGGGCAATGGGGGGAGGGGCTGCCCGGGTGGGGGGGGGAAGGGGGGCTCCTATTTGGGGGGGGAGGGGCAGGTTAGAGGGGGGCATGGGGGGGGTGGGGGGGGGGGGGGGAGGGGCTCCTATGGCGGGGGTGGGGCGGGGAGTGAGGGGGGGGAAGGGGGGGGAGGGGCAATGGGGGGGGAGGGGCAGTGAGGGGGGGAGGGGGCTGGGGGGAGGGGGGGGGGGAGGGGCTCCTATGGCGGGGGTGGGGTGGGGGAGGGGGGGTGGGAGGGGGATGTGAGGGGCAATGGGGGGGGAGGGGGCTGCCCCGGATGGGGAGGGGGAGGGGGGGTTCCCTATTGGGGGGGGGGAGGGGCAGGTTGGGGAGGGGCAGTTGAGGGGGGAGGGGCTGCCCCGGGTGGGGGGGGGAAGGGGGGCTTCTATTGGGAGGGGGAGGGGCAGGTTGGGGGGGGGCAGGGGCAATGGGGGGGTAGGGGCTGCCCGGGATGGGGGGGGGGATGGGGGGTCCTATGGGGGGAGGGGAGGGGCAGGTTAGAGGGGGGCATGGGGGGGGGGTGGGGGGGGAGGGGCTGCTATTTTGGGGGGGGGAGGGGCAGGTTGGGGGGTGGGGGAGGGGGGGGCTCTTTTGGGGGGGGTTTAGTAGGTAACTGGGGGTGGGGGAGGGGCGGGGGTGGGGGGTGGTGTCACATCTATGGGTCCCGCCCCACACCCCTACGTGTCCCGCCCCACATCTATGCCTCCGCCCCACACCCCTATGGGTCCTGCCCCACATCTACGCCTCCGCCCCACACCCCTACGTGTCCCGCCCCACATCTACGCCTCCGCTCCACACCCCTATGGGTCCTGGCCCCATCTATGGGTCCCACCTCACATCTATGCCTCCGCCCCACACCTCTATGGGTCCCACCCCACATCTATGCCTCTGCCCCACACCCCTATGGGTCCTGCCCCACACCTCTATGGGTCCCACCCCACATCTATGCCTCTGCCCCACACCCCTATGGGTCCCGCCCCACACCTCTATGGGTCCCACCCCACATCTACACCTCTGCCCCACACCCCTATGGGTCCTGCCCCCATCTATGGGTCCTGCTCCACACCCCTACGTGTCCCGCCCCACACCTACGCCTCCGCCCCACACCCCTATGGGTCCTGCCCCCATCTATGGGTCCCACTCCACATCTACGCCTCCGCCCCACACCCCTATGTGTCCTGCCCCACACCTCTATGGGTCCCACCCCACATCTACGCCTCCGCCCCACACCCCTATGTGTCCTGCCCCACACCCTCTATGGGTCCCACCCCACATCTATTGCCTCTGCACACACCTTCTATGGGTCCCCGCCCCCACCATCTATGCCTCTGCCCCACACCTCTATGGGTCCCGCCCCACACCTCTATGGGTCCCGCCCCACATCTATGCCTCTGCCCCACACCCCTATGGGTCCTGCCCCACACCTCTATGGGTCCCACCCCACATCTATGCCTCCGCCCCACACCCCTATGGGTCCTGCCCCCATCTATGGGTCCTGCCCCACACATCTACGGGTCCCACCCCACATCTACGCCTCCGCCCCACACCCCTATGGGTCCTGCCCCCATCTATGGGTCCTGCTCCACACCCCTACGTGTCCCGCCCCACACCTACGCCTCCGCCCCACACCCCTATGGGTCCTGCCCCACACCCCTATGGGTCCCGCCCCACACGCGCGCGCGGCTCTGCCCCCCAGGTGCGCAGCCGGGACGACGGTCGCCTCTACGCCATCAAACGCAGCCGCCGCCGTTTCCGGGGTCCCCGGGATCGGGGCCGGCAGCTGCTGGAAGTCGCCCACCAGCGACGTGTGGGGCAGCACCCCCACTGCCTGCCCCTGCTGTGGGGCTGGGAGCAGCGCGGCCGCCTCTACCTCCAGACCCACTTCTGCCCTTGGGGGTCCCTGGGGGATCTGTGGGGCCGGCGGGGGGGGGGGGGTGGAGGAGTGGCGCTTGTGGGGCTACTTGTGGGACCTGCTGCTGGCCCTGCGCCACCTCCACGCCTGCCCCATAGCGCACCTGGACCTCAAGCCCGACAACGTCCTCCTGACCCCCGGCGGGTGTCGCTTGGCCGATTTCGGCACCGCCGTCCCCGTTCCGCCCCACGGCTCCCCCCCCCCCGGCGGGTGTGGGGCCGGGGACCCCCGTTACGCCGCCCCCGAGGCGCTTGTGGGGCAGGCGGGACCCCCCGCCGACGTCTTCAGCTTGGCCTTGACCATCTTGGAGTTGGGGGGCAGGCGGCGGCTGCCGCCGTGGGGCGAGGAGTGGGGGGAGCTGCGGCGCGGGGGGCTGCCCCACGGCGCGGCCGCAGGTACGGGGCAGGGCTGTGGGGCAGGGCTGTGGGGCAGAGCTCCCGGCTGCCCCACATCCTCCCTCCCCCCCCCCTTTCTTCCTCCTCTGCCCCACAGGGCTCTCGGCGGAGCTGCGGGGGGTGCTGGGGGCCATGATGGAGCCGGACCCACAGCGGCGACCCACGGCGGCCGAGCTGCTGACTTGGGGGGCGGTGAGAAGGGCCGGGCGATGGAGGGGCTTCACCCGCTTGGCCGATGTGGGGCTTCGAAGGATGGAGGCCCTGGGGGAGGTCAGACCCACGGCGCGACCCACGGCGCGGTGTCCCGACCCACGGCCCTGCCCCACATCCCGCATCCCTGCCCCACATCCCACGGCCCTGCCCCACATCACGCATCCCTGCCCCACATCCCACAGCCCTGCCCCACGGCGCTTCCCGGGTGCCCAGGGATGCCAGGACATGCTATGGGGCGCGCTATGGGGCTCAGGCCCATGGCGTGGACCCACAGTGTGGTGTCCTGCCCCACATCCCCGCCCCACGACGCATCGTCTCGCTGCTTTCCCGCTTCCCAGTGGCTATGGGGCGCGCTATGGGGCGCACACTGGGTCCCAGCCCCACAGCCTGACCCATGGCATGACAACTTGCCCCACATCCCTGCCCCACATCCCGCGCCCCTGCCCCACGGCGTATCCTCTCGCTGCTTTCCCGCTCCCCGCTGGCTATAGGGCACGCTATGGGGCTCAGACCCACACCGTGACCCACGGCGCGGTGTCCCAACCCACAGCCCTGCCCCACATCCCTGCCCCATGGCACTTTCTGGGTCACCAGGGATGCCAGGACACCCTATGGGAGCTATGGGGCACGCTATGGGGCTCAAACCCATGGCGTGACCCACGGCATGACAACCCGCCCCACATCCCTGCCCCACAGCGCGTCCTCTCACTGCTTTCCCGCTGCCCAGTGACTATGGGGCACGCTATGGGTCTCAGCCCCACAGCGTGACCCACGGCACGATACCCTGCCCCACATCCTGCCCCACATCCCTGCCCCACATCCCCACCTTCCCCCCCCCCCCCCCCCCCCCCAGGCATTCCGTCTGGCCCTACGGCGGCTGTGGGGCGCGCTATGGGGCACGCGCTGTGGGGCCCGGCCCCATGGCGCTGCCCCCCCCCACCCCCCCACCTGCCCCCCCGCCCCACACCCCCCACAGCACCTCGGAGGAGGAGGAGGAGGAGGACGAAGGCTCACGGAGGTATGGGGCAGCGCCGTGGGGCAGCGCTATGGGGCGAGGGGGGGACACACTGGCCTCACACCCCCCCCCCCCATTGCGTGTGCCCCCCAACCCCCCCCCCCCCCCCCAGGTGTCACCGTCCCCAAGCTCTGCCCCACATCCCGCCCCACAGCCCTGCCCCACGGCTGACCCCCAAGTCTGCCCCACAGATCCCCCAGCCCCATGGCCGGCCTGCGGCGGGCCCTCACCTTCGAGGAGGAGGAGGAGGAGGAGACGCCCCCCCCCCAAATAAAGACTCCCCCCCACCCACCCCGAGCTTGGTTATGGGTCTGTGCCCCACAGCGTGACCCCTAAGTGCCTCCCTCGACCCCCCAAACCCAGGGGATGCAGGCGGCCGGGCCCCACATCTGCCCCCCAAGTGGGAGCCCCACGGTTATGGGGTACAGCTTTATTCATCATGGGGGGGGCAATCTATAGGTCCCATGGGGTGGAGCTATGGGTCTGGGGGGGGGTGGGATCTATAGGTCCCGTGGGGGGATCTATAGGTCCTGGGGGGGGATCTATAGGCCCCGTGGGGGGGATCTATAGGTCCCATGGGGGGGATCTATGGGTCCCGGGGCAATCTATGGGTCCCATGGGGTGGATGTATGGGTCTGGGGGGGATCTATGGGTCCTGAGGTGGATCTGTGGGTCCCATGGGGGGATCTATGGGTCTGGGGGGGGGGATCTATAGGCCCCATGGGGGGATCTATAGGTCCTGGGGGGGGATCTATAGGCCCCGTGGGGGGGATCTATAGGTCCTGGGGGGGGATCTATAGGTCCCGGGGGGGGGGGGGCTATGGGTCCCGAGCTGGATCTGTGGGTCCCGTTGGGGAATCTATGGGTCTGGGGGGGATCTATAGGTCCCGGGGGGGGGTGTGGGTCCGGCCCCTCCCCCCATCTCAGGCTGCGTCAGTTTCGGGCCACAATAAATTAGGGGGGGGGGAGGGGCGGCTCCGGCGGCGCCTGCGGGGGGGGGGGGGGGGGAGGGGCGTCAGTTTGGGCTGAAAAACCCGGGGTTTGGGGGCGGGGGGGGTGGGGGGGGTGGAAAAGGGGGGGGGGAGGGGCCATTTTGGGTGAAAAAAGGGGGGGGTTTGGGTCAAGGGGAAGGTTTGGGTGAAAAAAAGGGGGATTTTGGGGGGGGGCGTTTGGGGGGTGTCAGATTTTTGGGGCGAAAAAGGGAGAATTCGGGGGTGGGGGAGGGGTCGGGGGGGCGGTTTTGGGGGGAAACCGGGGGGTTTTGGGGGCGAGGGGTCGGATTTTGGGGTGGAAAAGTGGGATTTTTTGGAGGGCGGGGAGGGGTCGGGGGGGGGCGGTTTTGGGGCAAAACCGGGGGGTTTTGGGGGCGAGGGGTCAGATTTGGGGCGAAAAGTGGGATTTTTGGGGGGGGGGGGGGGTCGGGGGGGGGCGGTTTTGGGGCAAAACCGGGGGGGTTTTGGGGGCGAGGGGTCAGATTTGGGGTGAAAAGGGGATTTTTGGGGGGGGTTCGGGGGTGGGGGGGGGGAGGGGTCGGGGGGGCAGTTTTGGGGGGAAAACCGAGGGGTTTTGGGGGCGAGGGGTCGGATTTGGGGCGAAAAGTGGGATTTTTGGTGGGGGGGGGGGAAGGGGGGGGTTTGGGGGGGGGGGAGGGGTCGGGGGGGGGGGTCGGTTTTGGGGCAAAACCGGGGGGTTTTGGGCCCACCTGGGTCAGACGTTCTCGTAGTCGGGGCCGTCCTCGCTCTCGCTGGCTGGGGGGAGGGGCGGGGTCAGAGGTCACGGGGGGAGGGGCAGGGTCGGGGGGGGGACCCCCCCCGTGACCTCTGACCCCGCCCCTCCCCCGCCCCTCCCCCACTCACCGGGGGCGGAGCCGGGCGGGGGGAGGTTGATGTATTCCAGGCTGTCGCCTGCGGGGGGTGGGGCAGGGTGTGGGGCAGGGTGTGGGGCAGATGTGGGGCAGGGGCGAGGGGTGGGGCGGGGATGTGGGGCAGATGTGGGGGTGGGATGTGGGGCAGGGATATGGGGCAGGAGTGGGGCGGGGATGTAGGGCAGGGGCGGGGTGTGGGGCGGGGATGTGGGGCAGATGTGGGGTGGATGTGGGGCAGGGTCCGGGGGCACGTGTGGGGCCGGTATATGGGGCAGATGTGGGGGTGGGATGTGGGGCAGGGATATGGGGCAGGAGTGGGGTGTGGGGCGGAGTGTGGGGCGGGGTGGGGCAGGGTCTGGGGGCACGTGTGGGGCGGGGATGTGGGGCAGGGGCGGGGTGTGGGGCAGACGTGGGGCAGATGTGGGCTGGGGTGTGGGGCAGGGTGTGGGGCGGATATGGGGTAGATGTGGGGGTGGGATGTGGGGCAGGGTCTGGGGGCACACGTGGGGCCGGGATGTGGGACAGATGTGGGGCAGGGGCGGAGTGTGGGGCGGGGTGGGGCAGGGTCTGGGGGCACGTGTGGGGCAGGGATGGGGTGTGGGGCGGGGATGTGGGGCAGGTGTGGGGCAGGGGCAGTGTATGTGTGGGGGGGTGTGGGGCCGGGATATAGGGCACGTACAGGGGGGGATATGGGGCAGGGTGTGGGGTGGGATGTGGGGCAGGGGCGGGGTGTGGGGCTGGGATATGGGGCAGGGTGTGGGGTGGGTGTGGGGCAGATACGGGGTGGGGGGAGTGGGGCAGGGGTGGGGCAAGTGTGGGGCAGGGATATGGGGCAGATACGGGGCGGGATGTGGGGCAGGGGGTGGGGATGTGGGGCAAGGGGGGTGGTGGGGGGAATATGGGGCAGATGTGGGGCGGGGTGTGGGGCAGACCCATGGGGTGGGGGGTGGGGCACGTGGCCGGGGGTGGGGGTGAGGTGTGGGGGCAGCGCTATGGGGCAGGGTGTGGGGCGGGGCTATGGGGCAGCGCTATGGGGCAGCGCTATGGGGCAGCGCTATGGGGCAGCGCTATGGGGCAGGGTGTGGGTCTGACCCAAGGAGCTTCGGGCGCCTTCGGGGACGTTCTCATATTCCTCCAGCGGAGCCTCTGGGGGGGGGGAGGGGCGACATTTTGGGGACATTTGGGGACATTTTGGGGACACGGAGACATGGGGGGGGGGGAGGGGCACATTTGGGGACACGGGGGGGGGACGTTTGGGGACATTTTGGGGGGGGACACGGGGACATGGGGGGGGACACGGTGACACGGAGGGACATTGGGGGACATTTTGGGGACATTTGGGGACATTTTGGGGATATTTGGGGACATTTTGGGGACACGGAGACATGGGGGGGGAGGGGCACATTTGGGGACACGGGGGGGACGTTTGGGGACATTTTGGGGGGGGGACACGGGGGCATTTGGGGACACGGGGGGACACAGGGACATGGGGGGATTTGGGGGACATTGGGGGACATTTGGGGACATTTTGGGCACATTTGGGGACACGGGGGGACGTTTGGGGACATTTTGGGGGGGGGACACGGGGGCATTTGGGGACACGGGGGGACACAGGGACATGGGGGGGACACGGGGGGACATTGGGGGACATTTGGGGACATTTTGGGGACATTTGGGGACACGGGGGGGGGGAGGGGGGGTGACCCGTCGCCATCGTCCCCACCCGAGGAGCCGCTGCCCCCCCCCCCCCCGGGGGGGTCCCTTCTGTCACCGCCGGCTCCGGGAGCACCTCGCTGGGGACATCGAGGAGGGGGGGGGAGGGGAGGGGAGGGGGGAGGTGACACCGGGGCCACCCCCCCCCCCCCCCCCCCCCTTTTTTGGGGACATTTGGGGACATTTTTGGGGACATTTTGGGGGGTGTCACCCACACGTAGCCGGTGGCGTAGGGCTCGTTGCTGTAGTCGTCGTCCCCCTCGGGGGGGGGGGGGGGACCTGGGGGGGGGGGGAGGGGACAGAGTTGGGGACATTATTTTGGGGACATTATTTTGGGGACATTTGGGGACGTTTTGGGGACGGTTTGGGGGGGGGGGAGTCGCCCCCAACTCACCCGGTTCCGGGGGGGGCGACGGAGACGCGGCGGCTTTGGGGGGGGTGGGGGGAGCTGGGGGGGGGGGGGGGGAGGGGGGGGGGGCAGTTGGGGAGGTGGCACCTCCCGGTGTCACCTCCCCCCCCCCCGCCCCCCAAGTGTCCCCCCCCTGCCCCCCAAGTGGCCCAATGTCCCCCCACTGCCCCCCAAGTGGCCCCATGGCGTCACCCCCCCCTGCCCCCCAAGTGGCCCCAGTGTCCCCCCTGCTGCCCCCCAAGTGTCCCCGTGGCGTCACCCCCCCCTGCCCCCCAAGTGTCCCCATGGCGTCACCCCCCCCGCCCCCCAAGTGGCCCCAGTGTCCCCCCGCTGCCCCCCAAGTGGCCCCAGTGCCCCCCCGCTGCCCCCCAAGTGTCCCCGTGGCGTCACCCCCCCTGCCCCCCAAGTGGCCCCGTGGCGTCACCCCCCCCCCCTGCCCCCCAAGTGGCCCCAGTGTCACCCCCCTGCCCCCCAAGTGGCCCCATGGCGTCACCCCATCTCTCGCTCCATCGGGGCCCCCCGCGGCGGCTGGGGGTGGGGGTGGGGCGGCTCCGGGCCTGTTGGGGGGAGGGGACACCGTGGGGTGAAACCGCCGTGGGGCAGGGGACACGCTATGGGGCAGGGGACATGCCGTGGGGCAGGGGACATGTGGGGCAGAGGGGCTGCCGTGGGGCTGGGGACACTGTGGGGCAGGGGACAGGGGGACACGCCGTGGGGCAGGGACACATTGTGGGGCAGAGCTATGGGGCAGGGAACACACCATGGGGCTGGGGACACGCCATGGGGCAGAGCTATGGGGTAGGGGACACGCTGTGGGGCAGGAACGCACCATGGGGCAAGGACAGGCCATGGGGCAGAGCTGTGGGTTGGAGCTATGGGGCAGGGGACACGCCGTGGGGCAGGGATGGGCCGTGGGTAGGAGCTATGGGTCAGAGCTATGGGGCAGGGAACACGCTGTGGGGCAGGGACACGCTGTGGGGCAGGGACACGCCGTGGGTCGGAGCTATGGGTCAGAGCTATGGGGCAGGGGACACGCCATGAGGCAGGGACGCGCCGTGGGTCGGAGCTATGGGGCAGGGGACACGCTGTGGGGCAGGGATGTGCTGTGGGTAGGAGCTATGGGTCAGAGCTATGGGGCAGGGAACACACTGTGGGGCAGGGACGCGCTGTGGGGCAGGGACACGCCGTGGGTCGGAGCTATGGGTCAGAGCTATGGGGCAGGGGACACGCCATGAGGCAGGGACGCGCCGTGGGTCGGAGCTATGGGGCAGGGGACACGCTGTGGGGCAGGGATGTGCTGTGGGTAGGAGCTATGGGTCAGAGCTATGGGGCAGGGAACACACTGTGGGGCAGGGACGCGCTGTGGGGCAAGGGACACGCCGTGGGTCGGAGCTATGGGTCAGAGCTATGGGGCAGGGGACACGCCGTGAGGCAGGGACGTGCTGTGGGGCAGGGACGTGCCGTGGGTCGGAACTATGGGTCAGAGCTATGGGACAGGGGACACGCCGTGGGGCAGGGATGTGCCATAGGTTAGAGCTACGGGTCGGAGCTATGGGTCAAAGCTATGGGGCAGGGAACACACTGTGGGGCAGGGACACGCCGTGGGGCAGGGACGCGCTATGGGTCAGAGCTATGGGGCAGGGACGCGCCGTGGGTCGGAGCTATGGGGCAGCCGTGGGTCAGGACTCACGTCGGGGGGGGCTGATCACCACGAAGCCGGTGGGGGGGGTCCTGGGGGCGGGGGGGGGCAGAGGTTGTGGGGAGGGGGCGGCGGAGGGACCCAGGCGTCCGGGCCCCACGGCTGCCCCACACCCTGCCCCACACCCTGCCCCACACCTGCCCCACAGACTCACTTGTACTCGGAGCTCTCCAGGGGGGGGCCTGGGGGGGGGGGGAGGGGCGGTGAGGGGGGGGGGGGGGCTGATCCCACCCCCCCCCCAAATCCCTCCCGGACCCACAAGTGCCCCCCAGCCCCCCAAGTGCTCCCAGCCCTCCAGCTCCCCCCCAGCCCCACAAGTTCCCCCCCTCAACTCTCCCCCAGACCCCCAAGTCCCCCCTCCCAGACCCCCAACTTCCCCCGCAGCCCCCCCCCCCACAAGTGCCCCCAGCCCCCCAAGTACTCCGAGCCCCACAGATCCCTCCAGCCCCCCAAGTTCCACCCCCCCCAGCCCTCCAACTCCCCCCAGCCCCACAAGTGTCTTCTCCACCCCCCAACTCCCCCCAGCCCCCCAACTCCTCCCCCACCCCCCAAGTCTCCCCCCAGCCCCCCAAGTCCCCCCAGCCCCCCAAGTCTCCCCCCAGCCCCACAAGTGCCCCCCAGCCCCACAAGTGCCCCCCAACTCACCCCGTGGCCGCCGGCAGCGGGCGCAGAGGGCGGCCAACATGAGGGTGGGGGGCAGCAGGGCCAGACCCCAGAGCCCGCCGTGGGGCCAGGCAGCCTCCATGGGGCCTGTGGGGCAGATGTGGGGCAGCCGTGGGGCCCGGACGCCTGGGTTTCCCCCCACCCCCCGCCCCACATCGGGCAGGTGCCGCCTCGCGGTTGGCGGGATCCGGCAACGGCGGCTCCTGCCCCACAAGTTGTGGGGCCCCCCCCACGCGTGTAGGGATCCTGCCCCACGACTTGGGGGGGGGGGGCCACGAGTCCAGGCGTCCTGCCCCATAAGTTGGGGGGGGGGCAGGGAGCCCCACGAGTCCGGGGGCTCCTGCCCCACAAGTTGTGGGTCCCGCGTGTCCCGGCATTCAGGGCCCCGCTATGGGGCAGGAGGCGGCGGAGGGGACCCGGGTGCCCCATAAGTTGGGGGGGGGGGACGACCCAGGCGTCCGTCTGCCCCACAACCACGTCACCCCACAGCCCCACGTACCCCCCCCCTGCCCCATAGATTCTGGGGGGTCGACGCAGGTGGATCCAGGTGTCCGGGAGGGACCCGGGCGTCCTCCTGCCCCATAAGTTGGGGGGGGGGAGGGGGGACAGGACACCCCCCGCTGTTTGGCTGCCCCATAACCCACCCCCCCCCCCCCCCAGCCCCACAGATTCTGGGGGTCAACCCGGGGGGGGGGGGGGGTTCGGCTGCCCCACACCCCATCCCTGCCCCACATCCCTGCCCCACATCCCTGCCCCATACCTGCCTGCGCCGCCGCCACCTCCCGTGTCCCCCCCCCCCCCCGTGTCCTTGTCCCCCCCCCCCCCCGGCGCAGGCGTGGGGCACCCCCCAGGAAGCTGCGGCCGCCGCCGTGGGGCAGGAAATGTGTGGGGCAGGAAACGTGTGGGGCAGGAAATGTGTGGGGCGGGAAACTTTTCTGCGCGGGGGCCCAGAAACGAGGCAGAAACGGTGGGTTTTTGGGTTTTTTTTGTTGTTTTTTGGTTTTTTTGGGGTGGGGGTGTGTTTATTGGGGGGGGGAGGGGGGTTGTGGGGCGCCCCACGGCGGGTCCTGCCCCACGGCGCCGGGGGGGGGGGGGGTCAGGCGAGGACGTGGGACACCGGCACCTTGGTGGGGCGGCCGCCGCGGGGGACCACGATGTCACCGGCGTCATCATCGTCATCGTCGTCGGGGGGGAGACCTGGGGGGGGGGGGGCACTGGGGTCATTGGGGTCAATGGGGTCATTGGGGGTCATTGGGGTCATTGAGGGGACAATGGGGTCATTGGGGACAATGGGGACAATGGGGGGGGGGGGGCTGCCAGGGGTCACGTGGGGTCATGGGGGGGGGGAGAGAAGCAGCTGGGGAGGGGGCGTGGCCCGAACGAAAGGGGCGTGGCCTGAGGTAAAGGGGGCGTGGTCGGTGGGGGTGTGGCCGGGGGGGGGGGGGCGTGGCCAAGGAGGGAGCCCAGAACGGGGGGGGGGGGGGGGCGGGGGCGCCGTCATTGGGGGCGTGGCCTGAGGGGAGGGGACGGTGGGCCTGGGGGGTGGTGGTCGTTGGGGGCGTGGCCTGAGGGAGAGGGGGCGTGGCTTGAGGGAGGAAAGGGGGCGTGGCCTGGGAGGGACTGTGGCATGGGGAAGGAGGGGGCGTGGCCTGGGGGGAGGGGGCGTGTCCCGCGGGGGAGGGAGGGGGCGTGGCCTGAGGGGAGGGGGCGTGTCCCGGGGGGAGGGAGGGGGCGTGGCCTGAGGGAGGAAAGGGGGCGTGGCCTGGGAGGGACCCCAGACAGGACGGGGGGGGGAGAGAGCGCAGTCAAATGGGGGCGTGGCCTGAGGGAAGGGGGCGTGTCCCGAGGGGAGGGAGGGGGCGTGTCCCGGGGAGGGAGGGGGCGTGGCCTGCGGGGAGGGGGCGTGTCCCGGGGGAGGGAGGGGGCGTGGCCTGAGGGAAGGGGGCGTGTCCCAGGGGAGGGAGGGGGCCGTGGCCTGCGGGGTAGGGGGCGTGTCCCGGGGAGGGGGGGCGTGGCCTGAGGGAAGGGGGCGTTGTCCCGGAGGGGAGCGGGGCGTGTGGCCTGACCTCCGCGCCCTCCCGCTGGGCGCGGCGGCGGTCGCGGGGGAGGGTGAGGGCGGAGCCCAGGAAGGCCCCGCCCCCCAGCCGCGGCGGCGAAGGGGCCAGAGCAGCAGCGCCCGCTCCAGCGATTGGGCGGAGCCCAGCCAGGAGGGCGGGGCCGCCGCGCGCAGCGCGTCACTCGCCTGGGGGCGGGGCCAGGGGAGGGCGGGGTCAGGGCGGGGCGGCGGAGAGGCCACGCCCCCCCCCCCCCCCCCCCCGGGGGCTCAGGGGTAGATCCCAGTGTGCCCCCAGTGTGGCTCCCAGTGCCCCCAGTATGGCTCCCAGTGCCCCCTTGTCCTCCCAGTCTGGCTCCCAGTGCTCCCAGTCTGGCTCCCAGTGCCCCCAGTCTGGCTCCCAGTGCCCCCAGTGCCCTCAGTCCCTCCCAGTACCCTCCCAGTGCCCCCAGTGCCCTCAGTCCCTCCCAGTATGGCTCCCAGTGCCCTCCCAGTGCCCCCAGTACGGCTCCCAGTGCCCCCCTTGGCCTCCCAGTGCCCATCCCCCAGTACCTCCCCAGTGCCCTCCCAGTGCTCCCAGTCCCCTGCTCCCAGTGTCCCCCCAGCCCATATGGCTCCCAGACCCTCCAGTGCTCCCAGTACCCTCCCAGCGCCCCAGTCCCTCCAGTATGGCTCCCAGTGCCCTCCCAGTGCCTCCCAGTAGCTCCCAGTGCCCCAGTCCCCCCAGTATGGCTCCCAGTGCTCCCCAGTCCCCCTCCAGTCCCCCAGTCCCTCCCCAGTCCCCTCCCAGTGCCCCCAGTCCCTCCCAGTGCCTTCCAGTCTCCCCCCAGGGCGCCCAGTATGGCTCCCAGCACCCTCCCAGTGCTCCCAGTACAGCTCCCAGTCCCCCCCAGTGCCCTCCCAGTGCCTCCCAATCCCCCCGGTACCTCCCCAGTCCCCTCCCAGTGCTCCCAGTCCTCCCAGTGCCTTCCAGTCTCCCCCCAGGACACCCAGTATGGCTCCCAGCACCCTCCCAGTGCTCCCAGTACAGCTCCCAGCGCCCCCAGTCCCTCCCAGTATGGCTCCCAGCACCCTCCCAGTGCTCCCAGTACAGCTCCCAGCGCCCCCAGTCCCTCCCAGTATGGCTCCCAGTGCTCCCAGTGCCCCCCTCCAGTCCCCCCAGTCCCTCCCCAGTCCCCTCCCAGTGCCCCCAGTCCCTCCCAGTGCCTTCCAGTCTCCCCCCAGGACACCCAGTATGGCTCCCAGCACCCTCCCAGTGCTCCCAGTACAGCTCCCAGCGCCCCCAGTCCCTCCCAGTATGGCTCCCAGCACCCTCCCAGTGCTTCCCAGTACAGCTCCAGCGCCCCCCCAGTCCCTCCCAGTATGGCTCCCAGTGCTCCCAGTGCCCCCCTCCAGTACCCCCAGTCCCTCCCCAGTCCCCTCCCAGTGCCCCCAGTCCCTCCCAGTGCCTTCCAGTCTCCCCCCAGGGCGCCCAGTATGGCTCCCAGCACCCTCCCAGTGCTCCCAGTACAGCTCCCAGTCCCCCCCTGTGCCTCCCAATCCCCCCGGTACAGCTCCCAGACCCCTCCCAGTGCCCCCCCCCCCCCCCAAGTCCTTCCCAGTCCCCTCCCAGCGCCCCCCAGTCCCTCCCAGTCTGACCAGTCCCACGAGGTAGGGGCTCCCAGCGTCCCCCAGTAAATGGGCGGCCACGATCTGCAGCGCCTCCGCCGTCGCCCGCCGCGTGGGGGCCACCACGTACTGTCACCGTGTGTCACCGTGTGCCACCGTGTGTCACCGGGTGTCACCGGGTGCCACCGTCGCCCCGTGTCACCGGGGGGGGGGGGGGATGACACACGCGTGGCACCAGGGGGTGTCCCCGGGGGGGGGGGGGGGTTCCCGGGGTGTCCCCACCCCCCCCCCCCGGATGGTGTCCCCATTGTCCCCATCCCCGTCCCACGGTGTCCTCAAAGGGGTCCCCCACCCCTGGAGGGGGGGGGGGAGTGTGTGTGTCCCCCCCGTCCCCCCGTGTCCCCCCACGTCCCTTTGTCCCCCCATGTCCCCATGTCCCCCCCCATCCCCGTGTCCCCCCCCGTCCCTTTGTCCCCCCTGTGTCCCCATGTCCCCCCATGTCCCCCCCATCCCTGTGTCCCCCCGTGTCCCCATGTCCCCCCCCGTCCCCGTGTCCCCCCCGTGTCCCCATGTCCCCCCCGTCCCTGTGTCCCCCCCATGTCCCCATGTCCCCCCTATCCCCGTGTCCCCCCCCGTCCCTTTGTCCCCCCATGTCCCCGTGTCCCCCCCCGCCCCCGTGTCCCCCCTGTGTCCCCATGTCCCCCCCATCCCCGCGTCCCCCCCATCCCCGTGTCCCCCCCGTCCCTGCGTCCCCCCCCGTCCCCGTGTCCCCCGTGTCCCCCCCATCCCTGTGTCCCCCCGTGTCCCCATGTCCCCCCCATCCCCATGTCCCCCCCACGTCCTCATGTCCCCCCCCCCCCCCGTGTCCCCCCCCATCCCCATGTCCCCCCCCCATGTCCTCGTGTGTGTGTCCGTCCCCCCCCCCCCCCGTGTCCCCCCCCGTGTCCCCTCACCAGCAGGATGTCGGCCACGATGGCCCAGTTAAGGGACAGCAGCGTCTCCCCCAGGAAGATGAAAAACTGGGGGGGGGGACACGGGGACGATGGCACCGACCCCCCCCGTGTCCCCATGACCCCCCCCTGTGACCCCCAACAACCCCCCACCCTGCCCCGACACGGGCAACAGGCAGCACTTTGCCCCCCCCGGCCCCTCTATGACCCCCCCCCCCCCGGGACTCCCCCCCCGGGACCTCCCGTGACCCCGGTGACCCCTAATAACCCCCCAGGCCCCACTCAGAGCTGAGGGGCAGCGGTTTGGCCCCCCCGACCCCTATGACCCCCCCTGACCCCCATGTCCCCAAGTCCCCCTGACCCTTATGACCCCCCCGACCCCTATGACCCCCCGACCCCCATGTCCCCAAGTCCCCCTGACCCCCCGACCCCTATGACCCCCTCGACCCCATGTCCCCCCCCAACCCCTATGACCCCCCCGACCCCTATGACCCCCCTGACCCCAAGTCCCCCAACCCCCCTGTCCTCCCGACCCCTATGACCCCCCTGACCTCCATGTTCCCCAAGTCCCCCCACCCCCCATGACCCCCTGACCCCTATGACCCCCCTGACCCCCATGTCCCCAAGTCCCCCTGACCCCCCCGATCCCCATGACCCCCCTGACCCCTATGACCCCCTCGACCCCATGTCCCCCCCCAACCCCTATGACCCCCATGACCCCTATGACCCCCCTGACCCCCATGTCCCCAAGTCCCCCTGACCCTTATGACGCCCCCAACCCCTATGACCCCCCGACCCCCATGTCCCCAAGTCCCCCCGCCCCCCCTGACCCCCATGTCCCCCTGCCCCCCCCGACCCCCCCGACCCCTATGACCCCCCTGACCCCCATGTCCCCCCCCAACCCCTATGACCCCCCGACCCCCATGTCCCCAAGTCCCCCCGCCCCCCCTGACCCCCATGTCCCCAAGTCCCCCTGCCCCCCCGACCCCCCCAACCCCTATGACCCCCCGACCCCCATGTCCCCAAGTCCCCCCGCCCCCCCTGACCCCCATGTCCCCCAAGTCCCCCTGCCCCCCCCGACCCCCCGACCCCTATGACCCCCCTGACCCCCATGTCCCCAAGTCCCCCCGCCCCCCCTGACCCCCCCCGCCCCCCCCCACTCACGTATGCGGCGGGGGGGCAGGGCCGGGCGCAGAGCAGGGCCAGCAGCAGGCAGGGGGCGGCCCCCAGCAGCCCCCCCGCGCACAGCAGGGGGTCGGCGCGGGGCCAGCGGGGGCTCAGGCGCCGCGAGAGCTCGGCCCCCGCCCCCACCCCCAGCACCCCCGAGGCGCAGGTGAGGGCCCCGAACACCAGGCTGGGGGGGACACGGGACATGGGGACACGGGGGGGACACGGGGGGACATGGGGGGACATGGGGGACATGGGGGATATGGGGGACATGGGGACATTGGAGACATGGGGGACATGGGGGGCATTGGGGACATTGGGGACATGGGGGACATTGGGGACAAGGGGGACATGGGGGACATGGGGGACATGGGGGACATTGGGGACATGGGGCATATGGGGGACATGGGGGACATTGGAGACATGGGGGGCACTGGGGGCATTGGGGACATGGGGGACATGGGGGACATGGGGGGCATTGGGGACATTGGGGACATGGGGGACATGGGGGACATTGGGGACAAGGGGGACATGGGGGGACATGGGGGACATGGGGGACATTGGGGGCATTGGGGACATTGGGGACATGGGGGACATTGGGGACAAGGGGGACATGGGGGGGACATGGGGGACATGGGGGACATTGGAGACATGGGGGGCACTGGGGGCATTGGGGGACATGGGGGACATGGGGACATGGGGGACATTGGGGACATGGGGGATATGGGGACACGGGGGACATTGGGGACATTGGGGACATGGGGACATGGGGGATATGGGGGACATTGGGGACATGGGGGACATGGGGGACATGGGGGATATGGGGACATGGGGGGCACTGGGGACATGGGGGACATTGGGGACATGGGGGACATGGGGGACATGGGGGACATGGGGGACATTGGAGACATGGGGGGCACTGGGGGCATTGGGGGACATGGGGGGACACAGGGGACATGGGGGATATGGGGTACACTGGGGACATGGGGGGACATGGGGGACATGGGGGACATGGGGACACGGGGGACATTGGGGACATGCGGACATGGGGGGACATGGGGGACATTGGGGACATGGGGGACATTGGGGGCACTGGGGGACATTGGGGACATTGGGGACATGGTGGACATGGGGACATGGGGGACATTGGGGACATGGGGTACACTGGGGACATGGGGGGACACGGGACATGGGGGGACATTGGGGGACATGGGGGATATGGGGGACATTGGGGACATGGGGGACACGGTGACATGGGGGGACATGGGGGGACACAGGAAATGGGGCATATGGGGGACATGGGGGGACATGGGGGATATGGGGGACATGGGGGACACAGGGACATGGGGGACATTGGGGGACATGGGGGATATGGGGGACATTGGGGACATGGGGGACATGGGGACATGGGGGACATGGGGGGACATGGGGGACATGGGGGACACGGGGGACGTGGCGGGACACAGGGACACTGGGGGGACATGGGGGTCACCAGCCCCCAACCCCCCCCCCCCCCATCCTGTCCCCAACCCCATTGTCCCCACTTCTGTCCCCTTTGTCCCCAAATGTCCCCAATTTCTCCCTCCTCTTGTCCCCAACCCCACGGTCCCCACCCTGCCCCCTTGTCCCCGTGTCCCCCCCGTGTCCCCAACCCCATTGTCCCCCGTCTTGTCCCCCCAAATGTCCCCAAGTGTCCCCATTTCTCCATCCCCTTGTCCCCGTTGTCCCCAACCCCATTGTCCCCAAGATGTCCCTGCGACCCCAACCCCATTGTCCCCAAAACGTCCCCATTGTCCCCAACCCCATTGTCCCCAAAACGTCCCCATTGTCCCCAACCGAATTGTCCCCAAGATGTCCCCATTGTCCCCAACCCCATTGTCCCTCATCTTGTCCCCCCCAAATGTCCCCATTGTCCCCAATCCCATTGTCCCCAAGTGTCCCCATTTCTCCCCCCCCTTGTCCCCATTGTCCCCAACCTCATTGTCCCCAAAATGTCCCCATTGTCCCCAACCGAATTGTCCCCAAGATGTCCCTGCGACCCCAACCCCATTGTCCCCCATCTTATCCCCCCCAAGTGTCCCCACTGTCCCCAACCCCATTGTCCCCCATCTTGTCCCCCCAAATGTCCCCATTGTCCCCAACCCCATTGTCCCCCAAATGTCCCCATTGTCCCCAACCCCATTGTCCATCATCTTGTCCCCCCCCAAGTGTCCCCATTGTCCCCAATCCCATTGTCCCCAAGTGTCCCCATTTCTCCATCCCCTTGTCCCCATTGTCCCCAACCTCATTGTCCCCAAAACGTCCCCATTGTCCCCCAACCTCATTGTCCCCAAGATGTTCCCATGTCCCCAACCCCATTGTCCCCCATCTTATCCCCCCAAATGTCCCCATTGTCCCCAACCCCATTGTCCCCAAGATGTCCCCATGTCCCCAACCCCATTGTCCCCAACCCCATTGTCCCTCATCTTGTCCCCCCCAAATGTCCCCATTGTCCCCAACCCCATTGTCCCCAAGTGTCCCCATTTCTCCATCCCCTTGTCCCCGTTGTCCCCAACCCCATTGTCCCCAAGATGTCCCCATGTCCCCAACCCCATTGTCCCCCATCTTGTCCCCCCCAAATGTCCCCATTGTCCCCAACCCCATTGTCCCCAAGATGTCCCCATGTCCCCAACCCCATTGTCCCCAACCCCATTGTCCCTCATCTTGTCCCCCCCAAATGTCCCCACTGTCCCCAATCCCATTGTCCCCAAGTGTCCCCATTTCTCCCCCCCTTGTCCCCGTGTCCCCAACCCCATTGTCCCCATCTTATCCCCCCAAATGTCCCCATTGTCCCCAAGATGTCCCTGTGTCCCCAACCCCATTGTCCCCAACCCCATTGTCCCCAACCTCATTGTCCCCCATCTTGTCCCCCCCAAATGTCCCCATTGTCCCCAACCCCATTGTCCCCAAGTGTCCCCATTTCTCCCCCCCCCTTGTCCCCATTGTCCCCAACCCCATTGTCCCCCATCTTGTTGTCCCCCCCCAAAACGTCCCGTCCCCCCCCGTCCCCTCCCCCCGCTGTCACCTCTCGTCGCCGGTGCAGCGGTGGCCCTGGGGACAGGCCCCCCCCCGGCCGGTGGCCAAGCGGCAACGGTAGAGGAAGGCGGGGGCCCAGAGGGCCAGTGCCCCGGTGACAAAGGCCACCGCCGTGAACCCCAGCGTGGAGAGCACCAGCGTGCGGCTGGGGGGGGACGGGGACACGTGTCACACCCCCCCCCCCCACCCTGGGGACACCGGGACAACCCCCCCCGGGGACACCCGGACACCCCTGGGGACACGGGGACACCCCTGGGGACGGCGTGTCCCCCCCTTGGGGACACGGGGACACCCCCGGGGGCACCATATCCCCCCCCTCTGAGGACATGGGGACACCCCCAGGGACAGCGTGTCCCCCCCCCTTGGGGACATGGGGACACCCCTGGGGACACGGGGACACCCCCGGGGACACCATGTCACCCCCTTGGGGACACGGGGACACCCCTGGGGACAGCGTGTCCCCCCCTTGGGGACATGGGGACACCCCTGGGGACACGGGGACACCCCCGGGGACACCATATCCCCCCCTCTGAGGACATGGGGACACCCGCAGGGACAGCGTGTCCCCCCCTTGGGGACATGGGGACACCCCCTGGGGACATGGGGACACCCCCAGGGACAGCGTGTCCCCCCCTTGGGGACACGGGGACACCCCTGGGGACATGGGGACACCCCCTTGGGGACAGTGTGTCCCCCCCTTGGGGACATGGGGACACCCCTGGGGACACGGGGACACCCCCGGGGACACCATGTCACCCCCTTGGGGACATGGGGACACCCATGGGGACACGGGGACACCCCCATGGGGACACCTGGACACCCCTGGGGACACAGGGACACCCCCGGGGACAGCGTGTCCCCCCCCCTTGGGGACATGGGGACACCCCTGGGGACATGGGGACACCCCCGGGGACAGCGTGTCCCCCCCTTGGGGACATGGGGACACCCCCAGGGACACCATGTCACCCCCTTGGGGACACAGGGACACCCCCGGGGACAGCGTGTCCCCCCCTTGGGGACACGGGGACACCCCTGGGGACACGGGGACACCCCCAGGGACACCACATCACCCCCTTGGGGACACGGGGACACCCCCGGGGACACGGGGACACCCCTGGGGACACGGGGACACCATGTTCACTCCCTTGGGGACACAGGGACACCCCCGGGGACAGCGTGTCCCCCCCTTGGGGACATGGGGACACCCCTGGGGACACGGGGACACCCCCAAGGACACCACGTCACCCCCTTGGGGACACGGTGCCACCTCCACCCCCCCCCCCCCAGGGGACAAAGGCCACCAGGACCCCTCACCGTGTCCCCTGTCCCCCCCCCCCCCAGGGGTCAGAGGTCACCCTGTGCCACCCCCCCCCGGGTCCCCGTCACTCACTTGGTGGCCAACGCCCGCAGGTCGGTGGCCCAGGAGGTGCGGGGGAGGGGCACGTCCGGGGGCCGCTCCAGCCCCCCCCCGGGGGGGGGTCGGTCACCACCGTCACCAGCAGGGCCACCGCCACCCCCCCCAGCGCCGGCGTCACCTGGGGGGCACGGGGGGGTCACGGGGGTCACGGGGGTCATGGGGGTCACGGGGACATTGGGGACAGCGAGGTCACGGGGGGGGTCATGGGGACATTGGGGTCACAGGGGTCATTGGGGACAGTGGGGTCACGGGGGGGTCACGGGGACATTGGGGACAGCGAGGTCACAGGGGTCACAGGGGTCATGGGGACATTGGGGACAGCGGGGTCATGGGGGGTCACAGGGGTCACGGGGACATTGGGGACAGCGGGGTCATGGGGGGTCACAGGGGTCACAGGGACATTGGGGACAGTGGGGTCACAGGGGGGTCATGGGGGGTCACAGGGGTCATTGGGGACAGTGGGGTCATGGGGGTCACGGGGGTCACGGGGACATTGGGGACAGCGGGGTCACGGGGGGTCACAGGGTTCAGGGGGACATTGGGGTCACAACGGGGTCACGGGGGGGCATGGGGGTCACGGGGACATTGGGGACAGCGGGGTCACGGGGGGTCACAGGGGTCACGGGGACATTGGGGACAGTGGGGTCATGGGGGGGTCACAGGGGTCATTGGGGACAGTGGGGTCACAGGGGGGTCACAGGGACATTGGGGACAGCGGAGTCATGGGGGGGTCACAGGGACATTGGGGACAGCGGGGTCACGGGGGGGTCACAGGGGTCACGGGGACATTGGGGACAGTGGGGTCACGGGGGGTCACAGGGGTCACGGGGACATTGGGGACAGTGGGGTCACGGGGGGGTCACAGGGGTCATGGGGACAGTGGGGACAGCGGGGTCACAGGGGGGTCACAGGGACATTGGGGTCACGGGGGGGTCACGGGGGTCACGGGGACATTGGGGACAGCGAGGTCACAGGGGGGTCACGGGGGTCATTGGGGACAGTGGGGTCATAGGGGTCATGGGGACATTGGGGACAGTGGGGTCATGGGGGGGTCACAGGGGTCATGGGGACAGTGGGGACAGCGGGGGGTCACAGGGGTCACGGGGACATTGGGGACATTGGGGTCACAGTGGGGTCACAGGGGGGGTCACGGGGACATTGGGGACAGCGAGGTCACGGGGGGGTCACGGGGACAAATGAGGTCACGGGGGGACAAGGGGTCACCGGGGTCAAGCTGGGGTGACCCTTGGGGTCACCGGGGGGGGGGGGGGTTGGGGGTCACAGTTGGGGTCATGGGGGGGTCAAGGGGTCACCGGGGGTCGTGGGGGGTGATGGGGGGTGACGGGGGGGTCACGGGGGGGTCATGGGGGGTCACGGGGGGGTCACGGGGCCGCGCCCCCCCTCACCCGCAGGGCCCAGCGCCAATCGGCCGCCACCTCCTTGACCTTTGCCCCCGTGATGTAACCCAGGCCGCTGGGGGAGGGGCGGGGTCAGGGCGGGGCGGGGCAGGGAGGGACACACCCCCCCCAGCCGGCCCCTCCCCCACCCTCACCCCCCCCATCCCCCCCCCCTCCTGCCCCTCCCCCACCCCATGGCCCCTCCCCCCTCCCCTCCCCCACCCCCAAAACGAGGCAAAACCCCCCCGTGTCCCCCCAAATCCCCCCCAACCCCTCCCCCACCCCCCATGCCCCCCCCTCCCCCCCCCGGGCCCCTCCCCCACCCCCCCATGACCCCTCCCCCACCCCATGGCCCCTCCCCCCTCCCCTCCCCAACCCCCAAAAACGAGGCAAAACCCCCCCCCGTGTCCCCCCAAATCCCCCCCAACCCCTCCCCCACCCCGCCATGTCCCCCCTCCCCCCCAGCCCTCCCCCCCCCCAAAATACGAGGCAAACCCCCCCCCGTATCCCCCCAAATCCCCCCCCAACCCCTCCCCCACCCCCCATGCCCCCCCCCGGCCCCTCCCCTCCCCCAAAACGATGCAAACCGCCCCCCCGTGTCCCCCAAATCCCCCCCCCAACCCCTCCCCCACCCCCCCCATGCCCCCCCCGCCCCTCCCCCTCCCCCCCCCCGGCCCCTCCCCCACCCCCCCCATGACCCCCCCTCCCCCTCCAGCCCCTCCCCCCTCCCCTCCCCACCCCCAAAACGAGGCAACCCCCCCCCCTGTGTCCCCCCAAATCCCCCCTCAATGACCCCCCCAACCCCTCCCCCACCCCCCCCACGCCCCCCCCTCCCCCCCCAGCCCCTCCCCCACCCCCAAAACGAGGCAAACCCCCCCCCGTATCCCCAAAAATCCCCCCCCAACCCCTCCCCCACCCCTCCCATGCCCCCCCCCTCGCACCCTCCCCCACCCCATGGCCCCTCCCCCCTGCCCCTCCCCCACCCCCAAAACGAGGCAAAACCCCCCCGTATCCCCCCAAATCCCCCCCCCAGCCCCTCCCCCACCCCCCCCCATGCCCCCCCCCCTCCCCCCACCCCGGCCCCTCCCCACCTGCCGAGGGGCACGGGCCAGGTAGAAGCCCCCCAGGGCGCGGCTGCGGGCGGGGCCGGCGAAGGCGTCGGCGATGAGGGTGGGGGCCACGGTGGAGTAACTGGCCTCCCCCACCCCCACCAGCGCCCGCCCCAGCAGCAGCGCCCAGAACCGCTGGGGGGGGGGGGGGGGGGTGCGGTCACTTGGGGGGCAGCAACGAGCCCTCCCCCCCCCCCCCCGTCACTTGGGGGGCAGCCGCGACCCACCTCCCCCCATCTTACTTGTGGGGCAGCCATAACACCGCCCCCCTCCCCCCCAACACTTGGGGGGCAGCAATGACCCCCCCCCCCCCACATCACTTATGGGGCAGCCGCGACCCCTCCCCCCCCGTCACTTGTGGGGCACCCAGGGCCCCCCCCCATGTCACTTATGGGGCAGCCGCGACACACCCCCCCCCCCCCCGTGTCACCCAGGGCCCCCCCATGGCACTTATGGGGCACCCAGGGCCCCCCCCCACGTCACTTATGGGGCACCCACGACACCCCCCCCCCATCACGTATGGGGCACCCACGGGACACCCCCCCCCCCCTTGGGCACCCAGGGCCCCCCCCACATCACTTATGGGGCACCCACGACACCCCCCCCCCCCCGTGTCACCCAGGGCCCCCCCCCACGTCACTTATGGGGCACCCACGACACCCCCCCCCCCCCCCGTGTCACCCAGGGCCCCCCCATGGCACTTATGGGGCACCCAGGGCCCCCCCCCATGTCACTTATGGGGCACCCGCGACCCCCCCCCATTCACTTGGGGGGCAGCCGCGACCCCCCCCCCAACATCACTTGGGGGGCAGCCGCGACCCACCCCCCCCCAACATCACTTGGGGGGGCAGCCGCGACCCACCCCCCCCCCCCCGTCACTTATGGGGCAGCTGCGACCCCCCCCCCCCGTGTCACCCAGGGCCCCCCCACATCACTTATGGGGCACCCACAAACCCCCCCCCACGTCACTTATGGGGCAGCCACGACACCCCCCCCCCCCGTGTCACCCAGGGCCCCCCCATGGCACTTATGGGGCACCCAGGGCCCCCCCCCCACGTCACTTATGGGGCACCCGCGACCCCCCCCCCCAACATCACTTGGGGGGCACCCAGGGCCCCCCCCCACATCACTTATGGGGCAGCCGCGACCCCCCCCCCCACGTCACTTGGGGGGCAGCCACAACCCACCTCCCCCCCCCCCCCCCCCCCGTCACTTATGGGGCAGCTGCGAGCCCGCCCCACCCCGTGTCACCCAGGGCCCCCCCTATGGCACTTATGGGGCACCCACAACCCCCCCCCCCATCACTTGTGGGGCACCCAGGGCCCCCCCCCACGTCACTTATGGGGCACCCAAGGCCACCCCCCACGTCACTTATACGGCAGCCATGACCCCCCCCATGTCATTTAGGGGGCAGCCGCAACCCCCATGTCACTTATGGGGCACCCAGGGGTCCCCCCCCCCCTCACTTGTGGGGCAGCTGCGACCCCCCCCGTGTCACCCAGGGCCCCCCCATGGCACTTATGGGGCACCCACAACCCCCCCCCATCACTTATGGGGCAGCCGCGACCCCCCCCCCGTGTCACTTATGGGGCATCCATGACCCCCCCCCGTGTCACTTATGGGGCGCCCATGTCAGTTATGGGGCAGCCACAACACCCCCCGTGTCACTTATGGGGCAGCCACGACCCTCCCTGTGTCACTTATGGGGCACCCGGGGCCCTCCCCGTGTCACCCAGGGCCCCCCATATCACTTATGGGGCACCCACAACCCCCCCCCCCATCACTTATGGGGCGCCCACATCACTTATGGGGCGGCCACATCACTTATGGGGCACCCGCGCCCCAGATGTCACCCCCCCCCGGAGCCCCAGGGCTGCCCCACGGTCCCCTGTAGCCGCCCCACGGCCACTCCCACAGGGGGTATCCCGAGTCCGCCCCACACCCTGCCCCACACCCTGCCCCACAGCCTGCCCCACACCTCGGGGGGGACGAAGCTGCTGGCCAAGGTGACGGCGGACCAGAGGGCGATGCCGAGGCAGAGCAGGCGCTTGCGGCTTTGCCGATCCCCCAAGTAGCCGAAAACGGGGGCCAGCACCATGTAACTGCTGATAAACACTGCGGGCCCCCCCCCCCCCCCAGCTATGGGTCAGCCCCACAAGTGTGGGGCAGCCCACGGAAAAAGGAGACGGGGGTGGGAGGGAGGGGGAGGAACCTGTTTGTAAGAGGCCGGAGCTGCTGTCGCCGATGCCGAAAAAATCCTCCACATCGGGCAGGACGCCTGCGGGGCGGGGGAGGGGGAGATGTGGGGCTGCCCCACGGCTGCCCCACGGCTGCCCCATAGGAACCCCCCGTGTCACCCACAGGGGCACCGGGGATGCCCCGCGTGGCACCCGTGGGCGCCTCCGCGGCCACCCCAGGGGTGCGCCATGGCTGCCCCACAGCTGCCCCACATCCGCCCCACCCCTGCCCCACATCCACCCCACACCTGCCCCATGGCTGCCCCACATCCGCCCCACCCTTGCCCCACATCCACCCCACACCTGCCACACATTCCCCCCACACCTGCCCCATGGCTGCCCCACATCCACCCCACACCCTGCCCCATGGCTGCCCCACATCCCCCCCACACCTGCCCCACATCCACCCCACACCTGCCCCACGGCTGCCCCACATCCACCCCACCCCTGCCCCACATCCACCCCACCCTTGCCCCACATCTGCCCCACATCCGCCCCACACCTGCCCCACATCTGCCCCACATCCACCCCACCCCTGCCCCACATCCCCCTCACACCTGCCCCACGGCTGCCCCACATCCACCCCACCCCTGCCCCACATCCCACCCACAGGAGCCCCAGGGACGCCCCATATGTCACCCACGGGCGCCCCACGGCCACCCCACAGGTGCCCCCATGGCTGCCCCACACCCGCCCCATGGCTGCCCCACACCTCACCCCACACCCACCCCACGCGTTGCCCCTTACGTCACCCGCTGGTGCCCCAGAGATGCCCCAGGTGTCACCCATGGCCACCCCACAGCTGCCCCACATCCGCCCCACAGCTGCCCCACATCTGCCCCCCGCCTGCCCCACACCGGCCCCACGGCTGCCCCACGGCTGCCCCACATACTGGCGACGGTGAAGCGGTCCATGTAGTTGAGCAGGTTGACGTAGCAGAGCACGGCCACCATCAGCCGGGCGCGGGTGGGGGTGACGCCGTGGGGCGCCGTGGGGCAGGAACCGGGGGTCGAGGCGCCGTGGGGCGCCGTGGGGCAGGGGGGGGTCGGGGGGGTCCCCTCCTCCCCGGTGTCGTCCGCCCGACGCAGCACCGGCCCCGACGCCATGGGGCTGCCTCCGGCCTTGGGGGGGGGGGGGGACACGGGGAGACCCAACTGACCCACGGAGCTGCCCCACAGCGAGCCCCCCCGGACCCACAGAGCCCCCAGACCCACAGCGGGTCGGGCCCCACGGCCGCCCGCCCCACGGCTGCTCCCCAAAACCAGCCCCCTGCCCCATAGCTGGCTCCGCAGTCCTGCCCCACAGGTGCTCCCTGCCCCACAGATGCCCTCTGCCCCGTAGAGGCCGCCCTGCCCCACAGCCGCCTCCCCGAGCTCAGCCCCACAGCCATCCCCTGCCCCATAGCTGCCTCTGGAGCCCTGCCCCATAGATGCTCCCTGCCCCACAGCCTTCCCCCTGCCCCACAGACTCCCCCCAGCCCCACAGCTGCCCCACAGCCTCTCCCCTGCCCCATAGAACCCCACAGCCCCCTCCAGGACCTCAGGCCCTGCCCCATAGACCCCCCCAGAGCCCCATAACCCCCCCCCGCCCCACATCCCCCTGCCCCATAGACCCCCCCCCGCCCCCCTGCCCCCTAGGCCCCCCCCCCAGCCCCACAGAACCCCCCCCAGCCCCACAGAACCCCCCCCGCCCCATAGACTCTCCCCTGCCCCATAGACTCCCCTCTGCCCCATAGACCCCCCCCCGCCCCACAGAACCCCCCCCCAGCCCCATAGACCCCCCCCTCCCCGCCCCACAGGACCCCCCCCGCCCCACAGACACCCCCCCCGCCCCACAGACCCCCCCCCAGCCCCATAGACACCCCCCCCGCCCCACAGACCCCCCCCCCCAGCCCCATAGACCCCCCCCCCCGGGACCTCAGGCCCTGCTCCCCAGCCCCACAGCCGCCCCCCTGCCCCATAGACCCCCCCCTGCCCCACAGAACCCCCCCCTGCCCCATAGACACCCTCCGCCCCACAGCCACCCCCCCGCCCCACAGACACCCCCCCCGCCCCACAGACACCCCCTGCCCCATAGACCCCCCCCCTCCCCGCCCCACAGCCGCCCCCCCGCCCCACAGACACCCCCCCCACCCCACAGCCGCCCCCCTGCCCCATAGACCCCCCCCTCCCTGCCCCACAGCCGCCCCCCTGCCCCATAGACACCCCCCCCGCCCCACAGAACCCCCCCTGCCCCATAGACCCCCCCTGCCCCACAGCCGCCCCCCCCGCCCCATAGACACCCCCCCCAGCCCCACAGCCGCCCCCCTGCCCCATAGACCCCCCCCCAGCCCCACAGAACCCCCCCCTGCCCCACAGACACCCCCCCCGCCCCAGCCCCACAGAACCCCCCCCTGCCCTATAGACCCCCCCCCGCCCCACAGCGCCCCCCCGCCCCACAGCCGCCCCCCCGCCCCACAGAACCCCCCCCGCCCCATAGACCCCCCCTCCCCGCCCCATAGAACCCCCCCCCGCCCCATAGACCCCCCCCCAGCCCCATAGACACCCCCTGCCCCATAGACCCCCCTTCTGCCCCACAGAACCCCCCCCCCCCCCCACTTACCGCCGCCCCCGGCCGGACGCTGCCGCGGCGCCGCCCACGTGACCGCGTCCCCCCACGTGACACACCCCCCCCCCCCCCCCCCGCGCGGCCCCGCCCCTTCCGGCCGGGAAGGAGCCAATGAGGGGAGCGACAAACCCCGGAAGCGTTTTATTGCGGCCCGTGACGTCACGGGAGAGGGACCGGGGGGGGGAAGTGATATCAGGGCGCGCTGACGTCACGCGGAGGGAGAGCTGTGATGTCACAGCGCGCGGGGCGGGGGGGGGGGGTAGGGGGCGGGGCTACCCCCAGACCTCGATGACGTCATCGGGCTCCAGCCCCGCCTCCTCGGGGGTGACGCCCCCCTCCAGGCTCCGCCCCTCGAAGCGAAAGGTCAAAGGTCGCGGGTCCCTCCCCCCCCGCAGGGTCCGGAACCGCTCCAAGGCCACGCCCAGCGGCGCGCGCTGGGGGCGGGGCTTCAGCACCGGGGGGGGGGCGGGGCTTCGGCATCGCTCCGCCCCCTCCCTCCCTCCCTCCCGCCCCCCGGGTCCTAGAGACCCCCCAGAACCCCTCAACCCCCCCCCAGCGACCCCCAAAACCCCCCCATTGCCCCCCCCCGAGACCCCCAACCCCCCCATAGCCCCCCCCACCCCCCCAGAGGCCCCCAACCCCCCCCCCAGACCCCTCCTTGCCCCCCCAGGGACCCCCAAACCCCCCCATTTCCCCCCATTGCCCCCCCCCAGCCCCTCATTGCCCCCCCAGGGACCCCCAAACCCCCCCCATTTCCCCCATTGCCCCCCCCCAGCCCCTCATTATCCCCCCCCAGGACCCCCAGGCCCCCCCCCCAGCCCCTCATTTCCCCCCCAGGGACCCCCAAACCCCCCCATTGCCCCCCCCCAGCCCCTCATTGCCCCCCCAGGACCCCCAGCCCCTCATTGCCCCCCAGGGACCCCCAAACCCCCCCATTTCCCCCCCCAGCCCCTCATTGCCCCCCCAGGGACCCCCAGACCCCCCCCATAAACCCCCCCATCTCCCCATTTCCCCCCATTTCCCCCCCCCAGGACCCCCAGCCCCTCCTTGCCCCCCCAGGGACCCCCAACCCCCCCATTTCCCCCCATTTCCCCCCCAGCCCCTCCTTGCCCCCCCAGGGACCCCCAAACCCCCCCATTTCCCCCCATTGCCCCCCCCAGCCCCTCATTGCCCCCCCAGGGACCCCCAAACCCCCCATTGCCCCCCCCCAGCCCCTCATTGCCCCCCCCAGGACCCCCAGCCCCTCATTGCCCCCCCAGGGACCCCCAAACCCCCCCATTTCCCCCCATTGCCCCCCCCCAGCCCCTCATTGCCCCCCCAGGGACCCCCAAACCCCCCCATTGCCCCCCCCCAGCCCCTCATTGCCCCCCCCAGGACCCCCAGCCCCTCATTGCCCCCCCAGGGACCCCCAAACCCCCCCATTTCCCCCCATTGCCCCCCCCCCCAGCCCCACCTTGCCCCCCCGGGGACCCTCAGACCCCTCCATAACCCCCCCCCAACCCCCCCTTTCCCCTGCCCCTGGCCCCCCTCAGCCCCCCAACCCCCCCCCCCCCCCCCATTTCCCCCCCCATCCCCCCCCCCCCGTGCCCCCCCCACCTTGGGCACTCGCACCCGCAGCTGCGCCCCCCCGCTCCTGCCCCCGCAGCGTCAGCCACAGCTCCTCGGGGGGGGGGGGGGGGGGCGCCCCCCAGCACCTCACAGTCTGCGGGGGGAGGGAGGGTTGGGGGGGGCTGCCCCATAGACCCCACAACCCCCCCCCCATACCCCCTGACCCCCCCCAGCCCCCCATAGACCCCCCCCCCAGTTCCCCCCAGCCCCCCATAACCCCCCCCAGAGCCCATAGACCCCCCCCAGACCCCCATAACCCCCCCCCAGTTCCCCCCAGACCCCCATAGCCCCCTATATCCCCCCATAACCCCCCCCAGGCCCCATAGCCCCCCCCCAGACCCCCATAGACCCCCCCCCCAGCCCCCATAACCCCCCCCCAGTTCCACCCAGACCCCCATAACCCCCCCCCAGACCCCAAAGACCCCCCCCAGACCCCATAGACCCCCCCCAGACCCCCATAACCCCCCCCCAGACCCCAAAGACCCCCCCCAGACCCCATAGACCCCCCCCAGGCCCCCATAACCCCCCCCCAGACCCCATAGACCCCCCCCCAGCCCCCTCCCCTGGCCGTGGGTCGCAGTCGGGGGTCCCGGGGGGGTCCCGGGGGGGGGGTCCCGGGGGGGGGTGTCTCACCCAGGATGTCGGCGACCCCCAGCCCCAGCCCCTGGGGGGTGTCGCTGGGTTCCAGCTCCCGGCCCCCCCACAGCAGCAGGATCCGGTCGGGGGGGGGCCCCCAGGGACCCCCCCAGCGCCTCCAGGGCCCCCCGCAGCGGCGCCCGCTGGGGGGGGGGGACACACACACAGAAAGGGGGGGGGTCAGGGGGGGTCGCCGAGAGGGGGGGGGGCAGGGGGGGTGTCCCAGTTTGGGGGTCCCAGGACGGGGGTGGTCCCAGTTTGGGGGGGGGGGTCCCATTTAGGGATCCCAGGACGGGGGGGGGGGGGCACATTTGGGGGTCCCAGTTTGGGGGGGGACACATTTGGGGGTCCCAGGACGGGGGGGGGTCCCATTTAGGGATCCCAGGACGGGGTGGGGGGGGGCACATTTGGGGGTCCCAGTCTGGGGGGGGTCGGGGTGGGGGTCCCATTTAGGGGTCCCAGTTTGGGGGGGGGGCCCATTTGGGGGTCCCAGGACGGGGGGGGTGTCCCAGTTTGGGGGTCCCAGGATGGGGGGTGTCCCAGTTTGGGGGTCCCAGCTTGGGGGGGGGGCCCATTTGGGGGTCCCAGAATGGGGGGGGGGTCCCAGGACGGGGGTCCCAGCTTGGGGGGGGTCCCATTTAGGGATCCCAGGACGGGGGGGGGGGCACATTTGGGGGTCCCAGTCTGGGGGGGGGTCAGGGTGGGGGTCCCATTTAGGGGTCCCAGTTTGGGGGGGGGACACATTTGGGGGTCCCAGTTTGGGGGGGGTCAGGGCGGGGGTCCCATTTAGGGGTCCCAGTTTGGGGGGGGGGACACATTTGGGGGTCCCAGTTTGGGGGGGGGGCCCATTTGGGGGTCCCAGTCTGGGGGGGGGGTCGGGGTGGGGGTCCCAGTTTGGGGGGGGACACATTTGGGGGTCCCAGTTTGGGGGGGGGGGCCCATTTGGGGGTCCCAGGACAGGGGGGGGTCCCAGTTTGGGGGTCCCAGTTTGGGGGGGGGCCCATTTGGGGGTCTCAGGATGGGGAGGGGGGGGTCAGGAGGTTTCAGGGTCACTGGTCCCAGTTTGGGGGGGGCTCAGAGCTACTGGTCCCAGTTTGGGGGGGTTGGGGGGGGTGTCCCCACTTTGGGGGGGGGGTTCAGGGTGTGGGGGGGGTCCTGGGGGGGGGGGTCGGGTCCCCAGTTTGGGGGGGTCGGGGGTGTCTCACCCTGGGGAGGGGCAGGCGCAGCACATCCCCCCCCCACCGCACCTTCAGGCTCAGGGGGGGGGAGGGGGGGGGCCGGGGGGGAGGGGAGGAGGGGGGGGGGGCCGGGGGGGGGCTCCGGCCCCTCCCCCACCAGCCCGCTCAGCCCCCGCAGACGCTGCTCCACCGCCCTGGGGGGGGGGACAACGGGGGGGGGGGAGGGGGGGGTCACCCCATGGTCCCCACCCCCACCCCACCCCGACCCCCCCAAAACCCCCCCTCTGCCCCCCAACGACCCCTGTTGACCCCCAAAACCCCCCCATGGACCCCCCCCGACCCCCAAACCCCCCCCCCGGGACCTCCAAACCCCCCCCGGGACCCCACCAGCACCCCCAGTGCCCCCCCCCAGCACCCCCCAAACCCCCCTAAAACCCCTCTGTGACCCCCAACACCCCCCCAGCACCCCTAACCCCCCCTGGGACCCCCCCCGGGACCCCCAACCCCCCCCAAATCCCCCCCTGGGACACCCCTCCCCCCCCCCAAAACCCCCCTAAAACCCCTCTGTGCCCCCCCCCAGCACCCCTAACCCCCCCTGGGACCCCCCCGGGACCCCCAAACCCCCCCCCCGAAACCCCCCTAAAACCCCTCTGTGCCCCCCCCCCAGCACCCCTAACCCCCCCTGGAACCCCCCCGGGACCCCCAACCCCCCCCAAAGCCCCCCTGGGACAGCCCCCCCCCCAAAACCCCCCTAAAACCCCTTTGTGCCCCCCCCCCAGCACCCCTAACCCCCCCGGACCCCCAACCCCCCCCAAAGCCCCCCCTGGGACAGCCCCCCCCCCCCCAAACCCCCTAAAAGCCCTTTGTGCCCCCCCCCAGCACCCCTAACCCCCCCGGGACCCCCAACCCCCCCCAAAGCCCCCTAAAACCCCTCTGTGCGCCCCCCAGCACCCCTAACCCCCCTGGGACCCCCCCGGACCCCCAACCCCCCCCAAAGGCCCCCCTGGGACACCCCCCCCCCCCCAAACACCCCCTAAAACCCCTCTGTGCCCCCCCCCGCCCCCCCCCCCAGCACCCACGCGATGATGCGCCGCGTCCGTCGGCTGCGGGGCCGGGGGTCCGGGGTGGCCACGGGCCACGGGGGGGGCTGGGGGGCCCCCCCGGCGCTGGGGGCACAGAGAGACACACACCCCCCCCCCAAGGTCAGGGTTTGGTTTTTTTTGGGGGGGGGGGGACTCCCAAAAAAACCCCCCCATCCCCCCCCCCCCCCCCAATTACTCACCCCTTCGTCATCCTCGTCAGCGATGGGGGGCTCTGGGGGGGGGGGGAAGGGGGTGAGGGGGGGGGTCCCGGGTGCCCTGGGTCCCCTTTTTTTGGGGACACCCCCCCCCAAATTTGGGGACACACAGCCCCCCCCCCTCCCCCCCCCCCCTGAAACTCACCTCCCTCCTGTGCGGGGGGGGGCAGGGCCCACAGCGGCGCCGGGGGGCAGAGGGGGAAGCTCCGGCTCACCTTGGGGGGGGGGGATTGGGGGGGGGGGGGGGGGGTCTTTTTGGGGGGGGGGGGGTCCCCCAGGGTCCTGGGTGCCTTTTTTGGGGGGGGGTTGGGGGGGGTCCCAGACCCTGGGTCCCTTTTTGGGGGCGTCTGGGAGGGTCTCGGGCTCCTGGGTCCCATTTTTGGGGGGGTCCCGGACACTTGGGTCCCTTTTTGGGGGGGTTTGGGGGGGGTCTCGGGCTCCTGGGTCCCTTTTTGGGGGGGTTTCGGGCTCCTGGGTCCCTTTTTGGGGGGGTCCCAGACCCTGGGTCCCTTTTTGGGGGGGTCTGGGGCTCCTGGGTCCCTTTTTGGGGGGGGTTTGGGGGGGTCTCGGGCTCCTGGGTCCCTTTTTGGGGGGGGGTCCCGGACACTTGGGTCCCATTTTTGGGGGGGTTTGGGGGGGTCCCAGACCCTGGATGCCTTTTTGGGGGGGTCTGGGGGCGTCTCAGGCTCCTGGGTCCCTTTTTGGGGGGGTCCCAGACCCTGGATGCCTTTTTGGGGGGGTCTGGGGGCGTCTCAGGCTCCTGGGTCCCTTTTTGGGGGGGTCTGGGGGGGTCTCGGGCTCCTGGGTCCCATTTTTGGGGGGGTTTGGGGGGAGGTCCCAGACCTTGGGTCCCTTTTTGGGGGGGGTTTCAGGCTCCTGGGTCCCTTTTTGGGGGGGTCTGGGGGGGTCTCGGGCTCCTGGGTCCCATTTTTGGGGGGGTTTGGGGGGGTCTCAGGCTCCTGGGGTCCCATCTTTGGGGGGGGTCCCGGACACTTGGGTCCCTTTTTGGGGGGGGTCTGGGGGGGTCTCAGGCTCCTGGGTCCCATTTTTGGGGGGGTCCCGGACACTTGGGTCCCATTTTTGGGGGGGTTTGGGGGGGGTCCCAGACCCTGGGTCCCCTTTTCCGGGGGGGGTCCCCACCTTGCCGGAGTAGACGGGGGCGCTGGGGACGTGGGGGCCCAGGCGGAGCCGGGGGCGTTTCGGGGGGGGGCGGCGGGAGCCCCCCCCGTCCCGTCGTCCCCCCCCCTCCTCCTCCTCCTCCTCCTCCTCCTCCTCTTCCTCCTCGCTGGTGTTGTCGCCGGCCTCACTGGGGATACTGGGAGCACTGGGGGGGCCCTGGGGGCCGGGGGGGACCTGCTGGGGGGGGGGAGGAAAGAGGGGGTGAGGGGGGGGGGGGCCCGGGGGTCCCTTTTTTGGGGGGATCCCGGACACTTGGGGCCCTTTTTGGGGGGGGGGGGTGTCCCAGGCTCCTGAGTCCCCTTTTCCGGGGGGGGGTCCCCGAGTCCTGGGTCCCGTTTTTTGGGGGGGGGGGGTGTCCCGCGGTGCTGGGTCCCTTTTTGGGGGGGTCTGGGGGGGTCTCGGACTCCTGGGTCCCATTTTTGGGGGGGTCTGGGGGGGTCCTGGGCTCTTGGGTCCCCTTTTCAGGGGGGGTCCCGGACCCTGGGTCCCATTTTTGGGGGGGTTCCGGACACTTGGGTCCCTTTTTGGGGGGGGTCTGGGGGGGTCCCGGACCCTGGGTCCCATTTTTCGGGGGGGGTCTGGGGGGGTCCCATTTTTGGGGGGGTTCCGGACACTTGGGTCCTTTTTTGGGGGGGTCTGGGGGGATCTCAGGCTCCTGGGTCCCATTTTTGGGGGGGGTCCCGGACGCTGGGTCCTTTTTTTGGTGGGGTCTGGGGGGGTCCCAGGCCCTGGGTCCCTTTTTGGGGGGGTTCCGGACACTTGGGTCCCTTTTTGGGGGGGTCTGGGGGGGTCCCAGGCCCTGGGTCCCATTTTTGGGGGGGTTCCGGACACTTGGGTCCTTTTTTGGGGGGGTCTGGGGGGGTCTCAGGCTCCTGGGTCCCTTTTTGGGGGGGGGGGGAGGTGTCTGGGGGGGTCCCTTTTCGGGGGGGTCCCGCCCCCCCCCCCCCCGCGGCCCCGCACGCACCGTCTCCGTCATGGCGCCCCCGGCGGCTCCTCGCTCCCCATTGGCTGAGGGGGCGTCCGCTTGGTCCCGCCCACCCCCCGGGCGCTGATTGGTGGGAAAGGGGAGGGCGCGGGAAGGGGGGGGTCGGCCACGCCCACTTCCGGGTGCCGCGGGGGATTCTGGGGGGGGGTAGTTCGGGGAGGGAGTTGGGAGGGACTGGGAGCACGGGGGGGCACTGGGAACACTGTGGGGGGGTACTGGGGACACTGGGAGCACTGGGGGGGCACTGGGAGCACTGGGAGGGCACTGGGAGCACTGTGGGGGGGTACTGGGGAAACTGGGAACACTGGGAGCACCGGGGTCGGGGCACTGGGAGTATTGAGGGGGCACTGGGGGGGCACTGGGAGCACTGGGGGGGCACTGGGAGCACTGGTATCCCCCACTGGGAGCACTGGGGGGGCACTGGGAGCACTGGGGTCGGGGCACTGGGAGTATTGGGGGGCCACTGGGGGGACACTGGGAGCACTGGGAGGGCACTGGGAGCACTGGTATCCCCCACTGGGAGCACTCGGGGGGGCACTGGGAACACTGTGGGGGGGGTACTGTGGACACTGGGAACACTGGGAGCACCGGGGTCGGGGCACTGGGAGTACTGAGGGGGCACTGGGAGCACTGGTATCCCCCACTGGGAGCACTGGGGGGGCACTGGGAGCACTGGGAGGGCACTGGAAGCACTGGTATCCCCCACTGGGAGCACCGGTATCCCCCACTGGGAGCACTGGGAGGGCACTGGGAGCACTGGGATGGCACTGGGAGCACTGGTATCCCCCACTGGGAGCACTGGGGGGGCACTGGGAGCACTGGGATGGCACTGGGAGCACTGGGGGGGGGGCACTGGGAGCACTGGGATGGCACTGGGAGCACTGGGGGGGCACTGGGAGCACTGGGAGGGCACTGGGAGCACTGGGGGGGCACTGGGAGCACCGATATCCCCCACTGGGAGCACTGGGGGGGGCACTGGGAGCACTGGGAGGTCACTGGGAGCACTGGGGGGGCACTGGGAGCACCGATATCCCCCACTGGGAGCACTGGGAGGTCACTGGGAGCACTGGGGGGGCACTGGGAGCACTGGGAGGGCACTGGGAGCACTGGGGGGGGCACTGGGAGCACTGGGATGGCACTGGGAGCACTGGTATCCCCCACTGGGAGCACTGGGGGGGCACTGGGAGCACTGGGATGGCACTGGGAGCACTGGGTGGGGGGCACTGGGAGCACTGGGATGGCACTGGGGAGCACTGGGGGGGCACTGGGAGCACCGATATCCCCCACTGGGAGCACTGGGGGGGCACTGGGAGCACTGGTATCCCCCACTGGGAGCACTGGGGGGGCACTGGGAGCACTGGTATCCCCCACTGGGAGCACTGGGGGGGCAACTGGGGGGGCACTGGGGGCACTGGGAGCACTGGGGGGGGGGGGCACTGGGAGCACTGGTCTCCGTGCACTGCCCCCCCCCCCCCAGCCCTCCCTTTCCCCCTCCCCCCCCCCCCCCCCGACGCCTGGCTCCCCCGGGGGGGGGAGGGGCGGGAGGAGCAGGTGCTGGGGGGGGGCCCCTCCCCCTTCCCCCCCTCCCCCCCCCCCCCCCCCCCCCAAGGAGGGGACCCCGCCGCCGGGGGGGGGCTATTTTTAGCCCCTTCTCCCGATAAGGGCAACCCTCAAGGAGGGACCCAAGGGGGTGGGGGGGGGGGGTTGGGGGGGGGGAGGGGGGTGTCTCAGACTCGGCCCCTCCCCCCCCCCCCCCCCCCCCCCCCACCCCCCGTTCTGGGGGTCCATAAAAACCCCCGGGAGGCGCCGACCCCCCCCGAGACCCACCGCGAACCGCCATGGTGAGATGGGGGGAGGGGGGGGGGCACCCCAAAAAACCCACCCCCCCCAGCACCCCGGGACCCCCCACCCCCCCTCCCCCGCCGCGAGACCCCTCTGGGACCCCCAACCCCCCCCAGCCCCCCCAAATCCCCCCCCAGGACCCCCAAATCCCCCCCGACCCCCCCAATTCCCCCCCCAATCCCCCCCAAATCCCCCCCGACCCCCCCATTCCCCCCCCAGCCCCCCCAAATCCCCCCCGACCCCCCCAATTCCCCCCCCCCCCAGGACCCCCCAACCCCCCCCCGACCCCCCTAAAATCCCCCCCCCAGGACCCCCAAATCCCCCTCTGACCCCTCAATTCCCCCCCCCCAAGACCCCCTAAGGGACCTCTGGGACCCCCCCAGCCCCCCCTGACCCCCCCTAAAATTCCCCCCCCAGACCCCCTGAAACCCCTGAATGTGCCCCACATCCCCCCCCCCCCCACCCCCCCCGCCCCCCCCCCGACCCCAAACCCCCTCTGACCCCCCCCCAAAAGACCTCAGCGGCCCCCAACCCCCCCCCGACCCCCCCAAAATCCCCCCCCCCAGGCCCCCAAGAAGGTGAGGCACCCCCAACCCCCCCCCCAGACCCCCTGAAACCCCCGAATGAGCCCCACATCCCCCCTCCCCCCAGCCCCCCCGACCCCCCCCCGACCCCAAACCCCCTCTGACCCCCCCCAAGAGACCTCAGCGACCCCCAAACCCCCCCTGACCCCCCCGATCCCCCCCCCAGACCCCCTGAAACCCCCGAATGAGCCCCACATCCCCCCAGCCCCCCCGACCCCCCCCCCGACCCCAAACCCCCTCTGACCCCCCCCAAGAGACCTCAGCGACCCCCAAACCCCCCCCGACCCCCCCAAAATCCCCCCCCCAGGCCCCCAAGAAGGCGAAGCGCCGCGCGGCCGAAGGCAGCTCCAACGTCTTCTCCATGTTCGACCAGACCCAGATCCAGGAATTTAAGGAGGTGAAGGATTTTGGGGGGGGGGGGGGGGGTTGGGAAAAGGGACACCCCCCCCACACCCCCCCACCCCCCCCCCCCCAAGGTCCCTTCAGGGTGGGGGAGGGGTAAACCCCCTCCCTGCGAATTCCTGGGGCTCTTTTTTAGGTCCTTTTTGGAGGGGGGGGGGGGGGACCCGGACAGGTGTCGGGGGGGGGGGGGGAGGGGGGGATTAAATGTCTCCTTGAGGGTGGGGGAGGGGCGGGGGAGCCTTCCCAGGAGCCTTTGCGGCTGAGCCCCGCCCCCCCCACCCCCACCCCCCCCCGTTTTTTCCCACAGGCTTTTACGGTCATTGACCAGAACCGGGACGGGATCATTGATAAAGATGATCTGCGGGAAACCTTCGCCGCCATGGGTAGGGGCGGGGCTTGGGGAGGGGGCGGGGCTTGGGGAGGGGGGGCGGGGCTTTGATGGAGGAGGGGGCGGGGCTTTCAGGGGAGGGGGCGTGGCTCGAGGAAGGGGGTGGGGCTTCAGAGAGAGTGGCTTTGAGGGGGGGGCGTGGCTCGAGGGAGGGGGCGGGGCTTTGAGGGAGGAGGGGGCGGGGCTTCACTGGAGGGGGCGGGGCTTCAGCGGAGGAGGCGGGGCTCGAGGAAGGGGGTGGGGCTTCAGAGAGAGTGGCTTGAGGGGGGGCGTGGCTCGAGGGAGGAGGCGGGGCCTGACGGGAGAGGGGGTGGGTCTTGGGGGGGCAGGGGAATGAGAGGGCGGGGCTAAAGGGGAAGGGGGCGGGGCTTGTCGGGGAAGGGGGCGTGGCCCGCGACGGAGGGGCGTGGCTTGGTTGGGAAGGGGGCGGGGTTTAAGGGAAGGGGCGGGGCTTAGGGGAAGTGCAGCGGGGTGGGAAGGGGGCGGGGTTTGGAGGGAAGGGGCGGGGGCTTGGCGAAAGGGAGGGGCGTGGCCTCGGAGAAAGGGGGCGTGGCTTCCCCCACGAGGGGGCGTGGCTTCCCCACAAGGGGGCGTGGCCTCCCTGTAAAGCCAGCGGGAAGGAGAAAGACCCGGGGAATGGGGGGGGGGGGGGGGGGGGGGGGGGGAAGGGGCGTGTCCGGCGGAAAAGGGGCGGGGTTTGGGTGGGTGTGGCCGGGTGGGCGTGTCCAGGAGCCTTGTCCCCGCCCCCGTTCAGGGCGGCTGAACGTGAAGAACGAGGAGCTGGACGCCATGATCAAGGAGGCCAGCGGCCCCATCAACTTCACCGTCTTCCTCACCATGTTCGGGGAGAAGCTCAAGGGTGAGGGCACCGCCCCTCCCCCCCCCCCCTCCCCCCCCCCCACACCCCCCATCCCCCCCCCCCCCACCCTTGCGGGGGGACACCCCGGTGACCCCCAGCCCCTGTCCCCAGGCGCCGACCCCGAGGACACCATCATGGGGGCCTTCAAGGTGCTGGACCCCGACGGGAAGGGGTCCATCAAGAAGAGCTTGTGAGTGGGGGGGGGGGACACACGGGGGGGGGGGGACACACGGGGGAGGTGGGGACAATGGGGGGGGGGGATGGGGACACGTGTTCATCCTCCCCCCCCCCTCCCCCCCAGCCTGGAGGAGCTCCTGACCACCCAGTGCGACCGCTTCACCCCCGAGGAGGTGAGAGACCCCCCCCCCCAAAACCCCCCAACATCCCCCCCCCCCCCAGTGACCCCCAACCCCCCCCCTAGGGACCCCCCCCTCAGACCTCCCAACCCCCCCCCGGGGACCCCAAAACCCCCCCAACCCCCCCAGTGACCCCCAACCCCCCCCTAGGGACCCCCCCCCTCAGACCTCCCAACCCCCCCCCGGGGACCCCAAATCCCCCTACAGACCCCAGACCCCCCCCCCCCAAGGGACCCCCAAACCCCCCCCCCCCCGGGGACCCCTCAGACCCCCCCCCAAACTCCCCTGGGGACCCCCCAAACCCCCCCAGGTGACCCCAAAACACTCTATAGACCCCCCCCAAACTCTCTTGGGACCCCCCCCCCCCAACCCCCAGGTGACCCCAAATCCCCCTGGGCCCCCCCCACCCCCAAACCCCCCCCCCCCCCCCCACCGCCCCCCCCCCCCCCGGGACCCCCAACCCCCTCCGGTGACCCCCGAGAACTCCCCCAGGGCCCCCCCCCCCCAAACCCTCCCCCCCAGTGACCTCAAAACCCCACTATAGACACCCCCCCCCCCCCAAACCCTCTTGGGACCCACCCCCAGACCCCCAAGTGACCCCCCCACACACACCCCCAAACCCCCCCCCCCCACCAGCCCCACATTTCCCCCCCCCCCCCCCCCTTCAAAAGGCTGGTTTGGGGGGGTGTCCCCTGGCTCGGAGGGGGGTGGGGTGGTGTCACCCCCACCCCCCACCCCCCCACATTTGAGTTTGGGGGGGGGTGGGGGTGACATTGGGGTCTGTCGTCCCCCCCCCCCCCAGATCAAGAACATGTGGGCCGCCTTCCCCCCCGACGTGGCCGGCAACGTGGACTACAAGAACATCTGCTACATCATCACCCACGGGGAGGACAAAGAGGGCGAATAAAGGGGGTGTCGTGTGTCCCCCCCCCCCAAAAAAAACACCCCCCACCCCCCACCCCCCCCCCCGGGAACCCTCCCCCACCCTGGGGGTCCCCGTCCCTTTTTGGCAATAAAGAAAAAAACCACCTGGTTTTGGTGTTTGGTTTTTTTTTTTTGCACACCGGGGGGGGGGGGGGGGGGGAGGGTTTTGGGGACACACCCCCCCCCCCCCAACCCCCCCCCCACCCCGGTCCCCAAATTTGGGGAGGGGTTTATTGGGGGGAGGGGGAGACCACAACATGGGGGGGGTGGGGGGGGCCCGGGATGGAGATGGGGGGGGTGGGGTCTCAGCGGGGGGGGGGGGGGGGTGGGGCCCGGGATGGAGATGGGGGGGGGTGGGGTCTCAGCGGGGGGGGGGGGGGGGGGGGGCCGGGGTGGGTTTTGGGGTCCCCTTGTGGTGGGGTTGGGGGGGTCCCCAGGAGACAACTCCCCCCACCCCCCCAAAGGTGGAGATGGGGGGGGGGTCCCCTGGACGTGGGACGGGGTCCCACCAAGGGCTTGGGATGGATTTTGGGGTCCCACCACGGGGGTGGAGTTGGATTTTGGGGTCTCCTGGAGGTGGGACGGGGTCCCACCATGGGCTGGGGATGGATTTTGGGGTCCTACCAGGGGGTGGAGTTGGATTTTGGGGTCCCACCATGGGCTGGGGATGGATTTTGGGGTCTCCTGGACGTGGGGTGGGGTCCCACCATGGGCTGGGGATGGATTTTGGGGTCCTACCAGGGGGTGGAGTTGGATTTTGGGGTCCCACCATGGGCTGGGGATGGATTTTGGGGGTCTCCTGGAGGTGGGGTGGGGTCCCACCATGGGGCTGGAGATGGATTTTGGGGTCTCCTGGAGGTGGGATGGGGTCTCACCACAGGCTGGAGATGGATTTTGGGGTCCCACCAAGGGGGTGGAGATGGATTTTGGGGTCCCACCATGGGGTTGGAGATGGATTTTGGGGTCCCACCACGGGCTGGGGATGGATTTTGGGGTCTCACCATGGGGTTGGAGAGGGATTTTGGGGTCCCACCACGGGCTGGGGATGGATTTTGGGGTCTCACCATGGGGTTGGAGAGGGATTTTGGGGTCCCACCACAGGCTGGAGATGGATTTTGGGGTCTCCTGGAGGTGGGGTGGGGTCCCACCATGGGGCTGGAGATGGATTTTGGGGTCTCCTGGAGGTGGGACGGGGTCCCACCATGGTCTGGAGATGGATTTTGGGGTCCCACCAAGGGGGTGGAGATGGATTTTGGGGTCCTACCATGGGGCTGGAGATGGATTTTGGGGTCCCACCAAGGGGGTGGAGATGGATTTTGGGGTCCCACCATGGTCTGGAGATGGATTTTGGGGTCCCACCATGGGGCTGGAGATGGATTTTGGGGTCCCACCATGGGGTTGGAGATGGATTTTGGGGTCCCACCATGGGCTGGGGATGGATTTTGGGGTCTCACCATGGGGTTGGAGAGGGATTTTGGGGTCCCACCACAGGCTGGAGATGGATTTTGGGGTCTCCTGGAGGTGGGGTGGGGTCCCACCATGGGGCTGGAGATGGATTTTGGGGTCTCCTGGAGGTGGGATGGGGTCCCACCATGGTCTGGAGATGGATTTTGGGGTCCCACCAAGGGGGTGGAGATGGATTTTGGGGTCCTACCATGGGCTGGGGATGGATTTTGGGGTCTCCTGGACGTGGGGTGGGGTCCCACCATGGGCTGGGGATGGATTTTGGGATCCCACCACGGGCTGGGGATGGATTTTGGGGTCCCACCAGGGGCTGTAGATGGATTTTGGGGTCCCACCATGGGCTGGGGATGGATTTTGGGGTCTCCTGGAGGTGGGACAGGTCCCATGGAGATGGGGGGGGGGGGGGGGGGGGGGTTGGGACACCCCCCCGCTCTCAGCGCGTCCCGTCCTCCCCCGGCAGGACGCGGAGGGCGAAGTCGAGGGCTGGGGCGCCGTGGGTCAGGCACCCCATGGAGACCACGTCCACGTGGGGTCCCAGGAAGCCGGGGAGGGTCTCGGGGGTGATGCCGCCGCTGGCCTCCACCGTCACCCGGGGGTGGGCGGCCTTGAGCGCCGCCGCCGCCGCCCGCAGAGCCTGGGGGGGGGGGGGGTCCATCAACCATGGGGTTGTGTGTGTGTGTGCCCCACACTTATGGGGCAGGGGACGGACCTGGGGGGTGAAGTTGTCCAGGAGGACGATGTCGGCGCCGGCCGCGGCCGCCCTCAGCCCTTCGGCCGCCGAAGACGCCTCCACCTCCAGCCGCCGGCCGAAGCCCCCCGCCCGCCGCCCCTCCCCCACCACCTGCGGGGGGGGGGGGGTGGGGGGTGTGAGGGGGGGGGGTGGGGGAGGGGCACCCCATGGGGACACCCCCCCCCCCCCGACACACAATATGGCCCAAAAATGGGATGCGTGTCCCCCCCCCCCATCGATGCCCGCCGGTTGAGCCCCAAATGGGGCATGTCCCCCCTCCCCCTCCCCCCCATCACCCCCCCCCCAAATTGGGGTGTCCCCCCCCCACCCAGCACCCCCCCGGTTCAGGGGTTCCCCCTCCATTGACCCCCCCATTGACCCCCAAATGGGGTCCCCCCCATAACCCCCCCCATTGACCCCCCCAAATGGGGTGTCCCCCCCCATTTTCCCCCCAAATTGGGGTCCCCCCCCACGCCATTAACCCCCACCACTGACCCCCCCCAAATGGGGTTCCCCCCCCATCAACCCCCCCCCCCCCCAAATTGGGATCTCCCCCCACCCAGCACTCCCCGGTTCAGGGGTTTCCCCCCCCATTGACCCCCCCATTGACCCCCCAAATGGGGTCCCCCCCATTGACCCCCCCCATTGACCCCCCCCATTGACCCCCAAATGGGGTCCCCCCCATTGACCCCCCCCATTGACCCCCCAAATGGGGTCCCCCCCATTGAACCCCCCCATTGACCCCCAAATGGGGTCCCCCCCATTGACCCCCCCATTGACCCCCCCATTGACCCCCAAATGGGGTCCCTCCCATTGACCCCCCCCATTGACCCCCCCCATTGACCCCCCCCATTGACCCCCAAATAGGGGTCCCCCCCATTGAACCCCCCCCCATTGACCCCCAAATGGGGTCTGTCCCCCCCCCATCACCCACAACCAATTGCCCCCCCAGAGTCCCCCACCCATTTCCCCCCCCAAATTGGGGGGGTCCCCCCCCCATTGACCCCCCCAATAGAGCGGTGCCCCCCACCCCCCCCGCTGCCCCCCAACCTGCTCCAGTGGGGCGCGGGCGGCCACCAGGTGATTGTCCTTCAGCATCAGGAGCCCCCCCAGCCCGTGACGGTGGGGGTCGGCCCCGCCCACCGCCAGGGCGTATTTCTCAGCCAATCGGAAGCCGGGCGTGGTCTTGCGGGTCCCCGCCACCGTCCCCCCCCAACCGGCCCCTCGGGCCACCGCCACCGCCCGGGCGGCCAACGTGGCCACCCCGCTGCAGCGCCCCAAGCAGTTGAGGGCCACCCTCTCGGCCAACAGCAAACCGGCCCCGGGACCTTCCACCTCGGCCACCACCGTCCTCCCGGCGGCCAGCGGGGACCCCTCGGGCACCCGCCAGGTCACCCAGCACCCGGTTTCCCCCCAGGCCGCCTCGGCGAAGGGGCAACCCGCCAGCACCCCCGACGATTTGCAGAGCAGCTCGGCGCGCCGTGGGGCCAGACCCACCACCAAGGAGGCCGGGTCCGGGTTGGGGGCGTCCTCCTCCAACCAAGCCCGGGCCAGGGCTCGCAGCTTGTGGGGCGGCAGCAGGGACGAGAGGTCGGGGGTGGAGGCAGCCATGGAGCCTGCGGGGACCATAGAGTCTGGGGGAAGAGGGGCCAGAGCGGCACCAGTGCCCTGGGGGACCATAGAGTGTGGGGGAAGAGGGGCCAGAGGGGCGCCGGTGCCCTGGGGGACCATAGAGTGTGGGGGAAGAGGGGCCAGAGGGGCGCCGGTGCCCTGGGGGACCATAGAGTGCGGGGGAAGAGGGGCCAGAGGGGCGCCGGTGCCCTGGGGGACCATAGAGTGCGGGGGAAGAGGGGTCAGAGGGGCACCGGGACCATAGAGTGTGGGGGAAGAGGGGCCAGAGGGGCACCAGGACCATAGAGTGTGGGGGAAGAGGGGCCAGAGGGGCACTGGGACCATAGAGTGTGGGGGAAGAGGGGCCAGAGGGGCACCAGGACCATAGAGTCTGGGGGAAGAGGGGCCAGAGGGGCACCAGGACCATAGAGTCTGGGGGAAGAGGGGCCAGAGCGGCGCCGGGACCATAGAGTGTGGGGGAAGGGGGGCCAGAGCGGCGCCGGTGCCCTGGGGGACCATAGAGTGTGGGGGAAGAGGGGCCAGAGGGGCCCCGGGACCATAGAGTGTGGGGGAAGGGGGGCCAGAGCGGCGCCGGTGCCCTGGGGGACCATAGAGTGTGGGGGAAGAGGGGCCAGAGGGGCACCGGGATCATAGAGTGTGGGGGAAGAGGGGCCAGAGGGGCACCGGGACCATAGAGTGTGGGGGAAGAGGGGCCAGAGCGGCGCCGGTGCCCTGGGGGACCATAGAGTGTGGGGGAAGAGGGGCCAGAGTGCCCAGCGCCGGGGTCCTGCCCCCTACTTGTGGGTCCTGCCCCCCACGGACACCCCCTTGGCCACGCCCAGCGATGGCTCCTGCCCCACGGACACCCCACACCTGTGGGTCTTGCCCCCCCCCACCCCCCCCCCTCCAATCTGTGGGTCCTGCCCCATGGATGACCCCCCCCCATGTGTGGGTCCTGCCCCATAGAACCCCCTCCCCCCCCCATGGTCTTGCCCAGGAATGGTTCCTGCCCCATAGATCGCCCCCATGTGTGGGTCCTGCCCCATAGACACCCCTCATGTGTGGGTCCCGCCCCACGGACACCCCCCATGTGTGGGTCCCGCCCCACAACGCCCCCCCCCCGCCCCATAGCCCCCTCCCGGACCCCTGGCTCCCCGCCGCCACCCTCCCCTCCCCCCCACAGCCGGGGAAGGGGGGGCCAAAGTCCGGCCGCCATCGGCCACGTCACCCCCCACCCCCCATCGTGACCCCCAAGTTGGGGGGGGGGGGGGAGGTTGTGGGTCCCACTGACCTGCGGAGCCGGGAGTCGGGGGGCGAATGAGCCCCGAATCGGGGGGGGGGGAGGGGGGGGGTTGTCTTTGGCCGAGGGCGTGGCCGGCCCCTCCCCCCAGGGCGTGGCCTCCCCCCCCCCCCAAAAGAAAAGTGGGGGGAGACAAAGGGGGGGGGGGGAGGGGGGGGGTTCCCTTTATTGGCAATAAATAAGCGAGGCCGGGGGGGGGGGGGAGGGGCGGGGGGGGGCGCCCCATAGCGCTGGGGGGGGGGGGAGGGGGAGGGGGGGGGGCTGCCCCACGGCGAGGGGGTGCCCCCCCCACTGCAGGAGGCTGCCCCATAGCGCTGGGGGGGGGGGGGGGGAGGGGGGGGGCTGCCCCATAGCAAGGGGGTGCCCCATGTCGAGGGGGTGCCCCACGGCGGGGGGTGGGGGGGGTGGGGGAGGGGCGCGGGAACACCCCGGGGTCACTTCCGCTTCTTCCAGACGTCCTCGGCGTCGGCTGTTGGGGGGGGGGGGGGGGGGGGATGACACACATGGTGACGTCATGTGATGTCATGTGACGTCATGTGTCACCACCACCCCCTCCCCCCCCCCACTGCCCCCCAACTTCCCCCCCCCCCCCCCCCCCCCCCATCACCGTCCTGTGTGGGGTGACGGTGACACGGACATGGGGCGAGGGGGACACGGGGGGGGTGACAAGGACGTGGGGGGCGATGGGGACACAGATGTGGGGTGACGGTGACACGGGGGGTGATGGTGACATGGGGGGGTGACGGTGACACGGGGGGTGATGGTGATGTGTGGGGTGACGGTGACATGGGGGTGATGGTGACACGGGGGGGTGACGGTGACACATGTGGGGTGACGGTGACACGGGGGGTGATGGTGACACGTGTGGGGTGATGGTGACACGTGTGGGGTGATGGTGACATGGGGGTGATGGTGACACGGGGGGGTGACGGTGACACGTGTGGGGTGACAGTGACACGTGTGGGGTGACGGTGACACGTGTGGGGTGACGGTGACATGGGGGGTGACGGTGACATGGGGGTGACAGTGACACGGGGGGTGACGGTGACATGTGTGGGGTAATGGTGACACGTGTGGGGTGACGGTGACATGGGGGTGATGGTGACACGGGGGGTGACGGTGACACGGGGGGTGCCGGTGACACGGGGGCGGGGGGTACCTGTGGCCGGGCCCGAGGACGATGGAGGGGACACGAGGTTACGCTACGAGAGGGGAGGAACCGAGAAGATGGCGGTGAGAGGGAGGAGGGGACACGGAGGGGACACGGAGGGGACACGGAGGGGACAGGAGATGGTGGTGGGGACGTGGAGATGGAGGTGGGGACAGGAAGGGGACATGGAAGGGATGGAGGGGACAGGAGATGGTGGAGGGGACAGGAGATGGTGGAGGGGACATGGAGGGGACACGGAGGGGACACGGAGACGGTGGTGGGGACGTGGGGACGGTGGTGGGGACGTGGAGATGGTGGAGGGGACACAGAGGTGACCAGGAGATGGTGGTGGGGACGTGGAGATGGTGGTGGGGACAGGAAGGGGACATGGAAGGGATGGAGGTGACCAGGAGATGGTGGAGGGGACAGGAGACGGTGGTGGGGACGTAGAGATGGTGGAGGGGACATGGAGGGGACACAGAGGGGACATGGAGACGGTGGTGGGGACGTGGGGACGGTGGTGGGGACGTGGAGATGGTGGAGGGGACACAGAGGTGACCAGGAGATGGTGGTGGGGACAGGAAGGGGACAGGGAAGGCATGGAGGTGACCAGGAGATGGTGGAGGGGACATGGAGGGGACATGGAGGGGACACGGAGGGGACACGGAGACGGTGGTGGGGACGTGGGGACGGTGGTGGGAACGTGGAGATGGTGGAGGGGACACAGAGGTGACCAGGAGATGATGGTGGGGACGTGGAGATGGAGGTGGGGACAGGGAGATGGAGGTGGCCATGGAGGACGGAGGGGACCACGGAGGACGGAGGGGACCCGAGGGGACCCATGGGGACGTCGGGGGGGTGGTGGCCGTTGGGACGGTGACGTCCCCTCACCCTCCAGGTAGTTCCTGGCGACGAACTTGAGGGCCTCGTCCAGGAGGATGACGGGGAAGGAGATCTTCAGCACCATCAGCCAGTGCGTCACCGTCAGCGGCGTCAGCTTGAAGATCATCTGGGGGGGGGACACGTGGGCCATGAGGCCACCAACCCCCCCCCCCGTGGCTACCAACCCCCCCATGGCCACCAACCTCCATGGCTTCCAACCCCCCATGGCCACCACCCCCCATGGCCACATCTTCATGACCACCAGCCCGATGGCCGCCGACCTCCCCACGGCCACCAACCCCTCCATGGCCGTCAACCCCATGGCCACCAACCCCCCACGGCCACCACCCCTGACGGCCACCAACCCCCCCAACGGCCATCAACCCTATGGCCACCAACCCTCCCCGTGGCCACCAGCCCCCCCTGTGTCGACCAAAACCCCCTCCCCATGTCCCCAACTCCACGGCCACCAACCCCTCCCCGGCCATCAACCCTGTGGCCACCAACCCCCCGCCATGGCCACCAGCCCCCCCATGGCCACCAGCCCCCCGAGCCCCCTTACGGGCAGGGGCTCGACGTAGAGGATGACGAAGTGGAGGGACATGGAGAGGCAGATGGAGCCCATCAACCAGATGTTGACCCACGGTGGCATCCGGGCCAGGGACTGGTTCTCCGAGAGGCTGCGGGGGAGGGGGGGGACACGGCACGTGGGGACGGGGGGACACCAAGGGGGACACCAAGGTGGTGGTTGGGGGGTGGAGATGGGGGTGGGGGGGGGAAGGTCATGGTGATGGTGATGAAGGTGATGGTGGGGGTGAAGATGGTCACGGTGGTGGTGAAGATGGTGCAGGTGGTGAAGGTGATGGTGAAGGTCATGGTGAAGGTGGTGGTGACGGTGAAGGTGATGGTGATGATGAAGGTGGTGGTGAAGGTGGTGATGATGGTGGTGGTGAAGGTGAAGGTGGTGATGAAGATGATGGTGATGGTGAAGGTGATGGTGGTGATGAAGGTGATGGTGAAGGTGGAGGTAACGGTGAAGGTGAAGGTGATGGTGAAGGTGATGGTGGTGACGATGGTGGTGGTGACGGTGAAGGTGGTGGTGGTGATGAAGGTCGTGGTGAAGGTGGTGGTGAAGGTGGAGGTGATAGTGGTGATGAAGGTGATGGTGGTGATGAAGGTCGTGGTGAAGGTGGAGGTGATGGTGAAGGTGGTGGTGAAGGTGAAGGTGGTGGTGACGATGGTGATGGGGGAGGAGAAGACCGTCCCCTACCTGTTGAGGGCGTTGCACATCTCGATGGTGACCAGGACGGAGAGGGCCATGGTCATGGGCACCGGTGACTCGAAGATCTCACAGTCCAGGCCCTCGAAGTCCGCGTTGTGCTCCGTGCACTGCATGAAGTGGGTCTGGGGGGGGGACACCGGTGGGGACGTCACCGCCGTGGGGACACCCGGGTGGTGAGAGGGGGGAGGGGGGTCGCCATGGGGACGGGGAGGTCACCATGGGGAACTTGGGGTCATGATGAAGACGTGGGGGTCACCACAGGGACTGCAGGACCACCACGGAGATGACAGGACGACCACGGGGACCTTCACAGAGACCTGGAGGTCACCGTGGGCATGGCGGGGCCACCACGAGGACCTTGGGGCCACCACGAAGACCTTGAGGTCACCATGGGCATGGCGGGGCCACCACGGGGATGGCGGGGCCATCAGGAGGACCTTGGGGCCACCACGGGATCACGGGGACCCTGGGGTGACCCCGGGGACACCGTGGTTGTCATCGGGGGAGGTCCAGTACTCACCAGCTGGTGGTAGCTGACGCTGGGACCATCCTCAGCGTAGAGGAACCACCAGGCGGCCGCCCCCACGGTGGCCGCCCCCACGTACCCTGGGGAGACACCACAGAGATGGGGGTGAGCGGCCACCACCATGGAGGCCTTCAAGAGACGACCACCATGGGGGCCTTCACGGTGGCCCCATGGAGGTCCATAAGGAACCATCATGGAGGTTTACAAGGTGGCATCATGGGGGTCTACAAGGAACCGCCATCACAGGGGCCTACAAGGAATCATCATAGAGGTCTCCAAAGTGGCACCACCATGAGGTTCTCCGAGGTGGCCCCACCATGAGGTTCTCCAAGGTACCACCACCATGTAGGTTCTCTGAGGTGGCCCCACCATGAGGTTCTCTGAGGTGCCACCACCATGAGGTTCTCCGAGGTGCCACCACCATGAGGTTCTCCGAGGTGGCTCCACCATGACGTTCTCCAGGAGAACACCATGACGTTCTCCGAGGTGCCACCACCATGAGGTTCTCCGAGGTGGCCCCACCATGACGTTCTCCAAGAGAACACCATGAGGTTCTCCGAGGTGCCACCACCATGAGGTTCTCCGAGGTGCCACCACCATGACGTTCTCTGAGGTGCCACCACCATGACGTTCTCTGAGATGCCACCACCATGAGGTTCTCCAAAGTCCCACCGCCCTGAACTTCTCCAAGGCGCCACCACCCAAGGGGGCCACCTGGAGGTGCCCCCCCTGCCCCGCCCCGGGCAGATGTCTCACCCCCGATGGCCAGGTAGCGGAAGAAGAGCCAGCCGCTGATGAGGGGCTCCTTGGGGCTGCGCGGTGGCTTGTCCATGATGTCCAGGTCGGGGGGGTTGAAGCCCAGGGCGGTGGCCGGGAGCCCGTCCGTCACCAGGTTGACCCACAGCAGCTGCACCGGGATCAGGGCCTCCGGCAGCCCCAGCGCCGCCGTCAGGAAGATGCTGGGAGGGGGGGGGTAGGGGGGGTCAGGGGCGGGGACTGGGAGGGACTGGGATGGACTGGGAGGGTCAGGTGGACGGGATGGACCAAGGAGGGGGCAGGAGAAAGTGGTGGGACTTGGAGGAACCAGGGGGTTGGGTGGGAGTCGAAAGAAGGTGGGGAGATGGGGGGACATTGGGGTGAACTGGGGATGGAGTGGGGGGAACTGGGATGGACTGGGAGGGACTGGAGAGGACCAAGGAGGACTTGGAAGGGGCAGGAGGGAGCTGGAGAAACTGGTGGGACTTGGAGGAAGCGGGGGGTTGGGTGGGAGTAGAAGGAAGGTGGGGAGATGGGGAGCACTGGGATGAACTGGGATGGACTGGGAGGGACTGGGAAGGACCAGGTGGACTGGGAGGACCAAGGAGAACGTGGAGGACCAAGGAGGACCTGGAGGACCAAGGAGGACCTGGAGGGGGCAGGAAGGAGCTGGAGAAAGTGGTGGGACTCGGAGAAACTGTGGGATCGAGTGGGAATAGAAGGAAGGTGGAGACACGGGGCGAACTGGGGTGAACTGGGAGGAACTGGGAGGCCGCCGCCGTCTCACCAGACCACCTCCCCGACGTTGGAGGAGATGAGGTAGCGGATGAACTGCTTCATGTTGTTGTAGATGGCCCGACCCTCCTCCACCGCCGCCACGATGGTGGAGAAGTTGTCGTCGGCCAGGACCATCTCGGAGGCCGTTTTGGCCACCGCCGTCCCCGAGCCCATGGCGATGCCGATCTCCGCCTTCTTCAGCGCCGGCGCGTCGTTCACCCCGTCGCCCGTCTGCGGTGGGGAGACGGGGGTCAGCCATGGGGCGCCCAAGGGGGTGGGGGGGGCGCCCAAGGGGGTGGGGGGTCTACCAAGGGTCTACCAAGGGGGTGGTGGGTCTACCAAGGTTGATGATGGGTCTATGAAGGGTCTCCGAAGGGGCACCCCAAGGGGGTGGGGGGTCAACCAAGGGGGTGGGGTTCAACCAAGGGGGTGGGGGGGCACCCAAGGGGGTGGGGGGTCTACCAAGGGGGTGGTGGGTCTACCAAGGTCGATGATGGGTCTATGAAGGGTCTCCTAAGGGGCACCCCAAGGGGGTGGGGGGTCTACAAAGGGGGTGGGGTTCAACCAAGGGGGTGGGGGGGCACCCAAGGCGGTGGGGGGGTCAACCAAGGTCAATGATGGGTCTACGAAGGGTCTCCCAAGGGTCACCCCAGGGGGGTGGGGGGTCAACCAAGGGGGTGGGGGGACACCCAAGGGGGTGGGGGGTCTACAAAGGGGGTGGGGGGACACCCAAGGCGGTGGTGGGTCAACCAAGGTTGATGATGGGTCTACGAAGAGTCTACCAAGGGGGTGGGGGAGTCACCCAAGGATGGTGGTGGGTCTCCCAAGGTTGATGATGGGTCTCCCAACGGGGTGGTGGGTGCCCCAAAGGGGGTTGGGGGGGGGCACCCAAGGGGGTGGTGGGTCTACCAGGGGTGGTGGTGGGTCACCCAAGGGTGATGATGGCTCTACCTAACCCTCAGGACCACCCCAGAGTGATGATGGACCCCCAAAACCATGTTAAATCAATACAGGACCCCCAGGAACCTCCCAGAGGGATGGTGGACCCCCAAACCCATGTTAAATCGATTGTGGGACCCCCAAGAACCTCCCAGAGGGATGGTGGACCCCCAAACCCACGTTAAATCGATTGTGGGACCCCCAAGAACCTCCCAGAGGGATGGTGGACCCCCAAACCCACGTTAAATCGATTGTGAGACCCCCAGGAACCTCCCAGAGGGATGGTGGACCCCCAAACCCACGTTAAATCGATTGTGGGACCCCCAAGAACCTCCCAGAGGGATGGTGGACCCCCAAACCCACGTTAAATCGATTGTGGGACCCCCAAGAACCTCCCAGAGGGATGGTGGACCCCCAAACCCACGTTAAATCGATTGTGGGACCTCCAGGAACCTCCCAGAGTGATGCCAGACCCCCAGAAGCCACCCCAGGACCCTCACCATGGCGGTGATCTCATCGAACGACTGGAGGAACTCGACGATCTTGGACTTGTGGGTGGGCTCGACGCGGGCGAAGCAGCAGGCGCGGCGACAGGCCTCCCGCTGGTCGGAGGGGGGCAGGTCGTCGAACTCCCGCCCCGTGTAGGCCTTCTCCGTCACCTCCTCCTCCTCGCTGAAGATGCCGATGCGGCGGCAGATGGCGATGGCCGTCCCTTTGTTGTCCCCCGTGATCATGATGACCCGGATGCCGGCGTCCCGGCAGAGACGGATGGAACCCATCACTTCTTTCCGGGGGGGGTCCAGCATCCCCACGCAGCCCACGAAGGTCAAGTCCATCTATGGGGCGGGGGGAGGCGAGAGGTATGGGATGGGGGACAGCAAAAACGGGGACACGGGACACCCTTAAAGGACCAAAAAGTCCCCAAAAAAGCTTCATGTGGTCTTTGTTGGGCCAAGAACCCCCAAAAAGGGGACGTTGGACACCCTCGTAGGACCAAGAACCCACCAGAGGAGGTTCTACGTGGCCACAAAGGACCAAGGACCCTACAGGGAGGGCGCTACGTGGCCACTGGGGACCAGGGACCCCCAAGAGAAGGTCCTATAGGGCCCTATAGGCCCAAGGACCCCCAAAAGAGGACCTCGCACAGCCTTGAAGGCCCAAGGACCCCCCAGAAAGGTGTTACGGGGCCACATGGGACCAAGGAGGGGACCTCATAGACCTTCACCGACCCCGTGCCCCCCAAGAAGGGGGTCACGCGTGAGCAGAGACCCCCAAGGAGACCTTCCAGGAGTCCCTACGAGAGCGAGGAACCCGCCAGCTCCCCCCCCCCCCCAAAAAATCACCTCGTACTCGGCGAACTTGGTGGAGTCCTCCAGGACCATGTCCTCCTTCTTGGGGGGGGTGTCGCGGGTGGCCAAGGCCAAGCAGCGCAGGGTGTCCCGCCCCGTCCCCCACTCCTTGATGACGGTGAGGATCTTCTCCTTGACGGCCGGCGTCAGGGGGACCCGCGTGGTGCCCACCCGCACGTAGTTACAGCGGTCGATGACGCCCTCGGGGGCACCCTACGATGGCGGGGACGCGGTTGTGACGAGGAGCCGGTGGGGGGGGGACACACACGCTCCGTGACTTCGGTGGCCGAGGGGGCGGTGGGGAGGTGGGGATGGGGGCTCACCTTGACGAACATCTTGTTGCCCACGGCGGCCCGGGAGGCCTTGGCCGGGGAGCAGTAGACGGACATGGATTTGCGGTCGCGGGAGAACTCCAGGGTGAACTCCTTCTTCATCAGCTGCTTGATGACCTTGGGGACGGGCGGGGACGTCGTGACAGGGGGGGACACCAAGGGACGGGGACGTTGTGATGAGGGGACACCAAGGGACAGGGACGTCGTGATGGGGGGACACCAAGGGAAAGGGATGTCGTGATGGGGGGACACCAAGGGAAAGGGATGTCGTGATGGGGGGTCACCAAGGGACGGGGACGTCGCGATGAGGGGACAACAAGGGACAGGGACGTCGCGATGGGGGGACACCAAGGGAAAGGGATGTCGTGATGGGGGGACACCAAGGGAACGGGACATCGTGATGGGGGGACACGAAGGGACAGGGACGTTGTGATGGGGGGACACCAAGGGACATGGACGTCGTGATGGGGGGACACCAAGGGAACAGGACGTCGTGATGGGGGGACACCAAGGGAAAGGGACGTCGTGATGGGGGGACACCAAGGGACAGGGACGTCGCGATGGGGGGACACCAAGGGAAGGGGATGTCGTGATGGGGGGACACCAAGGGAAAGGGACGTCGTGACGGGGGGACACCAAGGGAGGGAGGCGGTGGGGGTCAAGCGAGGCAACAGGAGGACGTGGGGAGGACAGTGGGGTCAACAGGACCCGTGGGGACATGGGGGCAGCATGGAGAAGGTGGGGACGGGACCCACGGGGACAGGTGGGGGACAGCGGGGTCATGGAGACATGGAAGGGGTGAGGCCAAGCAGGGACGAGGAGGGGACGAGGAGGGGACGCTTACGGAGTTGCAGGCGTTGGCCCGCTCCACCTTGGAGAGGCTGCGGACGTCGGTGTTGAAGACGTTCATCTTCTCCACCAGGCAGGTCAGGGCCGTCTCCGTGGCCTCCCCCACCTTCTCGTAGATGCCCTTGGACTACGGGGGGACAAGCGGCGTCACCCGGCGGGGGCGGCCACCGCGCCGGGGGCGGCCGGGCCGGGGACGACGCCGGGGACGCCGGGACACGCGCGTCACCTCGTTGTAGTCCAGGGAGGAGTCGTTGCAGAGGGCGCAGATGGTGGCCAGTTCCACCAGCCCGTCGTACTGCCCGGCCTTCACCACCTTCTCCTGCTTCATCCTGGGGTGGGGGGGGGACATTTCGGGGACGGGACGTTGTGGGGGGGGGGACACACACGCCCCAGGGGGCGTCCAAGGACCCCGTCCCCTTGGGTGCCACCATGTCCCCTGAGGTCCCTCTGGGTGGCCCCAGCACCTCCCAGGAATCTCCGATATCTCACCGGGTGTCCCTCCATGTCCCCAAGGACCTTCTGAGGTCCCCTTGGGTGGCCCCACCTCCTTCAGGACCTTCTGATGTCTCCTTGGGTGCCCCGATGTCCCCAAGAACCCCCTGAGGTCCCCTTGGATGCCCCATGTCCCCCAGGATTCCTCTGGGTGTCCCTCAATGTCCCCAACGACCTCCTGAGGTCCCCTCGGGTGGCCCTATGGCCTCCAGGACCCCTCTGGGTGCCACAATGTCCCCAAGAAACCTCTGATGTCCCCATGGTACCCCGATGTCCCCAAGGACCCCCGATGTCCCCTTGGGTGCCCCGATGTCCCCAAGGACCTCTTGAGGTCCACTTGGGTGTCCCATCATCCCCAGGAGCCCCCTGACGTGCCCTTGGGTGCCCCAATGTCCCCAGGGACCTTCTGATGTCCCCTTGGTGACCCAACGTCCCCAAGGACCCCGACATCCCCTCAGGTGCCCCGATGTCCCCAAGAACCCCCTGAGGTCCCCTTGGGTGCCCCCATGTCCTCCAGGACCTTCTGATGTCCCCAAGGACCCCCAATGTCCCCTTGGTGCCCCAAGGTCCCCAAGAAACCTCTGATGTCCCCTTGGGTGGCCCCATGTCCTCCAAGACTCCTCTGGGTGCCACGACGTCCCCAAGGACCTTCTGATGTCCCCATGGTGCCCCAATGTCCCCAAGAAACCTCTGATGTCCCCATGGTACCCCGATGTCCCCAAGGACCCCCCGATGTCCCCTTGGGTGCCCCGACGTCCCCAAGAAACCTTTGATGTCCCCTTGGGTGGCCCCATGTCCTCCAAGACTCCTCTGGGTGCCACAACGTCCCCAAGGACCTTCTGATGTCCCCATGGTGCCCCAATGTCCCCAAGAAACCTCTGATGTCCCCATGGTACCCCGATGTCCCCAAGGACCCCCCGATGTCCCCTTGGGTGCCCCGACGTCCCCCAGCCCCTCCTGGGCACCCCAACGCCCCCCTGGTTGCTCCAACCTCCCCCAGGACGGTCACCAACGGGGGCCTCCAAGAAGGGTCGTCACCAGCCCGGGGGGGACGGGGATCCCCCCCCACCCCCCCCCCAGGAGGTGCCACCGGGGTCCCGTGGGGGGATGGGGACCCCCCCCCCCCAGGAGGTGCCACCGGGGTCCCAGGTGACTCACACGTCTCCCTCGGGGGCGTAGGTGGAGCCGGTGATGGAGAACTCGTTGAGGGAGCAGACGTCGCCCTCCACCTTGTCCACGATGAACATCTGGGGGGGGGGGGGCGGGAAGAGAAGAAGGGGTTGGGGGCGTCCCGGGGGGACATGGGGGCAGCCGGGGGGGACGTCGGGGGGGACCGTGGGGGACATCGGGGCACCCAAGGGGACACAAGGGGGTCCCAGGGGACCTCGGGGCACCCGAGGGGATGTGATGGCTCCTCAAGGACCTTGGCCCACCCAAGGGGACCCAAGAGGTTCCTGGAGGACCTGGAACCACCCACGGGGACATGAGGGTTCCCAGGTGACCTCAGACCACCCACGGGGACAGGGTGGGGTCCCAGGAGACCTCGGGGCACCCAGGGGGACACAAGGGGGTCCCAGGGGACCTCGGGGCACCCAGGGGGACGTGATGGCTCCTGAAGAACCTTGGCCCACCCAAGGGGACCCAAGAGGTTCCTGGAGGACCTGGAACCACCCACGGGGACATGAGGGTTCCCAGGTGATGTTGGACCACCCACGGGGACGTTGGGGCAGCCATGGGGACAGGGCGGGGTCCCAGGGGACCTCGGGGCACCCCGCGCCAGCCCCCCACCTTGCAGACGGACATCTGGTTGGTGGTGAGGGTGCCGGTCTTGTCGGAGCAGATGACGGAGGTGCAGCCCAGGGTCTCCACCGAGGGCAGGCTGCGGACGATGGCGTTCTTCTTGGCCATGCGCCGCGTCCCCAGCGCCAGGCAGGTGGTGATGACGGCCGGCAACCCTGGGGAGAAGCGGCCCCTCAGCCCCACGGCGCGGCCACCAGCCCCACGGGGGACCGGGGAGAGGCGGGAGGGCCACGGGGCGTCAAGAAAGGGCGTTACAGGCCCGCGGGGGACCAAGGATGGACGTTATAAACCCATCCAGGACCAGGGGTGGACATTAGAGGCCCATCTGTGACCACAGAAGAACTTCCGGAACCAATATGAGACCAAGGCTGGACGTTACCAGCCCGTATGGGGCCAAGAATGGACATTACGAGCCCATATGGGGTCAAGGGTGGCCTTCAAAACCCACAGGAGGCCAACGGTGGACGTTACTAGCCCATCTGGGACCAAGGATGGACATTATGAGCCCATATAGGGTCAAGGGTGGCCTTCAAAACCCATATGAGACCAAGGATGGACGTTCTAAGTCCATATGGGGTCAAGGATGGACATTATGAGCCCGTATGGGGTCAAGAGTGGCCTTCAAAACCCACAGGAGGCCAACAGTGAACGTTACGAGCCCATCTAGGACCAAGGATAGACATTATGAGCCCATATGGGGTCAAGGGTGGCCTTCAAAACCCACAGGAGGCCAACGGTGGATGTTACGAGCCCATCTGGGACCAAGGATGAACATCGCGAACCCCTACGGGGTGGAGGAAGGGGACCGAGATGCCACCAGACCTTCCGGGATGGCGGCCACGGCCAAGGCGACGGCGATTTTGAAGTAGTAGATGGCCCCCCGGATCCAGGAGCCGCCGTGGACGGGGTCGTTGAAGTGGCCGATGTTGATGAGCCAAACGGCCACGCAGATGAGGGAGATGACCTTGGAGAGCTGCTCCCCGAACTCATCCAGCTTCTGCTGCAGCGGCGTCTTGTCCTGCTCGGTGGCCGCCATCTCGTCCCGGATCTTCCCGATCTCCGTGTTCACCCCCGTGGCCACCACGATGCCCACGGCTTTGCCCGCCCCGATGTTGGTGCCCTGGGGAGGGGGGAAGGAGGGGGGTGGGGTGGGTGGGGACAGCGGGTGCCGGGGGGGGGGGACAACGTGGTGGGGGCTGGAGAACGTGTGGTGGGGCACCAGGGGACACGTAGGGGGGGCACCAGGGGACGTGGGGTGGGACCTGGGGGACGTGGGGTGGGACACGGAGGTGACACACGGAGGACGCGTGGTGGGGACACCAGGGGACACGTGGTGGGAGCTGGAGAACGTGTGGTGGGGCACCAGGGGACACGTGGTGGGAGCTGGAGAACGTGTGGTGGGGCACCAGGGGACACGTGGGGGGACACCAGGGGACGTGGGGTGGGACCTGGGGGACGTGGGGTGGGAGCTGGAGAACGTGTGGTGGGACACGGAGGTGACACACGGAGGACGCGTGGTGGGGACACCAGGGGACAACGTGGTGGGAGCTGGAGAACGTGTGGTGGGGCACCAGGGGACATGTGGGGGGGCACCAGAGGACACGTGGGGGGGCACCAGGGGACGTGGGGTGGGACCTGGGGGACATGGGGTGGGAGCTGGGGGACGTGGGGTGGGACACGGAGGTGACACACAGAGGACGCGTGGTGGGGACACCAGGGGACACGTGGTGGGAGCTGGAGAACGTGTGGTGGGGCACCAGGGGACACGTGGTGGGGCACCAGGGGACACGTGGGGGGGCACCAGGGGACGTGGGGTGGGACACGGAGGTGACACGTGGTGGCACAGGGAGGTGGCACCAGCCTCCACCAGGTGATGGGACACGCGGAAGGACCCGGGTGGTGGGACGCGGGGGCTGGGGGGTGACACGGGGGGGGTGACAGGGGGGGTGATGGGGGGTGACACAGGGGGTGACGCGGGGGGGGTGACACGGGGTGATGGGGGGTGATGGGGGGGTGACACAGGGGTGACACGGGGTGACACAGGGGGTGACATGGGGGGGTGACACAGGGGGGGTGACACGTGGGGGTGACACAGGGGGGGTGACAGGGGGGTGACATATGGGGTGACACGGGGGGGTGACACGGGGGGGTGACACACGGGGTGACACAGGGGGGGTGATGGGGGGGTGACACGGGGGGGTGACAGAGGGGGTGACACAGGGGGGGTGACGGGGGGGTGACAGGGGGTGTCAGGGGGGTGACACAGGGGGGGTGACGGGGGGGTGATGGGGGGGGTGACACACGGGGTGACACAGGGGGGGGTGACAGAGGGGGTGACACAGGGGGGGTGACACGTGGGGCTGACGGGGGGGTGACGGGGGGGTGACACAGGGGGGGTGACACGGGGGGGTGACACGTGGGGCTGACGGGGGGGGTGATGGGGGGGTGACGGGGGGGGTGACACGGGGGGGTGACACGGGGGGGTGACATGGGGGGGTGACACAGGGGGGTGACAGGGGGTGCCGGGGCACTCACGGAGAAGAGCATGTTCTTCTTGTCCTGGTTGACGGCGCGAGGGTCGGGGACGGGCTCCGTGTGTTTGATCACAGACACCGACTCCCCTGGGCACAGCGCGGCCAGTGCTCCCAGTGCTCCCAGTGCTCCCAGTGCCCCCAGTGCTCCCAGTGCCCCCAGTGCCTCCCAGTGCTCCCAGTGCTCCCAGTGCCCCCAGTGCTCCCAGTGCTCCCAGTGCCCCCAGTGCCCCCAGTGCCCCCAGTGCCCCCCCAGTGCTCCCAGTGCTCCCAGTGCCCCCAGTGCCCCCAGTGCTCCCAGTGCCTCCCAGTGCCTCCCAGTGCCCCCAGTGCTCCCAGTGCTCCCAGTGCGCCCAGTGCTCCCAGTGCCCCCAGTGCTCCCAGTGCCCCCAGTGCCCCCAGTGCCTCCCAGTGCTCCCAGTGCTCCCAGTGCCCCCAGTGCTCCCAGTGCCCCCAGTGCTCTCAGTGCTCCCAGTGCCCCAGTGCTCCCAGTGCTCCCAGTGCCTCCCAGTGCCCCCAGTGCCCCCAGTGCTCCCAGTGCCCCCAGTGCCCCCAGTGCCTCCCAGTGCCTCCCAGTGCGCCCAGTGCTCCCAGTGCTCCCAGTGCTCCCAGTGCCCCCAGTGCCTCCCAGTGCTCCCAGTGCTCCCAGTGCCCCCAGTGCTCCCAGTGCCCCCAGTGCTCTCAGTGCTCCCAGTGCCCCCAGTGCTCCCAGTGCCTCCCAGTGCCTCCCAGTGCTCCCAGTGCTCCCAGTGCCCCCAGTGCCTCCCAGTGCCTCCCAGTGCGCCCAGTGCTCCCAGTGCCCCCCCAGTGCGCCCAGTGCCCCCAGTGCTCCCAGTGCTCCCAGTGCCTCCCAGTGCCCCCAGTGCCTCCCAGTGCTCCCAGTGCCCCCAGTGCCCCCCCAGTGCGCCCAGTGCTCCCAGTGCCCCCAGTGCCCCCAGTGCCCCCAGTGCTCCCAGTGCTCCCAGTGTGCCCAGTGCTCCCAGTGCCCCAGTGCCTCCCAGTGCTCCCAGTGCCCCCAGTGCTCCCAGTGCCCCCAGTGCCTCCCAGTGCGCCCAGTCCTCCCAGTGCTCCCAGTCCTCCCAGTGCCTCCCAGTGCTCCCAGTGCTCCCAGTGCCTCCCAGCGCCTCCCAGTGCCACCCAGTCCTCCCAGTGCATCCCAGTCCATCCCAGTCCCTCCCAGTGCATCCCAGTCCATCCCAGTCCCCTTCTGGTTCACCCTAGTCTACCCCAGTTCATCCCAGTCCATCCCAGTCCCCTCCCAGTTCATCCCAGTCTCCTCCAGGTTCACCCCAATCCATCCCAGTCCGTCCCAGTTCACCCCAAGTCCCCTCCCAGTCCATCCCAGTCCCCTCCCAGTTCATCCCAGTCCCTTTCCAGTCCCTCCCCGTTCTCCCAGTCCATCCCAGCTCCCTCCCAGTGCCTCCCAGTGCCTCACCAGTAAGGATGGACTGATCCACCCGCAGCGTCGTCGACTTGATGGAGATGATGCGGATGTCGGCCGGCACCTTGTCGCCCACTGGGGGGGAACTGGGAGTTACTGGGAGCTACTGGGAACCCCCGGGGGTCACTGGGAGCTACTGGGAGCCCCAGGGGGTTACTGGCTGTTGCTGAGAGCTACTGCGGGTTACTGGGAGCTACTGGGAGCCCCAGACAATTACTAGGGGTTACTGGGAGCTACTGGGAGTTACTGGGAGCTACTGGGAGCCCCACAGAGTTACTAGGGGTTACTGGGAGCTACTGGGGGTTACTGGGAGCTCCAGCCAATTACTGGGAGTTGCTACTGGGAGCCACTGGGAGCCCCAAGGGGGTCACTGGGGGCCACTGGGGGTTACTGGGATCTCCAATGGGTTACTGGGAGCTACTGGGGGTTACTGGGAGCTCCAACAGGTTACTGGGAGCTACTGTGGGTTACTGGGATCTCCAAGGGGTTACTGGGAGCTACTGGGGGTTACTGGGAGCTCCAGCCGATTACTGGGAGTTGCTACTGGGAGCCACTGGGAGCCCCACGGGGGTCACTGGGGGCTACTGGGGGTCGTCCCAACCTCCCCCGTGGCGCCTCCTGGCGTGTCCCCCCCCCCCCCCCCCCCCCCCCCTCGCCGTCCCCTCACCCGCCACCTCGGCGATGTCCCCGGGGACGAGGTCCCGCGCCTTGATGCGCTGCACGGCCTTGCGGTCGGCACGATAGACCTTCCCCATCTCCGGCTCGTACTCCTTCAGCGCCTCGATGGCGTTCTCCGCGTTCCGCTCCTGGGGACGGCGCGGGGACGGCGCGGGGACAGCGGGGGACGGCGCGGGGACATCCGGGGACGCCATGGGGACGTCAAGGGAGACACCACGGGGGCATCGGGGGACACCAGAAGGACATCGAGAGCACGAAGAACATCAGGAGAACACCAAGGGACATCAGGCAACACCAGAGGAACATTTGGGACATCACGGGGGACAGCACAGGACACCACAGGGACATCAAGGGACACCATGGGGACGTCAAGGGAGACACCACGGGGGCAGCGGGGGACACCAGAAGGACATCGAGAGCACGAAGAACATCAGGAGAACACCAAGGGACATCACGCAACACCAGAGGGACATTTGGGACATCACGGGGGACAGCACAGGACACCACGGGGACATCGGGGGACACCATGGGGACGTCAAGGGAGACACCACGGGGGCAGCGGGGGACACCAGAAGGACATTAAGAGCACGAAGAACATCAGGAGAACACCAAGGGACATCACGCAACACCAGAGGGACATTGGGGACACCATGGGACACCATGGGGACATCGGGGGACACCACGGGGACATTCAGGGACACCATGGGGACGTCAAGGGAGACACCACGGGGGCAGCGGGGGACACCAGAAGGACATCGAGAACATGAAGAACATCAGGAGAACACCAAGGGACATCGCGCAACACCAGAGGGACGTCGGGGACACCACGGGACACCATGGGGACACCACAGGGACATCGGGGGACACCATGGGGACATTCAGGGACACCATGGGGTGAAGAACATCAGGAGAACACCAAGGGACATCACGCAACACCAGAGGAACATTTGGGACATCACGGGGGACAGCACAGGACACCACAGGGACATCAAGGGACACCATGGGGACGTCAAGGGAGACACCACGGGGACATCAGGGGACACCAGAAGGACATCAAGAGCACAAAGAACATCAGGAGAACACCAAGGGACATCACGCAACACCAGAGGGACGTTGGGGACATCACGGGGGACACCGCGGGGACATCAAGGGAGACACCACGGGGACATTGGGGGACACCAGCAGGACATCGGGGGGACACCACAGGGACATCCAGAACGTTAGAGACATCAGGGGACATCAGGGCGTCCCAACGTCCCCCACCCCTGTCCCCACGTCCCAACCCCATCCCCACGTCCCCATGGCTGTCCCATGTCCCCAAGCCCCCTTGGCATGTCCCCAACCCCATCCCCATGTCCTCATGTCCCCATCCCTGTCCCCATGTCCCCAAACCCTGTCCCCATGTCCCCAACCCCATCCCCGTGTCCCCATGTCCCCATCCCTGTTCCCATGTCCCCAACCCTGTCCCCATGGCCCCAATCCTGTGTCCCCATGTCCCCATCCCCGTCCCCATGTCCCCATCCCCATGTCCCTGTGTCCCCCCCATCCCCCGTGTCCCCCTGCATCCCCATGTCCCCACGTCCCTGTCCCCGTGTCCCTGTCCCTGTGTCCCCATCCCTGTCCCCGTGTCCCCATCCCCGTCCCCGTGTCCCTGTCCCTGTGTCCCCATCCCTGTCCCCATGTCCCCATCCCCGTCCCTGTGTCCCCATCCCCGTGTCCCCATGTCCCCGTCCCCATGTCCCCATGTCCCCAACCCCGTGTCCCCATGTCCCCAACCCCGTGTCCCCATGTCCCCATCCCCGTGTCCCCATCCCTGTCCCCATGTCCCCAACCCCGTCCCCGTGTCCCCGTCCCCGTGTCCCCATGTCCCTGTCCCCATGTCCCCAACCCCGTCCCCGTGTCCCCGTCCCCATGTCCCCATGTCCCTGTCCCCGTGTCCCCATGTCCCCATCCCCGTCCCCACGTCCCCGTGACCCTGTGTCCCCATGTCCCCATCCCAGTCCCCGTGTCCCCATCCCTGTCCCCGTGTCCCCATCCCTGTCCCCATGTCCCCATGTCCCCATCCCCGTGTCCCCATGTCTCCAACCCTGTGTCCCCACCACCGTCCCCATGTCCCCGTGTCCCTGTGTCCCCGTGTCCCCATCCCCATGTCCCCAACCCCGTCCCCCGTGTCCCCATGACCCCGTGTCCCCATGTCCCCATCCCCACGTCCCCACGTCCCTGTCCCCACGTCCCCAACCCCGTCCCCGTGTCCCCGTCCCCCCCGTGTGTGTCCCCCCCCCCCCCGTTACCTGCCAGACGCCCACCACGGCGTTGGCCACCAGGATGAGGAGGATGACGAAGGGCTCGACGAAGGCCGTGATGGTCTCCTCCCCCTCCTCGAACCAGGCCAGCACCTTGGGGACACCCAGGGGACACCCTGACACCGCGGACGGGGCGGGGGGGGGACACACCCTCCAGCTGTCCCCATCCCCCCCCCCCCCCCCATGTCCCCAATGTCCCCCCCCCCCCCCCTTTCTCCACCAGCTGCCGACACTTGAGATGTCACCGGATCCCCCCCGCCGAGGTCACCCCCAAGGACACCCCTCCCCCCTCTCAGCGGCCGGTGGGGGGGTGGGGGGGGGGTGTCATCGGTGTCACCATGTGTGTCCCCCCCCCCCCCCATGGCGATGTGTCCCCCCCCCCCTTGGGGACACTCACGAAGGAGATGCAGGCGGCCAAGAGCAGGATCCGCACCAGCAGGTCCTCGAACTGCTCCACCACCAGCTCCCAGATGCTCTTCCCTGGGGACAATTTGGGGACAATCGGGGTCAAAGGGCACGGGGACACCCCCCTCTCAAAGACGGGACCCCCCCCAACGTGTCACCCCCCCCCCAAATTGTGTCACATCCCCCCAAAATGTGCCACCCCCCCCCCNA
>CANTUZ010000014.1:12174905-12255313 GCA_947846985.1 Fratercula arctica | reverse complement strand
CTTCCCACTCCACCCCAGTCCCATCCCAGTCCCCTCCCAGTCCACCCCAGTCCCGTCCCAGTTCATCCCAGCCCCGTCCCAGTTCATCCCAGTCCCCTCCCAGTCCACCCCAGTGCCCTCCCAGTGCTCACCCCTGCAGCCAGGCGAAGGTGATGCGCGTCACTATCCCCACCCCGTCTGCAGAAACACCAATTTTGGGGTGAAAACAGGCGATTTTGGGTACGGGGGGATTTTGGGGTGAAAAAGGGGGATTTTGGATAGGGGCGTGTTTTGGGATGAAAATGGAGAACTTTAGGTACAGAAGATTTTGGGATGAAACTAAAAGATTTTGCGTACAAAGGAATTTTGGGGTGAAAATGGGGGGTTTGGGGTGTGGGAAATTTGGGGTCAAACTGGCAGATTTTGGGTACTGTAGACTTGGGGTAAAAACGGTGGATTTTGGATACAGATCAATTTTAGGGTGATACTGGAGGATTTTATGGTGAAAATGGTGAATTTTCGCTGTGCGTGTTTTGGGGTGGAATTGGGGGATTTGCAGCATGTTGGAGTTTGGGGTGAAAACAGGTGATTCTGGGGATGGGAAGATTTGGGGTGAAACTGGTGGATTTTGGGTACAGGAAGATTTTTTTGGGGTAAAAAGGGGTGATTTTGGGATCAAACTGGGTGACTTTGGGGTGAAACTGGGGGATTTTGGGGCTGCCGGAGCACATTTTGGGGTAAAACAGGGGGATTCTGAGATTCCAGGTCAATTTTGGGGTGAAAAATTGGAATTCTGAGGGTGCAGGGCAGGTTTTGGGGTCAAACGGGGAGATTTTGGGGTCAAACTGGAGGATTTTGCGATGGCAGGCAGCTTTTGGTGTGATTTTTGGGGGTGCTGAGGCTGATTGCGGGGTCAAAGTGGGAAATTTTGGGGTCAAACTGGGAAATTTTAGGGTGAAACTGGGATTTTGGGGTCAAACTGGGGGATTTGGGGGTAAAACTGGAGGATTTCGACATTACAGACAGTTTTTGGGGTGAAAAATGGGATTTTTGGGGGTGCTGGGGCTGATTGGGGGGGTCAAACTGGGAGATTTGGGGGTCAAAGATGGGTTTGGCGCTTAAGTGGGGGAATTTTGGGGTAAAACTGAGGGATGTGGGGGCTCTGGGGTTCCCAGAAGGATTTTGGGGTGAAACAGGGGGGTTTTGGGGTCGGGGGGGGGGACGCTCACCCCGCAGCACCCAGGTGAGGGTGGCCCCGGTGACGGTGGCGGCGCTGTCCCCCACCCCCACGGCCTGGAGCACGGCCCGGGTGGCCAGGGCGCCCGTCAGGGTGCTGCACAGCGCCTGCCCAGTGCTCCCAGTTACACACCAGTGACCCCCAGTGACCCCCCCCGTTCACCCACCCCCTCCCAGTTGCCTCCCAGTCCCTCCCAGTAGCCCCCAGCCATCTCTCAGCTGCCTCTTAGTGTCCCCCAGCCCATTCCAGTGCTCCCAGTTACCACCCGCTTACCTCCCAGTACCCCCTTACTGACCCTGACGCTGTCACAGTTACATCCCAGTCCATCCGAGTTACATCCCAGTGTCCCCCAGTCCATCCCAGTGCTCCCAGTTACCACCCGCTTACCTCCCAGTACCCCCTTACTGACCCTGGCGCCCCCCCGCTTACTTCTCAGTCCCTCCCAATAGCCCCCAGCTCCCTCCCAGTTACCTCCCAGCGTCCCCCAGTCCATCCCAGTCTTCACCCAACACCTCCAAATCCCTCCCAGTGCCCTCCCAGTCCCTCCCAGTGCCCCCCCCGCCCCCTCCCAGTGCTCCCAGTAGCACCTGGAGGCAGTCCCAGCACTGATACTGGAGGTAGTCGGGGCTGACGCTCTCGGGGTAACCCTGGGGCAGCAGCACCCGCTGGGGGGGGGACGACATGGGGGGGAGGGTCAGGGACCCCCCAAAAGCCCAGTAACCCCCCCCGGACCCCAATCCCCCCCCCGCCAGGACCCCATCAGCCCCCCCCCCCCCCAGAACTCCAGTAGCCCCCCCAGGACCCCAGTATTTCCCAATGGACACCAGTAGCCCCCCCAGGACCCCAATATCCCCCCCCGGACCCATTAGATCCCCCCGGACCCCAATATCTCTCTCAGGACCCCATTAGACCTCCCCAAGGCCCCCCCGAACCCCACTAGACCCCCCCAGGACCCCAATATCTCCCTCAGCAGCTGCCCCAGTAGCCCCCCCGGGCCCCAGTAGCCCCCAGTAACCCCCCCAGGACACCCCCCCAGCACCCCATGATCTCCCGCAGGACCCCATTAGACCCCCCAGAACCCAAATATCTCCCCCAGGAGCCCCCCTGGGACCCCATTAGCCCCCCCCCAGCCAGGACCCCCCCAGAGCCCAATACCCCCCCAGGACCCCAGTAGTCCCCCCCCGGACCCCAGTAGCCCCCCCAGAACCCCCCCCAGCACCCCATTTTCTCCCTCAGGAACCCCATTAGACCCCACCCCAGACCCCAATATCCCCCAGGCCTCCCCCAGCACCCCATTAGACGCCCCCCCCCCCCCCCCAGGAGCCCCCCCCGGCCCCTCTCACGGCGGCAGCGCGGCGCAGGCAGGAGTCGGGGCCGGCGCCGGGGGGGACGAGGCGCTGGAGCCCCCCCCGGGGGTCTCCCCGGTACTGGGCAGCTTCACGGGGACCCCACAGCTCCCGGCAGAGGGGGGGGGGCGTGGGGGGGCCTGCGGGGACAGGGACGGGCACAGGACACGGAGGGTTTGGTGGGGGACACCGGGGACGGGGGGGGGGGGGGACACAGGACACGGAGGGGCTTGAGGGGGTGTCGCGTGGGGACATTCGGGGGACTGGGGGAGACAGGACATGGGGGGGGCACTGGGAACACGGGGGGCAGGATATGGGGGGCACGCTGGGGGGCACCGGGGTCCATGGGAGCCCTTGGGGACATTGAGGGGGACACTGGGAACATGGAGGGGCTTGGGGGGGGGCATTTGGGGACGGGGGGGGGCAGGGGGGTGACATACGGGAGGTCACGGGGGAACATGGGGGGGGACAGGCCATGGGGGGGGGGGGGGGTTGGGGATGTTGGAGGGCACTGGGGGACACGGGAGGGGACATTGAGGGGGATGGGGGGCCCTGGGGGACACCGGAGGGGACATTGAGGGGGATGGGGGGGCCCTGGGGGACACCGGAGGGGACATTGAGGGGGATGGGGGGCCCTGGGGGACACCGGAGGGCACTGGGGGAAATGGGGGCGTCACCGGGGGGGGGGACGCTGTGGCGATGCGAGGGGGCCCGGAGACATTTGGGGGCCCGGGGGACGTTGGGGGGGGGGGTCAGTGGGGGACATGGGGGGCTCGGGGACATGGGGGGGGGTCAGTGGGGGACATGGGGGGCTCGGGGGAGACCCGGGGTGGGGCTGGGGGGTCGCGGGGGTGTCCCCGTGTCCCTCCCCCCGCCCCCGCTACCCTTCGGCCGCTCCATCCCGCAGCGCTGCAGGCCCCGCGCTTCCGGGGCGCGCTGGGCCGCGGCCCGCCAGTCTCTATGGCCACCCCCCTGAGGCGGGCTAGGAGGCCCCGCAGCTCTCTATGGTCCCCGCGGAGGCAGGCTGGGCCGCGGTCCGCCAGTCTCTATGGTCCCATTGCGGCCCAGGTCCTCCAGGTGTCCCCTCTAGGACAGACGGCCTCCAGCACTCTATGGCTGCCAGCGTGGTGCCACGCCGCTACGGTTCCGCGGGACGCTCTGGCCCACCCTCCCGCCCGTCTCTATGGTCGTGCAGACACTCTGGTACCTCTTCCCTGCCTCTCTGTGGTACCGCGGGGGTCTCTATGCTCACGTGGACCCTCTGGAATCTCTTCCCACCCCTCTCTATGGTCACACCCCCTCTTGGGTGACCTCCCCCCGCACGCCGGGGTGCCCCCAGCAGCCCCACGCAGCCACGGCCTCAGCTCCAAGCGCTTTATTGGGTGGGATGGGGGCGGGGAAGGGGGTGGGGCCACCCATAGGTCACCCCTGGGTGCCGTGGGTCGCCATGGGGCACCCGTCGGTGTCACTGGGCACCCAAGGGTCAGCTGACACAGACACGACGCAAGTTGTGGTCCTCCAAGGTGGTGATGACCCATCTCCAAGACCCACAGTTGACCATGGGGCACCCCTGGGTGCCGTGGGTCGCTATGGGGCACCCACAGGTCTCACGGGGCACCCAGGGGTGGCCAAGGATCACCAGGGGGTTCAATTAACACAGAAACAGACAAAAATACGATCCTCCAAGGTGGTGTTGACCCACCTCAAAGAACTGTGGTTGACCATGGAGCACCCATGGGTGCTGTGGGTCGCTATGGGGCACCCACAGGTCTCATGGGGCACCCAGGGGTGGCCAAGGATCACCAGAGGGTTCAACTAACACAGCAACAGAGAAAACAATGGTCCTCCAAGGTGGTGTTGACCCACCTCCAAGACCCACGGTTGACCGTGCAGCACCTGTGGGTGACCATGGGGCACCCATGGGTGTTGTGGGTCGCTATGGGGCACCCACGGGTCTCACGGGGCACCCAGGGGTGGTCAAGGATCACCAGGGGGTTCAATTAACACAGAAACAGACAAAAATACGATCCTCCAAGGTGGTGTTGACCCACCTCCAAGGCCCACAGTTGACAATGGGGCACCCATGGGTGCTGTGGGTCGCTATGGGGCACCCATAGGTCTCACGGGGCACCCAGGGGTGGTTGAGGACCACCATGGGGTTCAACTAACACAGACACAGAGGAAACCATGGTCCTCCAAGGTGGTGGTGAACAACCTCCGAGGCCCATGGTTGGCCGGGGAGCACCCACAGGTGCCGTGGGGCGGCTGTGGGGCGCTGGTGGGGCTCAGCTGATGTAGACGCGGTGGAAGTCATGGGCGCCGAAGGCGGCGTTGCACTTGGGGCACTTGCGCTGGCGGGTGTCATAGCGGCTCTTGACACACTCGAAGCAGAAGACGTGGAAGCACTTGGTGAGGACGGCATCCTTCTTGCGGGCGTTGCAGCAGGGGCAGGTCAGGCGGGCCTGGGGGTGGGGCAAGATGGCCGTCAGCCCCATGGTGGCACCCATGGGTGCTCCAAGCCCACCCATGGTCTCTCAAGCCCACCCATGGTCTTCCAAGCCCACCCTGAGGTCCTCCAACCCTACAGGAGATGGGGGAGAGGCAACAAGGAGGGCGGGACAAGATGGCTGTTGGCCCCATGGCGTGACCTGCAGCACCCATGGGTGCTCCAGCCCCACCCAAAGTTCTGCAACCCCCACCCAAGGTTGACCAAAGCCACCCAAGGTTCTCCAGCCCCACCCAAAGTCCTCCAGCACTCACCCACGGGTCCTCCAACTCCACTCAAGGTCCTCCAGACCCACCACAAGGTCCCCCAGCCCGTTCCAAGGTCCTCCAACCCCACCCAAAGTCCTCCAGCACCCGCCTATGGGTCCTCCAGACCCCCAGCCTTGCCCACCCTGCCCCTGGCACCCATGGGTGCCCCGCCCCCCGCACCCGGTACTCCTTGATCTCCTCCTGGAGGATCTGGTCAGCGTCGGCGTAGACCTCCACCTTCCGCTGCTTCTCCAGCTTCCGCCGCAGCCGTGACAGCTCCTCCTGCAGGGATGGGGGACCATGACCCACGGTGGCACTGTGGGTCCCCGCAGACCCCCTACAGATCCCCCCGACACCCTATAGATTCTCCTAAACCCCTTTTAGGTCCCTGCAGACCCCCTCCAGGGCCCAACAGAGCCTCTATGGGACCCACAAACCCCCTTAGGTCCCTGCAACCCCCTATGGGGCCCCACAGATCCCTATGGGACCCAACAGACCTCTATAGGGCTCAAAGGACCCTCTGTGGGTCCCATGGACGTCCTATGGAGACCACCAAAGCCCCTATAGGTCCCCATAGCCCCCTTCTAGGCTGCCACAGAACCTTCTAGAAAACCTCATAACGCTCCTATAGACCCCCCCCCCGCCACCCCATAGCGCAACGTAACACCCCACAGTGTCTGCACCCCCCTCTCCAAACCCCACAGAGCCCATAGGGTGCTGTAAGGCACCTACAGAGTCCCCCGGACCCTGAACAGCCCCATAGAGCACCCTACAGCCCCCCATAGAGCCCCATAAGGACCCTCCAGCCACCCTCCAGCCCCCTCAGGCACCCTATAGAGTCCCCCAAACAACTCCATAGGGGACTCTACAGCCCCCACAGCCCCCCACCGAGCCCCATAAGGACCCTCCAGTCCCCCTATAGCCCCCCTCAGATCCTCTCTAGACCCTATAGGCTGGTGTAGACGCCCTATAGAGTCCCCCGGACTCCCCGAACAGCCCCACAAGGCACCCTACAGCCCCCACAGCCCCCCCCAGAGCCCCCCCAGACCCCCATAAGGTCCCTCCAGCCATCCTATAGCCCCCTCAAGCACCCTATAGAATCCCCCAAACTCTCCGAGCAGCCCCACAGAGCACCCTACAGCCCACACACCACCCCACAGAGGCCCATACGAGCACTCCAGCCACCCCATAGCCCCCTCAGACACCCTATGGAGCCCATAAGGTGCCATAGGGACTCCATAGGGTCTCCCAGAATTCCCAAAAGACCCCATAGGGCACCCTACGGCCCCCACAGGGCTCCCATAAAGCCCCATAAGGACCCTCCAGCCGCCCTATATCCCCTTCGTGCACCCGATAGAGCCCCCAAGGTGCTGTAGGCACCCTACGGACTCCCCCAACAACCCCATAGGGCACCCTACAGCCCCCGCAACACCCCGCAGAGCCCCATAAGGACGCCCCCAGCCCCCTCTGCGACCCGTCCCCTATGGATGCCGTAGGGCCCCCCCTGCCCCATACCTGGGCCCGTTTGAGGCTGAGGGACTCCTTGTCCTTGGCCGCCCGGTTCTCGGCGGCGCAGGCCTGCAGCTCCCGCAGCCGGGCCTGCACGTGCTCCCCCTGCGCCCGCAGGTCCTCCGCCAGCTGCGCCGCCTCCACCGCCTGCGGGCCCGGACGCCTGGGTCCCCTCCCCAGCCAAGGGTGCCCCCCACCAGTCCCACCGCCCTGACACCAGTGTCCCCCAGTGTCTCCAGGGCTGGCCTTCCTCCCCGTGGATGCCTGGGTCCCCTCCTGGACTCCTGGGCTGTCCCTCCCCGGACACCTGGGTGTCCCCCCACCGGGTGCCTGGGTCCCCCCAGCCCAGACACCAGGGTCCCCACCACCACTCCCGCCCCCCGGACACTGGGGTCCCCTCTGACCTTGACCCCTTGGGTCCCCCCCCCTCAAAGCCCCCGCATCCTCATTGACTGGGTTGACCTGAGCTCCCAAACTCCTGGGTGTCCTCCCGGACACCTGGGTGTCTCCCCCCCCGGACACCTGGGTCCCCCCCCATGACACCTGGGTCCCCTCCTGGACATCTGGGTCCCCCCCCCGGACACTGGGGTCCCCTCTGACCTTGACCCCTTGGGTCCCCCGCAAAGCCCCCGCATCCCCATTGACTGAGTTGACCTGAGCTCCCAAACGCCTGGTCCCCTCCCAGATGCCTGGGTCCCTCCCTGTGACACCTGGGTGCCCCCCAGACGCCTGGGTGTCATCCTCCCCCCACCCCCCCCCGACCTTCCTCTTGTTGAGCTCCAGGGCTTGGGTGCGCAGGGCCAGCTCCTTCTCCACCGCCGCCAGGCTGCTCTGAAGCCCCCGTTCCTTCTCCTCCAGCTTCTGGACCACCAGCAACTGGGCGTCCACCTGGGGACAAAGCCACCCCTGGATGCCTGGGTCCCCTCCCCAGATGCCAACCCAGATGTTGAGGTCCCCCACGTTGCCTTTGTCCACCCCTTGGCTCCTTCTCCACCACCAGGAGTTGGGTGGCCACCTAAAGACCCCGCCCAGATGCCTGGGTCCCCTCCCCGGACCCCTGGGTCCCCTCAGCTTGGCCACTGAGGTCACTATGGGCCTGGAGCCCTGGGTCCACCCCAGCCTGAATGTCTGGGTCCCACCTGGACCTCGATGGGGAGAACCTGTTTCACCATTTCAACCTACTCCCGCTCACCTGGGTTCCTCCAGCCCCACAACCGCCTGGGTTCCTCTGGACCCCTGGATGGCCCTGGACCTCCCCGAACGCCCGGGCCCTCCCCGGACCCCTGGGTCCCACCTGGGCCTTAAGGGCGAGGACCTGCTCGGCCAACTCGTCCTTCTCCTCCCGCAGCAGCTTGTGGATCTGGTTGGCCTTGATGCGCTCCGACATCAGCTTGAAGTTGGCGTCGTCCTTCTCCCGCAGCTGCTGCAGCAGCCGCAGGTTCTGCTCCTGCATGTCCTCGAAGGCCTGGCCCGTGACGTCCATCTCCGACAGCAGCGCCTCCTCCTCCTGCCCCGCCCCCAGCACGGCCGCTGTGATGTCACACGCCGCCCCCTGTGACGTCACCACCCGCCACCAACCCACCACCACCACCCTGCGCCCTTCCCCGCCTGGCACGGCCGGGAACGCAACGACGACGTCAGAGCCCCGCCTTATGATGTCACCACGTGCCCTCCTGCTGTCACACGGCACGCCGGTGATGTCACGAGCTCCACCCACCCAAGCCCCGCCCCCCCTTTGCCCCCCCTTCCCTGATGTTTCCCACCAGCCGGCTGCGTGCCACTGAACCCGCGTGCCTTTATGACATCACAAGCCGCGGCTGTGATGTCATAGGCTGTGGCTGTGACATCACACAGGCTGCCCTCAATGCCCCGCCCCCCCGGATTCATCCCCCCCCCCCCCCCCCCCCCCAAGCCACGCCCCCTCTCCTCAGCCCGCACCCCCGGAAGTCCCCCCAGGAAATCCTGACCCCGGAAGGCTGCGCCCCCCCCTGAAGCCCCACCCCCCGGAAGCCCCCGCCCCCCAAGCCCCGCCCCCGGAAGCCCCGCCCCCCGGAAGCCCCGCCCACCTGCTTGGTGGCGGCCAGCTTGCGCTGCAGGTGCTCGATCTGCTCCTCGGCCTGGCGCAGGCGCCGCAGCGCCTCCTCGTCCGCCAGCTTCTTGCTCTCCCGCCGCTCCCGCTCCTCCAGCTCCCGCGCCCGCCCCCGCAGCTCCTCCGCCTGCCCGGGACGGGACGTCGTCACCCCTCCCCCCCCCCACCCCCACGCCCCCCGCCCGGGGAGGGAGCGGGAGACGGGGGCGTGAGTGATGTCGTCGTGGGAGGGAACGGCGCGATGCCATCGCGTGGTGCCATCGCGTAAGCTAATGGCGTGGCATTGTGTGAGGTAATGGCGTGATGTCACCGTGTGATGTCACCGTGTGAAGTAGCGGCACGCTGTCGTCGCGGGAAGTAACAACGTGGTGTCATCATGTGAGGTCACGGCGTGACATCATCGTGTGAGCTCACAGCATGACACCATGTGAGGTAACGGCATGACGTCATCACGTGAGGTAACAGCATGACATCGTCACACGGTGCTGCCACGTGAAACGATGGTGTGACGTCATCGCGGGAGGTAACGGCTTGACATCACTGCGTGATGTCATTGTGTGAGGTAATGCCGTGACATCACGGTGTGAGGTAACAGCGTGATATCATTGCGTAAGGTAACAGCATGACGTCATCACATGATGTCATAATGAGGTAATGGCATGGTGTCATCACGAAGGGCGTGACGCCATTGTGTGAGGTGATGGCGCGCAACCGCGTGAAGTCACGGCATCACAGGAAAGCGTGATGTCATCGTGTGAGGTAAGGAGTGATGTCATGGGGTGATGTGACCGCGTGAGCTCACCGTGTGATGTCATGATGTGACGTCACGGCCTGACGCGACGCTGGCGTTGAGGCGCCAGTGAGGCACCGCGGGGGGGCGTGGGGGGAGGAGGGAACGCGCTCAGCCTTAGCGCCGTTAGCGCGTCGTTACCGCGCTGTGTGTCGTTAGCATGGCCTTAGCGTGCCGTTAGCGTGCCATTAGCGTGCCGTTAGTGTGCCGTTAGTGTGCCGTTACTGTGTCCTTAGCGTGGCCTTAGCGTGCTGTTACTGCATTGGTAGCACGTTGTTAGTGTGCCATTAGCGTGGTGTTAGCGTGTCGTTAGCGTGCCACTAGCGTGTCATTACCGTGCCATTAGCGTGTTGCTAGTGTGCCATTAGTGTGGCGTTAGTGTGCCATTAGTGTGGTGTTAGCGTGTCGTTAGCAGGCCGTTAGCACACTGTTAGCACGGCATTAGCGTGGCCTTAGCGTGGTGTCAGCACATCATTAGCACACCGGTAGCATAGCGCCAACACGCCATTAGCGTGGTGTTAGCGTGTTGTTAGCGCATCGTTAGTGCGTTGTTAGCACACCGTTAGCATGGCATTAGTGTGCCATTAGCGTGGCGTTAGCGTGCTGTTAACGCATCGCTAGCACGCCATTAGCATGGCGTTAGCATGGCATTAGCGTGTTGCTCGCGTGCCATTAACACATCATTAGCATGCCATTAGCGTGGCGTTAGCGTGGCGTTAACACATCATTAGCACGCCATTAGCGTGTCGTTAGCGTGCTGTTAACGCATCGTTAGCATGCCATAAGCGTGGCGTGAGCATGTCGTTAGCACGCCATTAACATGGCATTAGCGTGTCGTTAGCACGCAATTAGCGTGGCATTAGCGTGTCATTAGTGTGCTGTTAACGCATCATTAGCACGCCATTAGCGTGGCGTTAGTGTGCTGTTAACGCATCGTTACCACGCCATTAGCGTGGCGTTAGCATGTCGTTAGTATGCTGTTAACGCATCGTTAGCACGCCATTAGCATGTTGTTAGCGTGCTGTTAACGCATCGTTATCGTGCCATGAGCGTGGCGTGAGCATGTCGTTAGCACGCCATTAACATGGCGTTAACGTGTCGTTAGCATGCGATTAGCATGGCATTAGCGTGTCGTTAGTGTGCTGTTAAGGCATCGTTAGCACGCCATTAGCGTGGCGTTAGCGTGTTGTTAGTGTGCCGTTAACACATCATTAGCATGCCATTAGCGTGTCATTAGCACGCCATTAGTGTGGCGCTAGCGTGTTGTTAGTGTGCTGTTAACACATCATTAGCATGCCATTAGCATGTTGTTAGCACGCCATTAGCGTGGCGTTAGCGCGTCCTGACCTCGGCCTTGCTCTTCCTCTCGGCCGCCATCAGCTGCACCTTGTCCCGCTGCTCTTTGGGCGCCGACTTGTACATGTCCAGCAGCAGCTTCATCTCCTTCTGGCTCTCCTGCGCCTTCCTGCCCCCCAGTACCATCTCATTAGCATCTCATTTGCATACCGCCTCTTCAGAGCCCCCCCCCCCTTCACAGTATGCCATAAAACCCCCAGGAGCAGCCCTGTAATCGCCATTAATTGCCCCAATTCACGCCCCCAACCCCTTCTAATTGCCCCCAGGGCCCCCCCCAAAATGCCCCCCACTCCCCACCCCCACCCCAGCCCCGCAATAACCCCCCCAGACCCCCATAACTGCCCCCCACCCCTCCCAAACTACCCCCCAGGCTCACCCACCCCCCCCAACCCCCCCTGACCCCCCATAACAGCCCCCCAGCACCTCTGGAACCCCTGTAACAGCCCCCAGCCCCCCGATACACTGCCGAGACCCCCCCACAACAGCCCCTCAGCCCCCCCGTAACAGCCCCTCTGACAACGCCCCCCCCCTCTGACACCCCCCCCCCCCCGGACCTCCCGTAACAGCCCCCCCACCCCCTAAACCAGCCCCTCAGACCCCCCCAGAACAACCTTCCAATGCTCCTGGAAGGCCTGTAACAGCCCCCAGCCCCCATGATGCCCCCCCAGAACAGCTCCCCCCCCCCCATAGTCCCACTGCGCCCCCTAAAGCAGCCCCCCCCGATCAATTGTGACCCTTTACACCAACCCCCCCAAACCCCCTTAACAGCCCCCAGCCCCCTAAAACAGCCCCCAGCCCCCCCCAATCCCCCCCCTCACTTGAGCTCCACCCGCAGCTGCTTGAGAACCTCCGAGTCCTTCTTCTTGGGCTCCTCGGGGGGGCCCTTAGGGCGCTCCCCCCTCTCCCGCAGCCGCTCCCGCTCCCTCTCAGGGCCCCCTCGGGACCCCCCCCGCCCGTGGCGGAGCCGGAGGAGGCTCCTTGAGGCGGGGGGGGGGCGGGGGTGGGGGGGGCCGGGGTTGGGGGGGGCCGGGGCGGGGGGTGGGGGGCGGCTCCTCCTCCTCGGGGGGGGGACGCCGGGGGGCAGCCGCCTCGGGGGGGGCGGGCACCTCCCGCTTGGGCTCCGTGGGGGCGGGGCCTGGGGGGGCCACACCTTCTTCTTCCTTAAGAGGGGCGGGGCCCGGGGCAGGGGTCTCCTCGGGGGGGGCGGAAGGGGCTGGGGGGGGCGGAGGCGGGGGGGCGCTGCCTGGAGCCGGGGGGGCACCGCTGGCTTGGAGACGGAGCTGAAGGAGGGAGCGGGGAGTCAGTGGGCCCCACTGAGAAATACGGGGGTGTTGCCCTTTTAAAAGGCAGCTCCCCCCCCCCCCCCAGTGGGGCCCACACCCGCCCTTTTAAAAGGCAGCTCCCCCCCCCCCCAGTGGGGCCCACACCCACCCACCATGTGGCCCTTTTAAGACCCCACCCCCTTAAAAAGGCTCCTTCCCCCGCAGATGGACCCCCCCGCCCCGCCCTTAGCAAGGCCCTTTTAAGGCCCCGCCCCCTGCAAGCCCCGCCCCCTCAGCGGCCCCCACCTCACTGCCACAGCCCTTTACCCCCCCTCGTGTGGCCACGCCCCCTTAAAGGGCCCGCACCCCTTGAAGCCCCACCTCCTCCCACCGCCTTAAAGGGGCTACGCCACCGCGTCCTCATTGAGCAATAGGGCGAGGCCACCCCACCCCCCCCCCCTCGGGCCCCGCCCCCCAGGCCCCGCCCCCCCCGAGGCCCCGCCCACCCCGAGGCCCCGCCCACCTTGTTGATCTCGGCCTGCACCTCCCGCAGCTTGCGCTTGTAGCGCTGGACGTCGCCCTTGAGCTGGTGGTTGTGGTTCTGGAGGCTGCTGATCAGGTGCCGCATCTCCCGGTTGATGGGGCCTGGGGCGGGGGGAGGGGGCCCAGGTGTCCCGGTGGGGACCCGGGGGGAAACGCCCCGCCCCGCCCCGGCCCCGCCCCCTCCCGTTTCACGCCGGGTCATAGAGAGGGCGGGGAAGAGGGAGCAGAGCGGCCGTCGGCGCCGTGACCATCACGTTGATGGGGGAGGCACCATAGAGTGGGGGAGGAGCGGCCCAGAGTGACCCCAGAGCTGCAACCTCACCATAGAGACCCAGGAGGTCCATCCCAGAGTGGGCCCAGACCTACCACGGAGCCCCAGGAGGACCATGACCCCAGAGAGCACCAGCATGACCATCCCAGACCGTCCGACCCCCACAGAGATCTTGGAGGACCATCCCAGTGTGGCCCAGACCCACCATGGAGCCCCAGGAGGACAATCCCCGGGCGTCCCCAGCCCCATCAGAGAGACCGTGGAAGCCCTCCCCGCGGCGCTCAACCCACCACGGAGTTCTTGGAGCACCGACCTGACACGGAGCCCCGGAAGAACCATCCCAGAGTGTCCCCAGCCCCACCACAGAGATCGTGGAGGACCAGCCCAGCTCACCCACCTGCAGCCCCTCTCTATGGTCCCCCAGGGGCCCTGGGCGGGGCAGTGGGCGGGGCAGTGGGCGGGGCAGTGGGCGGGGCCAGACTCTCACCCGCCTGCTCATTGGCCGCCAGGTTCTGCTCGAACTCGATGCGCAGCATCTCGTACTCCTTGCGCACCTGGGCCAGGGTGTCCTCCAGCTGGATCACCTCCGTCCGCAGCCGCTTCTGCACCCCCAGCTCGTCACTCTGCTCCGGGGACACCAGGGCACGTTGGGGACACGAGGGACACGGGGGACACGGGGGATGCGGAGAACATCAGGGACGTGGGGGACGTGAAAGACACAAGGGACACGGAGGATGCCGAGGACGTGGAGGACGTGAAGGACACGGGGGACGTGAAGGAACATGGAGGACGTGGGGAATGCGAAGGATGTGGGTGACACTGGGGGCTCGGGTAACACAGGGGACACCACGGGCATCAGGGACACGGAGGACGTGGGGGACACGGAGGACATCGGGAGACACCAGGGGCATCAGGGACACGAAGGACGTGAGGGACACAGGGGACATCGGGAGACACCAGGGGCATCAGGGACACGGAGGACGTGGGGGACACGGAGGACATGGGGAGACACCAGGGGCATCAGGGACACGGAGGACGTGGGGGACACGGAGGACATGGGGAGACACCAGGGGCATCAGGGACACGGAGGACGTGGGGGACACGGAGGACATGGGGAGACACCAGGGGCATCAGGGACACGGAGGACGTGGGGGACACGGAGGACATCGGGAGACACCAGGGGCATCAGGGACACGGAGGACGTGGGGGACACGGAGGACATGGGGAAACACCAGGGGCATCAGGGACACGGAGGACGTGGGGGACACAGGGGACATCGGGAGACACCAGGGGCATCAGGGACACGGAGGATGTGGGGGACACGGAGGACATGGGGAGACACCAGGGGCATCAGGGACACGGAGGACGTGGGGGACACAGGGGACATCGGGAGACACCAGGGGCATCAGGGACACGGGGGACATGGGGGACACAGGGGACATCGGGAGACACCAGGGGCATCAGGGACACGAAGGACGTGGGGGACACGGAGGACATCGGGAGACACCAGGGGCATCAGGGACACGGAGGACGTGGGGGACACAGGGGACATCGGGAGACACCAGGGGCATCAGGGACACGGAGGACATGGGGGACACAGGGGACATCGGGAGACACCAGGGGCATCAGGGACACGGGGGACGTGGGGGACACAGGGGATGTGAAGGACGCGGGTGACGCGGGGGACACCAGAGGCAGCAGGGAGGCAGGGACGTGAGGGACGTGGAGGATGCTGGGGCCACAGAGGACACAGGACATTTGGGACACGGAGAACGTGGAGGACACGCAGGATGTGGGGACGTGGAGAACATGGAGGACACAGGGGATGTGGGGGAGGTTGGGGACGCAGAAGACACGGGGGACGTGACAGGGACATCAGGGATGTGAGGACGTGAAGGACACGGAGAACATGGAGGACGGGGGGATGGGAAGCACACGGGGGACGTTGGGGACACGGAGGATGGTGGGACGCGGAGAACGGGGGGACATGAGGGAGACAGGGGACATGGGGACACAGGGGATGTGGGGACACGACATCCCATGACGTCCCATGACCCCCAGGATGAGCCAGGGAGCTCCAAGGACCCTTGAGGACGCCTTGGTGACACCAAGACCCACCTCCGTGTTCTCAGTACGGTGGAGGTGGCCATCTTGGATCGCCAACAGCTGGGTGCCATGACGTCCCATGACCCCCAGGACCAACGGGAGCCCCCGGGGAGCCCCCAGGAGCCTTGGGGACAGCCAAGGCCACCTCGGGGGCCGTGTCCCCTCACCTCCATGTGCTCAATGTGACGCAGGTGGCTGTTCTTGGTGGCCAGGAGGAGGGCGCGGGCCTCGTCCAGTTGGGTCTTCACCTGGAGGCTCTCGTGGTAGAGGAGGGAGAACTGGGACTGCAGCACCTTGTACTCCAGCGTCTCCTTCACCGCCTCCTCCGGCAGCGAGCGCAGGGCCACCTGCGGGGACCGTCCCCACCCGCGTCACCCGGCGTCCCCACCACCACCCCCTCCCCTTCCATCCTCATCCCCCGGAGCTGGCGGGTGTCCTCCCGCGTCCCCAAATGTCCCCTTTTTGTGCCTCTGGCTGCGCTGCGTCACGGCTGGCGCCCTCCTGTCACCAAGCGTTGCTGCTGTCACCACAGTGTCCCCCAGCCGTGTCCCTCCGGGTCCCCCCGCATCGCCGCTGTCTCCAACGTCCCTCACGTTGCTGATGTCCCCCACGCCCCTGACGTCCCCAGTGTCCCCCAACACCCCCCGTGCCCTCAACGCCTCCCACGCCCCTGATGACCCCGACATCCCCAAGGCCCCCAACGTCCCCGATGACCCCAATGTCCCCCAGGCCCCCAACGTCATCCACGTCCCCGATGATCCCAACGCCCCCCACATCCTTAACATCTCTGACGACCCCATGTCCCCGATGTCCCCCATATCCCCAACACTTGCCACGTCCCCAACGTTCCTGATGCCCCCAACACCCCCCACGTCCCCAGCAGCCCCAAGGCCCCCAACGTCCCCCACGTCCCCAACGTCCTTGATGCTCCCAACACCCCCCCATCTCCCAAGCCCCCAGTGTCCCCCAGGCCCCCAGCGTCCCTCATGTCCCCAGTGACCCCAACATCCCTGATGCCCCCAACACTCCTGCCGTCCCCCACACGCCCAGGGTCCCTGATGCCCCCGATGTCCCCGAGGCCCCCGTGGCACCTTGAGGCGCTCGTGGCCGCGCACGGCCTGCTGGAGCTCCTGCTGCAGCTTCTCCAGCTCCGCCATCCGGCTGTTGGCCAGTTCCTGGTTCCCTTCCAGCTCCGCGTTCAGCATCTCAAACTGGGGGGGGGTGTCCCCCAAAATCCCGGGGTCACCCCAAAACCCAACCACCCCCCCAGACCCCCCCCAAGCACCCCAGCTCCACCTTCACCATCTCCAACTGGGCACCCCCCCAGCCAGGTGCCCCCCAACCTGTCCAAGGGACCCCTAGAACCTCCCCATGGTCCCCCAAAGCCACTTAGGACCCCCCCAAGCCCCTCAGGACAAGCCAAAACCCCCCAGGGTCCCCCAAAACCCCTCAGGAACCCCCCCAAAACCCCCCCAGGGTCCTCCAAAACCCCTCAGGACACTCCAAATCCCCCCCAGGGTTCCCCAAAGCGCCTCAGGATGCTCTAACCTCTCCTTGTGCCCCCCCCCCAAAACTCCCCCAACCCCCCAAATACCCCCCCAGACCCTCCCAAGTTCCCCAATCTCCCCCAGACCCCCCAAAAAGTCCCCTAACCCCCCCAGGGACGCCCAGACTCCCACCAGGGACCCACTTGAGTCCCCCAAATGCCCCCAAAGGGCCCCCCAACACCCCCTAGGGACCCCCAACCCCCCCCAAGCTCCTCCCAGCGTCCCCCACCCCCCCCCCCAAAATGTCCCCCAACCCTCCCCAGGGACCCACTTGAGTCCCCCAAACCCCCTCAGGTCCCCCCCAAGGGTCCCCTCAACCCCCCTGCGACCCCACTTTCCCCCCAGGGACCCCCAAAACCCCCCAGCCCCCCAGTACCTTCTGCATGCTGAGGGTGATCTGCCCCCCCTGGAATCCCCCGGAGCTGCCGGAGCCGTAGGAGCCTGAGGTCAGCTGGGGACAGGGGGATGTTGGGGACACTGGGGACATCACAGACACCCCAGGGATGTCCGGGACACCCCAGGGATGTTGTGGGCACCCCCAGAGACGCTGGGGACAGCGGGGACACCCCAGGGCCACCAGGGATGTTGGGGACACCTCAGGGACATTAGGGACAGCAAAGACGCTCTGGGGACACCAGTGACACTGGGGACACCCTGGGCTCACCAGAGATGCTGAAGACAGCACGGACACCTGGGGGACACCAGAAACACTGGGGACACCCCAGAGACATTGGGGACAGTAGGGACACCCTGGGGTCACCAGGGACACTGGGGACACCCTGGGGACAGCCCAGGGACATCAAACACACCTCAGGGACAGAAGAGACACTGGGGACATTAGGGACAGCCCAGGGACAACCCAAGAATATTGGGGGCACACAGCAGACATCAGGGACAAGCTGGGGACATCAGGGACACTGAGGATGTTGGGGACACCCCAGGAACTACCAGTGACATGGATCGTCCCCAAAGTGACACAGAGGGTCCCCAAGTGACATGGAATGATCCTGAGTGGCAAAGGGGTGACCCAAGCGACATGGGGGGGACCCCAAATAACACAGAAAGAACCCAAATGACGTAAAGGGACACCAAATGACATAGAGCAATCCCAAGTGACATAAAAGGACGCTAAATGACACCTAAATGACGTGGTGGAACCTCAGGTGACACTCGAGTAACACATGACGACCCCAAGTGCCAGAGGCCAAGGGTGGTGGCCCTCAGGGAGTGTTGGGGCCCCTCAGAGCCTGGCAGCAGGTTGGGGGCCGTTGGGGACATGGCGGGCACCCTTGGGGACACCGTTGGGGACGTGAGGGGGTCACCTGCTCGAGGGCCTCGGCGAGGTGGCGGTCGAGGCGTCCCTCGCGCTTGCGGAGCTTGGCACTGTCCCATTGCAGCCCCTCCACCGTCGTCCCCATCTCAAGCACCTTGGTCTCAGCCGAGGTGGCCTTGTCCTGCAGCTCCGCCAGCTGTGGGGGGGGGACAACACACGGGGATGCTGTGGGGACAGCGTGGGGACACCCACGGTACCACCTCAGGGACACCCATGGCACCCCGTGGGGATCTCGGCCATGATCATCCCATGGGGCCATCAGCTACGGAACCCCATGGAGATGATGGTCATGGACCCCCATGGGGACATCAGCCATGGAACCCCACGGAGAGGACGGCCACGTCACCCCACGGGGACGTCAGCCTTGAACCCCTGTGGACAAGAGAGTCGTGGAACCCTACGGTGACAATGGCCACGTCAGCCCAGAGAAACATGACACGTGGGGACCTCAACCACAGAACGCTATGAAAATGATGACCACGTCACCCCATGGGGACATCAGCCACGGAACCGCACGGAGATGATGCCCACATCACCCCATGGGGACATCAACCGTGGCATTCCATGGGGATATCAACCACGGCACCCCACGCAAACCTTGGCTGTCTCACCCCATGGAAATGATGGCCATGTCACCCCACGAGGACCTCAATCATGGGACCCCATGAGGACGTTGGCCACGGGACCCTGTGGAGATGATGGCCATGTCACCGCATGGGGACATCAGCCATGGAAGCCCCCAAGGAGATGATGGTCATGTCACCCCGAGCACCTGAGTCCTGGAACCCCGTGGAGATGATGGGGACACGAAAGCCCCCCAGGGCCACCTTGAAGCCATCCCAGTCCCCTCCCAGCACTCCCAGTACCTCCAGGGAGACACGGTGGTGCTTCTCCTGCAGCTGGAGGGTGAGGTCCTGCAGACGCCGGTGCTCCCGCAGCAGCTCCCGCAGCAGCGCCCGTCCCGCCTCCGCCAGCTCCGCTGCGGGACACAGGCCTCTGGTCACCCCAAATCCCCCCCCAGCACCCCCCAGCCCAGGGACCCCAACCCCCCCCCAGGTACACACCAGCCCCACCAGCACCCGGGGACCCGAGGGGTCCTGGTGACCTCCAAAAAGAGGACCTGGGAGTCCAGGTGACCCTTAAAGGCTCCCCAGTGTCTTAGTGACCCCCAAAAAGGGACTCAGGTGCCCAAGTAACCCCCAAAAAGGGGACCCAGGCATCTACATGACCCCCCAATAACGGACATAGGTGTTTGTGTGACCCCAAAAATGGGACCCAGGTGTGTGAGTGACCCCCAAAAAGGAGATCCAGGCATCTGAGTGACCCCAAGAACAGGACCCAGGCATCTGGGTGTCCCCTAAAAAGGGACCCAAGGGTCTGTGGGACCCCCAAAAGGGGACTCAGGTGTCTGGGTTACCCCAAAAAAGAGGACTTGTGTCTGGGTGCCCCTTAAAGGGTCCCGGGTCTCCTGGTGACCCCCAAACAGGGCTCACAGGCGCCTGCGTGACCCCGAAAAGGGGACCCAAGCATCCGTGAAACCCCAAAACCGGGACCCAGGTGTCTTAGTGCTCCCCGCACAGGGCTCCCAGGTGCCCGGGTGACCCTGTGCCCCCCCCCGGCGCTGCGAGGACTCACGGCGGGCGGCCAGGCGCGTGCCCAGGTCGTGTGCGCGGCGGTGGGCCCCCGCCAGCCCCTCCACCAGGCGGGCGACGGCGGCGGGGGCGAAGGCCAGGCGGGGGCGCAGGCGCAGCTCCCCCTCCTCAGGGCCGCTGCGGCTCAGCGCCGCCACGAAAGCTGCCGCCGGCCCACCCAGCCGGCCCCCACCCCCCACAGCCGGGGGCGCTTGGGGAGGGGGGGGGGCGACGGGGCCCCCCCAGGGCTCTGCTGGAGGCGGGGGGGAAGGGGAAGAGAGAGGGTGAGGCGACAGCCACAGCACCCACGGGTGTCCCCCAGCATCTCCACTGAACCCCCCCAGGACTCCTGAAGTGCCCCCCAGAAGACCCCGTTGCCCCATAAGCTGCCCCCCAGCACCCCTAAATTGCCACCCCTCCCCCAGAGCCAACTGCCCCTCTAGTTGCCCCCCCCCATCCAGCACCCCTAAATTGCCCCCCCAGGTGACCCAGTTGCCCCCCCAGTTGCCCCCCAGCACACCTATCTGCCCTCCCAACCCCCCAACCCCCCCCCATTGCTCCCCAGACCCCAAATTGCCCCCCAACACCCACATTAACCCTCCCATGAACCCTGAAGTGCCCCCCCAAGACCAAACCGCCCCTCCAACAAGTAAGTGCCCCCCCTTGATTGCCCCCCAGCACCCCCAACTGCCCCCGCAGCCCCCACAGCACCCCTAAAATGCTCTAGGAACACTAATTGCCCCCCCCCAGCCCCCTAAACTGCCTCCCACGACCCCCCTCCAGCCCCCTAAGTCCCCCAAATTACCCCCCACGATGCCCCCAGCATCCCAAAGGCCCCCAAATCGCCCCCCCAGCCCTCCCAAACGACCCCCAGGTGCCCCCCCTAGTCCCACTCACCCCTCCTTTCGGGACCCTCGGCCTCGCTGGGGGGGCCCGGGGGGGGGCTCAGCCCCCTCTGCTCGGGGTTCAGGGGGGTCCCCGGGGGGGGCAGGGGGTGCCCCCCCCTCCCCTTCGTAGCGCCGCAGCAGGGCCTGCACCTCCGCATCCAGCTGGGGAGTGGGCGGGGGGGTCAGGGGGGTTTTGGGGTCCCCAGGGGCCATTTCGGTCCCCCCAAGGCCAGTTTCGGGGTCCCCAGGGCAGCTTTGGGGCCCCCAAGGCCATTTCTGGGGTGCCCGGAGTAATTTTTTGGCTCCCCAATACCATTTTGGGGGACTTCATGGTGATTTTAGGGGTCCCCAAGGACAGTTTTGGTCCCCCCAAGGCTATTTTTGGGGTCCCCAAGACCAGTTCTGGGGTCTCAAGGCCATTTCTGGGGACCCCAGTGTAACTTGGGGGGTCCCCAGGGCCAATTTTGGTCTCCCGAAAGTAATTTTTAGGGCCCACAGGGCAATTTTTCAGCTCCCAAAGCCACTTTTGGGGTGCCCAGAATAATTTTTGCTGTCCCCAAGGCCATTTTTGGGGACCCCAGGACCAGTTTTGAGCCTCCCAATGCCATTTTTCGGGATCCCAAGGCCATTTCTGGGGTCCCCAAGGCCACTTTTGGGATCTCAGGGTGATTTTGAGGATCCCCAGGGCCATTTCTGGGGTGCCCACAGTAATTTTCAGTGTCCCCAAGACCATTTTTGGGTATCCCAGGACCAACTTTGGTGTCCTGAGGCCACTTTTGGGGACCCAGGGCCACTTCCGGGGTGCCCAGAGTAACATTTGGGGTCCCCAAAGCCATTTTTGGGGTCCCCAAGGCCACTTCTGGGCCACTTTCTTCTAACTATCGTGTCTCTCTGCCGCAGCCCCAGCTGGGCTGGAGTGGCCGGGTGGGTTTGGGGATGCCCTGGGCAAGGTTTGGGGGTGCTGGTGGGTGGGATTTGGGGGGGTGGGGGGGTGTGTGTGTGTGTCCCCACCTGTCCCCAGAAGCGGTTGACCAGCAGGAGGGTGGCGTCATCGGTGGCCTGCCGCTTCTCCAGCTTCTCGATGCGCTCGCGCAGCTCGTCCTCGCAGGCCTGCCGCTGCTCCAGCCGCTCCGCCAGCTTCTTGTTCTTGAACTGCAGCACCTTCAGGTCCATCTCCTCCTGCGGGGGGGGCGCACCCAGGTGTCCCGGGGGTCAGGGGGCACCCAGGACTGTGGGCACCCACCCCCTCGAACCCCCCCATGGGGACCCAGGTGGCCAGGAACCTTCTCCTGGTCCCACCTTGGAGCCACATCTCCGGGACTTCGTGGTGACAAGGGGGACCCAGGAGGCCTTCGGGGAGGGGGTGGGGGACGCCCACGCGGGGCCCCAGGCCCCGTCACCCACCGTGGAGGAGATGCCGCCCAGGCGCAGGGGCTCGATGAGGGTGGTGGGGGGCTGCTCCTCGCGGGGGGGTTTCTTCTCCGGGGGGCCGCCCCCCCCATCGCCAGCTCCTCGCTTGGCGCCCGCCCCCGACATGGCCCCAGCGGGGGGGGCTCTATGTGGCTCCGGCGCGGCCTGTGCCGGGCTGTGAGGGGCCGAGGCCTGGCTCGCCGCCGCCGCCGCCGCCGCCCGGCCCCCTGCGCACGCGCGGGCCCCGCCCCCCCACGCAGACCCCGCCCCCCGCGCGCGCTCAAGCCCCCGCCCCGCGCAGGTCCCGCCCAGCCGCGCAGAGCGCGCGCCGCCGTCGCCGTGGTAACGGCGGGAAAGGGGCGGGGCCGGGCGCTCTTAAAGGGGCAACGGCGCCGGCGTTGAGGGTTGAGGCCCCCGCCCTGGTGATACCCCCCCCCGGCCCCATAGCGACCCCCAAGTCACCTCGGATCCCCGCCAGGGTCCCCCCAGCCCCATAGGGACCCCTTTTCAGACCCATAGGACACCCCCAGCCCCATGGGACACCCCCAAGCTCCATAGGGACCCCCCGAGCCCCATGGGACCCCCCCCCCCCCCAGCCCCATGAAGACCCCCTCAGACCCACAGAGACCCCCCCAGCCCCATGAGATCCCCAAACCATGACAACCCCCCACCCAAGACCCCCTTCACCCCCCAGGAACCCCCCCAGGGATCCCCTGCTGCCCCTCGGGGATCCTCCGAAGAACCCTCCCAGCCCCACAGAGACCCCCCCGCCCATGACCCCCCCCGCTCTGAGACCCCCTTCACCCCAGGGATCCCCCATTGCCCCTTACCCCCACCAACCCCTTGGGGACCCCCCATAAGGACCCCCCCCAGCCCCACAGGGACCCTCAAACCCCCTGGGAGCCCCCCGCCCCCAGGGACCCCCCTGAAGTGCGCAGGGACACCCTTAACCCCGGGGGTGCCCCCGATGCCTGAGTTCCCCCCGTCTCCTGGGGGGGGTCCCCAAAACTCTCCATTTTCAACCCTTTATTCATCGCATTCTCCCGCAGGAAAGCTTACAGCCGCCGCCTGTACACGGTGCCCCACGCCGGGGGTGTGGGAGGGGCCCCCCCGAAGTGTCTGTCGTGTCCCCCCCCCTTGGCACCCCTAAACCCCCCCCCCGTCCCCCCCCAGCCCAGCACAAAGCACCTTTGCATAGATTGTGTTCAAAAGGAACCTATTTTACATGGGGCTGTACAGGGGGTCGGGCCCCCGCCAATGTACACGGGTAAAAAACGCCCCCCCCCTCCCTCCCCGGGGTCCCCCCCCGCGGCCCCTCAACTCCGCTGGGCCCCCGGCTGCCAGCTCCCGCTGCAAGATGGCCACCGGGGGGGTGGGGGGGAGGTGAGGGGGCTGCCGGGTGGTGTAGCTGCTGGGGGCAAGATGGACACCGGCTCCGACGTCCACTGGAGTCAAGATGGCCGCCGGCTGTGACGGTCACTGGAATCAAGAGAGCTTCCGCGTCCGACATCTACTGGAATCAAGATGGCTGCCAATGTCCACAGGAGTCAAGATGGCCGCTGGCTCAGGTGTCCACTGGAATCAAGATGGCTGCCAGCTTCACCATCCACTGGAGTCAAGATGGCCGCCGGATCCCACAGTTGCCACGGTCAAGATGGCCGCCCACTCCAATGGCGGCTGGTTCAAGATGGCCGCCAGCCCTGACATCCGCGGGGATCGAGCCAGCTGCCGGCTGTGACATCACATGGCTCAAGATGGCCGACAGTTATGACATCACTGACCAAGATAGTCACTGCTGACATCACCATAGTCAAGATGGCCGCCATCTCTGACATCACCGCAGTCAACTGCCGCCTCTGACATCACCAGCTTCAAGATGGCTGCCAGCGCTGACATCACCCGGAGCAACACGGCTGCCAGCAGTGACATCACCCCCACCAAGATGGCCACTGCCTCTGACATCACCACATCCAAGATGGCTGCTGGCTGTGACATCACCAGGGTCACCGCCACCTCTGATGTCATCCGCCCCACAGGTCGGCCATCTTGGGGCTACCCCGGGGCAGCCATTTTGGGAGGTTCCAGGCGGCCGTCGTAGCGTCCTCTCCTCTGGGCTGTCGGCCATCTTGGTCCCCCCCGGGGTGGCCACTTCAGAGCGGCTCCAGTTGGCCATTTCCAATGGGCTCATCCGTCTGGAGGGCCCGGTCGGCCATTTCCCTGCCGAGGCGCTTCCTGTCGGGCCAGTTTGAGGGATGGGGTGGGGGGGGAGGGCCCAGTCGGCCATTTTAGGATCTCCCAGTCAGCCCTTTGGAAGCTGCCGCCCGGTCGGCCATTTTAAGGGGGGCACGGCCATTTTGTAACATGCCTCGCCAGCCGTTTTGCAGGCGCCCGGTCAGCCATTTTGCACCCAGACACCCCCGGTGATGGCCCCGCCGGCCATCTTGTGCCCCCCCCAGCCTTGCCGCCCCACTCGGCCCTGGGCAGGGCCGCGGTCGGCCATCTTGCCGGCCCGCAGGGGGGCGGCCGGGGGGGTCACGTCTTGGCCTTGCGGCCGCGCAGGGCGGAGGCCGAGGCCGCGGGGGTGTCGGGGGGCGACGGGGACCCCCCTGCGGCGACAGCCCCCCCCGAGCGGGTGTTGGCGGCCGTGCAGCGCCGGGGGGGCTGCTGCCGCCGCTGCTGCCTCCCCCGCCGGGCCGGTGGCCGCCGGCGGCCATGTCGTGGCCCCCCCCCAGCCTGCCCGCCGGCGCCGCTTGGCTGGGGGAGGCCGCCGCCGCCCCCCCTCATCCCCGCTGCCGCCGTCCTCGGAGGATGGCGGCGGGGAGCGGCGGCGGCGCCGGCCAGGCTCCCGCTCCAGGGGGGCCATGAGGGGGGCCCCGGGATGGCGGCGGGTGCTGCGGGGGGGCGGGGGGGGCGAGACGCTGCTGTCGGGGGACGCGCGCTTGGGGGGCCGCCCCCGCCGCCGTTTGCCGGGGCTCTGGGGGGTGGCGGAGCCTCCCCGGGCTGGCCGCCCCCGCCGCCGTTTGCCAGGAGCCTCGTGGTGACGGTGGTGATGATGATGATGGTGGTGATGGCGGCGCCGCGGCCCCCCCCGCCGTTTGGGGGGACGCCCCCGGCGGCGTTTGGGGGGGCCAGGGCTGGGGCTGGGGGTGGCGGCGGCGGCAGCGGGGGGGTCGTGGGGCCGGCGGCGCCGGGGCCGGCCGGGGATGGGCGTCTCCAGCACCGTCACCAACCGGCCCGGCAACTGCCGCAGCACTTTGGCGGCCGGGCCCGGCCCCCGGCTCTGCCGGATCTCCACGTCGGCGCTGCGGCGGCGCCGGGGGGGGGGGGCCACCACCACTGCCGTGCCCCGCCCCACCCGCCGTCCCCTCCGCTGTCACGGGCGACGCCTCCGAGGGCGGTGACGTCACCGACGGCGCGTCAGACGGCGGGAGAGTCACCGGGGATGATGGCGGCGGCGGCGGCGCTTGTGACATCACCGGCGCCTGGGATGATGTCACTGGCGGCGGCGGGGTGCTGGGCGTCACCGGGGGCGGTTGCGATGTGGCGGCAGCGGCCGGGGCCGGTTGCGACGTCACGGGGAGCGGTGGCTGTGATGTGGCCGGGGCCAGCTGCGGCGTCACCGGAGGCGCCGGTGATGTCATGCGGGGCAGTTGTGACGACGTCACCGAGGCTGGTTGTGATGTCACCGGGGGGGCTGGTGGCGACGTCACGGCGGGGGGGGGCAGGAGCGGGGCGGTGTGCGATGTCACTGGGGCGGCGTTCAACGTCACTGGTGCCACTTGCGATGTCACCGACGGGGTGGCTTGTGATGTCACCGCATTAGCTTGCGATGTCACCAGGGCGGCAGTGGCCGGAGAGGCTGGGGAAGGGCGGGGGGACGTCCCTGCCCCCCGGGGGGACATCGGCGGCGTCCGCGGGGAGGTGGGGGTGACCTGGGGGGACGCTGGCGTCGCCTGGGGGGAGGCCGGGGTGGCCCGCGGGGATGGGGGGGTGGCCCGGGGGGAGGGGGGGGCAGTGGCCCGGTTGGCCGTGCCGGCAGCCCGCAGGCGCTGGCTGACACGGGTGCCAGCTCGCTCCGGGAGGGGCCGGGGGGGTCCCCGCACCCGTCGGGGACGTCGGGGTCCCCCAGGGCCTTCGTCCCCCCCCGGGGTGGCGGACGCCTGCTCCTCCTCCTCCTCCTCCTGAGGGGGCAGGCGGAAGCGGCCCCCGCCCTTGGCCTGGTCGATGTCCTTCCGCGCCGCCTCCACCTGCTCCTGGAGGGGGACACGACAGCACCCATGGGTGCCCCCGCCCCCTAGCGAGACCCTTCGCCCCACAGCACAACTCCCAGGTGGCCCCCCCCAGCCCATACTGGGGCACCCATGGGTGACCCCACCACTAAAGATGACCCCACCACTAAGGGCGACCCACGGGTGCTCCCTGCCCCATAGCAAGATCCCTGTGGGCGCCCCCACCCCAAGGCAGGACCTTCTAGGACCTCCACCACCCAACAGGACCTCCCCACCCAGGCTGTCCCCCCTGCCCCATAGCGAGACCCCGAGGGCTGCCCCCAGCCCCATAGCGTGTCCCCCCCACCCCATAGCATCCCCACCCCACACCTCTGCCTGCTTCAGCTCCTCCCGGCTGATGTCCTCCAGCGAGGCCTCCAGGAAGTTCATGGCGTAGCGCTCGATGGGGGTCAGCTGTGGAAGCGGAGGCCTGGGTCCCTCGGACACCAGGGTCCACTCGCCCCAGACCCCTGGGTCCACCCAACTGCCCCGTGGGTCCCTCCAGCCCCCCAGCCATACAAGTTCTCCTGAACCCCCCGGACACCTTGGTCCTTCCAGCCCCCCACGGAGACCTTGGTCCCTCCAGACCCCCAACCACCCCAGGTCTCCTGAACCCCCTGGAGACCTTGGTCCCTCCAGACCCCCAACCACCCCGGTTCTCCTGAACCCCCTGGACGCGTAGGTCCCCCCACAGCCCCCTGCACGCCTAGGTCCCCACCTGCTCAACCAGGGCAGCGATCTCCTGTTCCGCCTTGGAGAGCTCTTCCTCTGGCTCGGGGCCACCTCGCTCCTCCTCAGGGCTGAGGCTCTCGCTGAACTCGGCCAACGCTGCCACCCGCTCCGCCTGCGCCTGGGAGGCCGCCCGGATGTCCTCGGGGTCCTCCGCCCCACACAGCGCCTGGGGACACGGGGACATCGAAGATGATGGGGACATCAGGGACATCTGGCACGTGAGGGACACCAGGGGTGTTGGGGCCATCAGGGGCCACAGGGATGCGGGTGCTATCAGGGATGTGGTGGACATCAGGGGTGGTGGAGGCACTGGGGACATGAGGGACACGGGGGGACAGAAGGATTGCGGGGACATCAGGGATATAGGGAACATCAGGGACATCAGAGACATCAGGGATGTTGGGTCCATGAGGGAGATTGGAGCAGATCAATGGATGTGGGATGTGGGGAACATCTGGGATGTTGGGGGACATTAGGGACATCAGGGCGTTGGGGCCACTGGGGACGTGAGGGACACCAGGGGACAGGGGGATGTGGGGACATCAGGAACGTAGGGGACTTGAGGGATATCAGGGACATGAAGGACATCAGGCATGTTGGGGACATCATAGAATAGTGAGGACATCAAGTATATTGGGGGCTATCTAGGCTGTTGGGGACATTTGGGACATGAGGGACACCAAGGGACATGGGGGCCATCAGGGGACACAGGACATCAAGGGACGTGAGGATGGGGTGGCACGAGGGCGACATCGGAGGGCTGTGGGGTGACGCATGGCCCCACCTGCTCCAGGATGTGGGTGTGCCGGGTGGCCGCTGGGTCCTCGTCCTCATCGGGGGGGATGTCCCCGTCCCTCTCCTTGTCCTTCTCCTTCTCCTTATCCCTCTCCGGCTCCCGGCGTCCCGGTTCCTCTGGCGCCATGTCGAACAGCTCCCGGATCGTTTGCTGGGGGACGGCGCGGGGGGTCAGGGCTTGGACACCTGTGTCCCCCCTGGACACCCGGGTCCACCCTGCCACCACCAAGCCCTTGAGATGTGGCTCCAAGGTGGGACCTGGAGGAGGTTCCTGGCCACCTGGGTCCCCACAGGGACATCTAAGGGTGTCGCTGCCTAGACCCATGGTTTCCCCCAGACATCTGGGTCCTCAACTACCTGCTTGAAGTAGGCAGTGGTGAAGTTCCCCCCCTCGATGGCCATATCTCCCAGCATCCTCTTCTGGTTGGCCTTCTTGAGGATGTTCTCCTCCACTGTCCTTTCGCTGATGAGCCTGAGGAGGGGACAAAGCAATGGGGATGAGGTGACCATGGAGGACCTAGGCATCCGGGTGAGGACCCAACGTACCGGTAGATGTGGACGTCACGGGTCTGGCCGATGCGGTGACACCGGTCCTGGGCTTGGGCGTCCATGGTGGGGTTCCAGTCGCTGTCGTAGAAGATGACGGTGTCGGCACCCGCCAGGTTGACGCCGACCCCACCACTGCGGGTGGAGAGGATGAAGCAGAAGATGCGCTTGTCGGCGTTGAAACGTTCCATCAGGGCCTGCAGGGGGGGCAGCGTGGTGCCACCCGGACACCAGGGTCCCATGTTAGAGGAGCCCAGATGCCTGGGTGCCCCCCAAACACCTGGGTCCCTCTTGGACACCACGTTCCTCCATGGAACCCATCAAGCCCTTGAAATGTGGCTCCGAGATGGGACCATGGGGAGGTTCCTGGCCACCTAGGTCTCCACAAGGAGGTCCAAGGGTGTGGGTGCCCAGATGCCTGGGTCCTCCTGAACGCCTGGGTCCCCCCCAAACTCCTGGGTCCCCTCCTGGACAGCTGGATCCCCCTCCAAACACCTGGATCCCTCTTGGACACCACGTTCCTCCATGCCTCCATCAAGCCCTTGAGATGTGGCTCCAAGGTGGGACCATGGGGAGGTTCCTTGCCACCTGGGTCTCTACAAGGAGGTCCAAGGGTGTGGGTGCCCAGACGCCTGGGTCCTCCTGGACGCCTGGGTCCCTCTTGGACACCAGGCTCCTCCATGCCCCCATCAAGCCCTTGAAATGTGGCTCCAAGGTGGGACCATGGGGAGGTTCCTGGCCACCTGGGTCTCCATGAGGAGGTCAAGAGTGTGGTGGCCACACGCCTGGGTCCTGTCGGACGCCTGGGTCCCCTCCGGGACACCAGGTTTCTCCACGCCTCCATCAAGTCCCCAAGATGTGGCTCCAAAGTGGGACCACGGGAGGTTCCTGGCCACCTGGGTCTCCACGAGGAGGTCCAAGGGTGTGGGTGCCTGGACACCTGGGTCCCCCCATCTGTCTGGGTCCCCCCGCACCTGGCGCTGCTCCACACGGGTGCTGCCGTCCAGGCGCAGGTAGATGTGGCCGTGGTAGGTGAGGAAGCGCTCGAGGACATCGAGCATCCGGGTCATCTGGGTGAAGATGAGGACGCGGTGGGCCCCCGCCTTCAGGCGCCGCAGCAGCACGTCCAGCGTCTGCAGCTTCCCTGGGGGGGGACGCCGGCATCACTGGGGGCCACCGCCACAGGGCAGGGTGACCCCCCCTTTGGGATGGGGACGGGGCGTGGGGGGGGTGGGGACATCAGTGAGAACATCACTAGGGACATGGGACCATCAGTGGGGGCACGGGGACATCATAGGGACATCAGAGAGAACATCACAAGGGACACAAGGACATTGACATGGACACGGATGGGGACATCAGTGAGGGCATAGGGACATCAATGGGGACATCAATGGGGACATCAGCAAGGACATGGGCACATCGTTGGGGACACAGGGACATCAGCGGGGACATGGGGACATCAGAGAGAACTTGTGGCCGTCAATGCGGCCATCCCTAGGGACATGGGGATATCAGTGGGGACGCGGGGCCATCGTAAGAGACACAGGGACATCAGTGAGAACATCATGAGGGACATGGGGATGGCACTAGGGACATCAGTCCTGATCTCCCTGACACCCCCATTGTCCCCAGGTGTCCCCAACAGGATGCCTCCTACCTCCCCGATGTCCCCCATGTCCCCAACTGTCCCCAAGCGTCCCCAGGACTGGCTGAGGGGGATTAGGGGGAGACCAGACAAGTGGGTGCTTGTGCGGCACCCGGCTCCCTGATGTCCCCCGTGTCACTGACGTCCCCAACGTCCCCAATGGCCCCGACACCCTGGATGTCCCCGCTGTCCCCACATACCGCAGTCGTACTGGATGAGGCGCAGGTCGGGGAAGTGGGTGCGCATGCTGCGCAGCACCCGGTGCAGGGCTCGGCCCCGGGGCGCCAGCTCCTCCCGCAGCCGCTCCTCCAGCCGCGTGCGCTGCCGCTGCCGCCAGGGGGGGGGGCGCCCGCTGTGCAGGGCCACCCCCCGCGCCTCCACCGCCGGCAGCACGAAGATGAACCTGCGGGGGGGAGGGACACAAAAAATTAGGGACACCCTCTGGATGCCTGGGCACCCCCCACAACAGTCCTGGGCCCCCCCTCCCTGGGCACCCCCAAACCTCCTGGGCCCCCCCCTCCCAAAAATGCCTGAGTTACCCCAAAAGCCTGGATCTCCCCAGATTCCCTGGACCCGCCCACGGACACCTGGATCCCCCCCCAAAACCCCCTGACCCTCCCCCTCCCCCAACACACTTGGGTCCCCTCAAACCTCCTGGATGCCCCCCCCCCTGCCAAAAGCCTGGACCCGCCCCATGGACACCTGTGCCCCCCCCCACAAAGGTCCAGATCCCCCCAAACCGCCCCCCCCCCGGTACCTGTCAAGGAGGGGCTGGAGCTGGTGCAGGCGCTGGGGGGGGGTGAGGACAGCGTGGGCCAGGGCCCCCCCCGGGGGGGGCGTGGGGGGGGCCAGGGTGCAGAGCCCCAGAACCTCGCTGCCGTAGACGGGGGCCAGCCCGCAGCGCAGCTCGTTCAGCCGCAGCAGCCGCTCCAGCCGCTCCGCGCGGCCCCGCACACGCTTGGCCTCCAGGGACTCCTGCCGGGGGGAAGCGGCGCACATGTGGGTGGGTGACCCCCCCCCTGCCCCGGCACCCCAGACCCGCCCCCCCAGTACCCCCAGTGCTCCCAGAGCAGCCCCAACACAGCGCATCCCCTTCCCCGCTTCACCTCCAGCACCCGCTGTGGGGAAGGGGGATGTGGAGGGGGGAGACAAACGGGTGGTGGTGTGGGAATGATCCCCAGACCCCCCGGCACCCCAGAACCCACCCCCCGCCCCCCCCCAGTGCCCCCAGAGCAGTCCCAGCATCCCCATCCCAGGGCATCTCCCCCAATCCCTTCTTAGCCCCTGCCAGAGGGACGCCAGGGTGCCCCCCCCCCGCCAATGTGTGCCCGCCCGAGTCCCCTACCCCCCCACGGAACCCGCCCCCCACCTATGGGTGCCCCTCCAATTCCCCCTACCCTGCTATAGGACCCCCCACCTGTGGACACCCCCCCAAATCCCTCTTACACCCCCACAGGGACCCCAGGGTGTCCCCCCACCCATGGGTGCCCCCTCAATCCCCCTTACCCCCCCATAGACAGCCCCTCCAGTGCCCCCCACCCATGGGCATCCCCCCAACCCCCTCCCCTTACGCCCATAGCCCCCCCATAGCTACCCCCGCCTATGGGTACCCCCCCCCCATTTCCCAGGGTCCTTACCAGGTAGAAGGGGGAGCGTGGGGGGGGTGGGGGCTGGCGGCGGGGGGGGCGGCCGAGGGGGAGCAGGTGCTGGGGGGGGGCTGGGCCCCCCCAGCCCCTCAGGCTCCTCTCGAGGGGGAGCGGTGGCGGCGGCAGCGGCAGCCAGGGGGGTGGCGGTGGGGGGGGGCGGCAGGGGGGGCAGCAGGTGCTGCAGGGGAGAGAGAAAGAGGGGGGGGTCGGGGTCGGGGCTGACGGCACCTGGGGGAGCCACCCCACGGTGTTGGGGGGCACCCAGGACTGGGGGGGGGGGCCCAGAGAGTCAAGGGGCACCCATGGATTGAGGGGGGGGGCCCAGGACCATGTGGGAGGTGTGGGGGGGGGCCCAGGGGATCAGGAGTCACCCAGGGGTGCAGGGGGGGGGCCCCCAGCATCAGGGGACCCCAAGGTGGTGGGGGGGCACACAGGGCCATGCAGGGGGACCCCAAGAGTTGGGGGGGGGGGCCAGAGGGGTGGGGGGCACCCAGAGGTACTGGGGGCAGAGAGGGGGGGGGCGGTCAGACACTCACCCATCACATCGGGTCCGGCTGCGGTGGCGGCAGGGGCGGGAGGAGGAACGATGCCAGTGGGGGGGGGCGCGGGCACCACCCGCAGGAGGGGTCGAGTGGGGGGGGCTGGGGGGGGTCGTGGAGTGGGTGGGGGGGCCGGGGGGGGTGCGGGGGGGGCCGCCAGCCCATCACGGGGGGCCTGGCGCACCACGATCTTCACCACCCCCCCGCTGTTCACCAGCGGCGTCGGCACTGGGGGGGGGGGGGGGGAAACTGGTCAGACACACCCCCCCGAAAACAACTGACACCCCCCCCCAGCACCCAGAGGCACCCAAAATAGTCCTGAGGGGGCTCTGGGGGGAATCCCAGGGGGCTCTGGGGGGGTCCAGGGGGACTTAGGGGCACCCATGGGGGTCTGGGGGGGTCCCAGGGGGGTTCAAGGGGGCTCAGGGTCACACAGGGAGGTCTGGGGGGGGGCTCAAGGACACCAAGAGGGGTCTGGTGGGGACTCAGGGGCATCCAGAGGGGGTCCAGGGGGCACCCAGTGGGGTCTGGGGGGGTCTAAGGGAGCTTAGGGGCACCCATGGGGGTCTGGGGGGGGGGGTGTGGTGTGTCAAGGGTACCAGGGAGGGTCTGGATGGATCCCAGGGGCACCTGGGGGGGGGTCCAGGGAGCAACCAGAGGGGTCTGGGGGCGTTCAAGTGGGCTCAGGGTCACCCAGGGGGGTCTGGGGGGGCTCAGAGGCACCCAGAAGGGTCTGGGGGGTTCCAGACGCACCCAAAGGGGTCTGGGGGAGGGGGCTAATGGCACCCAGAAGCTCCTGGGAGGGGTCCAAGGGAGGGTTAGGGGCACCCGGGGGTGGTCTGGGGGGGTCCAAGGGGTCTTAAGGGCACCCAAAGGGGTGCTGGGTGGTTTCCGAGGCACCCAGAGGGGTTTCTGGGGGGTCCCAGCAGTCTGGGGGGCTCAGAGGCACCCAGAGACACCCCCCCCTTACCTTGGGCAGTGGCGATGGGGAGGCCGATGGTGGGGGGCTGGGGGGAGGTCCCGGCGGGGGGGGCCCCGGTGGGGGCCGTGGGGGCAACGGGTGCCAGCAGGGTGACCTGGGCGGGGGGGCCCAGGAGCGGGTGCTGCCCCCCGGCCGCCACCAGATGCACCACGTTCCCTATGGGGGTGAGACAAGGGGGTGTCAGGGGGCACCCCAAACCGCCCCCCCGGCCCCAGTTTTAGGGTTCCCCCACCCACCTTTGTGGGTCCCTCCCACCCATTTTAGGGTTCCCCCACCTACCTTTGGGGGTTGTGTCCCCCCCATTTTAGCCCCACCCCCATTTTAGGGTCCCCCTACCCACCTTTGGGTGGTCCCCCCCCATTTTAGGCTCCCCACAACCATTTTAAGGCCCCCCCCAGCCCTTGGGGGTGGCCCCCCGCCCCTCATTTCAGGGTCCCCCCCACCCCTCAAGGTTCCCTCCCCCATCAGTAGGAGCTCCCCTCCCCATTTTGGCCCCGCCCTGCCAATTAATGACCCCCCCATTAATACCCTCCCCCAATTAATGACACACACCCCCCTCCAATTAATGACCCCCCCATTTTAGGGGTGCAGCTAAGAAGGCACAGATCACCGCGTTCCGCCTCCCCTGTAACACCCCCCACCCCCTTTCTCCAACCCAGGAGGTTAAAATGGGGGACTGGGGCAGTAATAACACCAGGGCTCAGCAAGGGGGGGGGCGTCCCCCAAACTTACGTGGGAGGCCACGGGGGGGGGCGAGGGCCAGGTGCCGCAGGGGAGGGGCAGCCAGGGTGAGTTTGCTGCCCTGCAGCTGCAGGGTGAGGGGTTTGGCCCCCCCTGGGGGGGCAGCCCCCCCGCCTCCAGGGGCCCCCCCGGGCCGCTGGGCCAGCGCCGCCAGTTGCCCGATGCTCACCACCTCGCCGGCTACCGGGGGGGGAGGGCACACATTTAGGGCCTCCCCACCCACCTTTGTCAGTCATCCCTCCCCCCCATTTTATAGTCCCCCCACCCACCTTTGTTGGTCCCCCTGCATTTTAGGGTCTCCCACCCACCTTTAGGCCCCCCCCCCCATTTCAGGGTCCCCCCACCCATTTGGGGGTCCCCCACCCACCCTTGGCGGGAGGCCCCCCCAATTTTAGGGTCCCCCCAGTAATTTGTTCCCTCCCCCCACCCATTTTAGGTTCTCGCCCTGAAACAAAGCAGTGAGGGGGTGTTGGAGGGCAGGGGAGGGGGAGTGCTACTCACAGGGCAGGCGGGCTTGCATGTCGGGGGCCAGCAGTAGCCGCTGGGGGCCGGGGCCAGGCAGGGCATAGGCAGCCAAGGGGGCCCCCCCTTTGCCCCCCAAACTGGGGGGGGGCTGAGGGGGGCGGGGGGCACCGGCAGCAGCGGTGGGGGGGGGGGCGGCCAGAGGAGCAGGGGGCAGGGCTGCAGGGAGGGGAGAGGTTAAGAGAAGCCCTGCCCACTAGCCACAAGCCCTGCCCATGTAGCCCACCCCCCCCCCAGCCCCCTTGGGCAGAGCCCGGGGCCACGGGCTAGCCCCGCCTCCTTTAAATAAGCCCCGCCCACCACAGAGACATGAATGGCCTGTAAGCCGTGCCCCTTCAGCCAATCCCCGCCCACGTCTCCCCCTCAAGCCCCACCCACCTCTGGCCAGGCCACGCCCCCGCTTTAAGCCCCGCCCATTCACCAAGCCCCACCCCCTCTTAGGCCCGGCCCACCCGCCATTCACACCCATTCACTAAGCTCAGCCCCTTTTAAGCCCCGCCCACCCCACTCCCGCCCTCTCACCGTGGGCGGGGCCGGCGGGGGGCGGAGCCAGCGCAGGCAGCAGTGTGGGCGCAGCCCGGGGCGGGGCCGCCAGGGCCAATCCCAGCCCCAGCCCCAGCCCCGCCCCCCCAGGGGGCAGCAGGGGGGCAGGGCCAGTGGTGGCAGGGGGTGGGGCCCCACCGGCGGGAGGGGCGGGGCCTATGGCGGGAGGGGCGGGGCCGGTGGTCAGGAGAGCGGGGCCAAGGGTGACACCACCGGAGGGGGCGGGGCTAACCAGCAGGGGGGCGTGGCCAGCAGGCGGAGGGACATGGCCAGCGGGCTGGGGGGCGTGGCCAGGCGGCGGGGGGGCATGGCCGAGGGGCAGCACCCCCAGGGGGGGCCCCGCCCCCGGGTGGGGGGCGTTGAGCAGGAGCACCGCCCGGCTCTCGGCCTTCGGGATTGGCTGCAGCATCCTGGGGGGGGGGGACGGGGTGTCACACCCCCGGCCCCACCCCCAAGCACCCTGCCCCACCCACCGTACCCGGACCCTCCCCCCACGCCCGCTAAGGGGATGTCCCCAAGGGTCCCACCACCGTCTCATTGACCCCGTGGTGTCCTCGAAGCCATCCCCAGTGTCCCCAGAAGCACCCACGGTGTCCCCAAGGGCGCCCTGCCACGCCCAAGGAGCTCCACCACCATCTCATTAACCCCCTGGTGCCCACGATGTCCCCAAGACCATCCCAAGTGTCCCCAAGGCCACACATGGTGTCCCCGAGGGTCCCACCACCATCCCAGTGACCCCAAGGCAACCATAGTATCCCCAAGGCCATCCCAGTGTCCCCAAGACCCCTGGTGTCCCCGAGGACCCCACCACCACCTCAGTGCCCCCAGGCTGCCGCCAGTGTCCCCAGGGCCACCCCCGTGTCCCCCTCACCGGTTGACTTTCATGCGGACGGGCTTGGGGCGCGGGGGGGGGTCGGGGGCAGCGGCGACGTCCTCGACCAGGCGACGCGTCACCCGCCAGCGGGGCAGGAAGGTGTCAGTGGCGTAGCGGGACACCCGGCCCTCCAGGGTCACCAGATCAAACAGCCCCATGTCCACGTGCTGGGGACAATGACAGGGTGGCCTGTGTCACCTCAGACCATCTCCATGTCACCTGTGTCCCCATACGCCCGGCCCCATGAGCCACGTGGCTGTGTGGCCCCATGGCCTCAGTGCCCCCAGAACTGTCGCCAGAGAGACACGGGGCCGTGCTGGGGACCCTGGGTGTTGGTGACAATGACGTGGTGGCCTGTGACACCTGGGGCCACACCTGCATCTAGCCTGTGTTCCCATCACTTTGGCCAAGAAAACCTTAAGCCACCTGGCTGCTGCGTCCCCATGGCCTCTATGTCCCCAGAAGTGCCATCACAGATCATGCTGGTGTCCCCAGGTGCCAGCACACCCTGCGTCACCTTGGGCCACCCCCACATCTCAGCCGGGTCCCCAGAACCCTGCTCAAGAAGACCCCGAACCCTGCACCTGGTGCACCTGAGGTCCTGTGTGTCCCCAGAAGTGCCACCACAAAGACACAGGACCACGCTAGTGACCCCAAATGCTGGTGACAACGACAGGATGGCTTCTGCCACCTCAGGCTATCTCCAAATGTCATCGATGTCCCCATTATCCTGTCCAAGAAGACCTTGAACCCTTCACGTGATGCTTCCCGTGTCCTCTACCTCCCCAGAAGTGCCACCACAAGGCCACCCTAGTGCCCCTGGGTGCTGCCGACACCACCAGGGCATCCAACACCACCTCGAACCACCTCCCGCTGCCCCCCCAACCTCCTCCCCAGACCAACCCCATTGGCGTGTCATCCCCCCCCCCGGCGTTGTCACCTTGAAGGGGTCGGGGTCGAGGGCACGGAGGACGAGGGAGGCGGTGACGAAGCAGATGCCCTCGGTGATGAAGGGCGAGTGGACGGGCCGGGGCTCGAAGAGGTCGGGGTGGTTGCACACCTTGCGCAGCTGCATCAGCACGTTGATGACGCTCATGAAGTGACCGCTGGCCAAAGTGGCCTTGGTGCTGCCGAGAGGGGGACAATGGGCAGGTTGCGGGGGGGGTTGGGGGGCGCAAGGTGACACGTGGGGACACGCTGGGGACGTGCTACCCACCTGGCTTGGCCCATGAAGTCATCGTAGAGGTAGCGCTGGCGCTTGGAGAGACGGCACTTGAGGACGTGCTCGTACTTCTTGGGCATCTGCTTCTCCACGTCCACCTTCAGCCGCCGCAGGAGGAAGGGGCGGAGCACCTGGGGGAGCAGCCAATCAGCTGCCACCTTGTTGGGGGGTTCCGTCCAACAAAACAGGGGTGACACCTCCCTCCTCCCCCCCCAAAATAAGGTGGGGTGGGAGGAGGGACCAGGGGGAGGTGGGGAATGGGGTGAGGGTCACCCCCACTGTGGAGTTGGGGGGAGGTGACAAATGGGGGGGTACCCCTGGCTAGCTGTGCCCCAAAATGGGGGCCCCCCCAAAGTGGGGACACCCAGACCCAGCTGCACCCCAAGACTGGGGGTCACCCCCCCAGGTACACCCCAAACCAGGGACCACCCTCCCCCACCTTCCCCAACCTCTGACCCAAACCAGGCCCCCCCCCCCCCCCACAAACCCGCCCCCAGAGCGGGGGCTCAAACCCCTCCCCGCCGCCGCCCCCCCCCCCCCCCCCCAAATTTTTGCGGTGCCCCCCCACCTTGTGGAGGCGCTTGACGAGGCTCTCGTTGTACTCCTGGCTGCCCTCGATCATGCCGGTGAGGGGGTTGGAGAACCACTCCTTGAACTCCCGGTGGGACTGGAAGACGCGGGGCATCAGGAAGTGCATGAGGGACCACAGCTCCATCAGGCTGTTCTGCAGCGGCGTCCCCGTCAGCAGCAGCCGCCGCTGGCTGCAGGGGAGGCAACGCCCGGTCAGCACCCACGGGTGCCCCCCCGGGAGGGAAAAGAGAGCACCCATGGGGGTCCCCCATGCACCTATGGGTACCCCCAGGCAGCTACAAGGCACCCATGGGTGCTCCTGGGGGGCTACAGAGCCCCCATAGGCAGCTACAAGGCACTGGCAGGGCACCCATGGGGATCCCCCAGGGTGCCCCCAACACTCTCAGCACCCCAGGCCGTTTGCCATCACACGTGGCTTCCTGAGCGCCCCCAAGGAGCCCCACAGCCCCTTTGGGTGGCCCCCCAGCACCCACGGGTGCCCCCAGCATCTCCAGGGTGCCCCAACATCCCAAAGACCCCCAACATCGCCAGCGTGCCCCAACACCCTCAGCACCACAGGCCGTTTGCCGTCACACGTGGCTTCCTGAGCACCTCGAGGTGTCCCACAGCCCCTTGGGGTGGCCGCCCAGCACCCATGGGTGCCCCCCAGGACCTGTTGAAGTTGAGGAGTGACTGCCACCGCTGGGACTTGAAGTTCTTGATGTTCTGGGCCTCATCCAGGATCAGGTACTTCCAGTTCTTCCGGCGGAAAGCCTGGTGGTCCTGCAGGACCAGCTTGTAGGAGGTGATGCACACGTGGAAGGCATTGGGTTTGGTCCAGCCCTGGGTGGGGGGCACCCATGAGGGTCAGGGGGGGGAGGTCAGGGGACCCCCCCCCCACCCCACGGGGGTTGGGGTTCACCTGCCGCTTCAGCCGGCGCTCCTTCTGCGCCCCGTAGTAAGTGAGAATCTTGAAACTGGGGCACCAGCGCTTCAGCTCCATCTCCCAGTTGAGCATCACGCTGGTGGGCACGATGATGAGGTGGGGGCCCCAGCTGCCTGCGGGGAGGGGGGGCGGTGTTAGGAGAAGGCGTGAGGGGCACCCATGGGTGCTGGGGGAGCCCGTAGGGACGTACAGAAGCTACAGAGAGCCTACAGCACCCATGGGTGATGAGAGAGCCCACAAAGACCTACTGATCCTACAAGCAGCCTACAGCACCCATGGGTGCTCAGGGAGTCCATGAAGACCTACAGACCCCATAAGGAGCCCACAGCACCCAGCGGTGCTCAGAGAGACCATGGGGACCTACAAAGCTACAGCACCCTACAGCACCCATGGGTGCTCAGGGAACACATGAGAATCTACAGACCCTACAAAGACCCCACAGCACCCAAAGGTGCCCAAGGAGAACACAGACAGGGCATAAAGTCCCCACAAACGCTCTACAACACCCAAAACCAACCTAGATGAGTTCTAAAGAACCTACAACAACCCCACAGCACCCGAGGGTGCTCAGATTGGCCCGAGACCCTACAAAGGTGCCCAAGGAGAACCTAGATGGGCCTTAAAGACCCCATAAACACCCTGGAGCACCCAAGGGTCCCCAAGGACAACCTACGTGAGCCCTACAAAGCCCCCACAGCACCCAAAGGTGCCCAAGCAGCTCCCACCCAAGACGCCCAGCACCTCCCAAGGCCCAGCAGAGGCCAGGGACCTCCCAGGCAGGTGGGTGGGGGGCACCCCTCACCCTTCTCGCAGGCGAGATGGGCCAGAAGGGAGATGGTCTGGATGGTCTTGCCCAACCCCATCTCATCGGCCAAAATCCCGTTGAGTTTCTTCTCGTACATGGTGACCAACCAGTCCAGCCCGATGTGCTGGTACTCCCGCAGGGTGCCCCGGAGCAGGTGGGGGATGGGCGTCTTCACCTGGAGGGGGGGGGGCGGTCAGAGGTGGGTGACCCCCTTCCCACAGCACCCATGGGCGCTGGGTGGGCCGGGGAGGGGTTACCTGGGTGGTGGCCAAGGTGTAGCCCTTGGGTTGGAGGCTCTCGGCAGCGGCAGCAATGTCGGTGATCTCCTTCTTGGGGGTGGTGGAGGGAGGCTGGGGGGCAGTGGGCGGGGGCCCCCCTGGGTGCTCTTGGATGCCCAGGGGCGGGGAAGGGTCCTCAGCAGCGGGAGCACCCGCCTCGGTCTCCTCCGGCTCCTCTTCCTCCTCCTCTTCCTCCTCCTCTTCTTCCTCCTCTTCCTCTTCTTCATCTTCCTCCTCTTCCTCCTCATCCTCGTCCTCGTCCTCCTCCTCCTCGTCATCGCTCTCGGCTGCCGGTGAGTCTGGGGGGGGTGGAACACAGGCGCTGGGAGCGGGGCCAGGGGCAGCACCCATGGGTGGCTCTACGGTACCCAGGGGTGGTCTCTAGGACCCGGGGGTAACCCTATGGGACTGGGTGAGGGTCTCTAGGACCCAGAAATGACCTATGGCACCTGGGTGGGGGTCTCTAGGATCCAGGGGTGGCCCTTGTGACACCCGGTGGTGTCCCAATAGCACTGCGTGGGGGTCCCTAGGAACCGGGGGTGGCCCTATGGCACCTGGGTGGGGGTCTCCAGGACTCAGGAGTGGCCCCATGGCACCCAGGGGTGACCCTATGGCACCCGAGTGGCCCTATGCCATTGGGTGGGGGTCTCTAGGACCCAGGGGTGACCCTATAGCACCGAGGGGGCCCTATAGCACCCGTGAGGGCCCCGCCCCCCCCAGCACCCCGGGGTGTCCCTACCCGAGCGGGTGCTGCTGGCGCCGGGGGGGGAGTCGCAGTCGGAGTCGGCGAAGGCGCCGGCGTACTGCTGCAGCAGCTCCTCCATCGGCAGCGCCCCTGCGGACACGCACACGCCTCAGCACGCCTCGACACGCCTGGCACGCGTGGGGCACAGGCAGGGCAGGGGGCACCCTGGGTGGGGGTCTCTAGGACCCAGGGCACCCCCTGCTCTCACACACGTGTGTCCCTGCGTCCCAGCACACACGTGTCCTCGCATCTTTGCGTATATGTTTGCGTGTCCCCCGCGTCCTCGCACGCGTGCGTCTATATGCTCCTGCACAGGGGTGTCCCCGCACGCGCACGTCCTGGTGTTCGGACACACATCCCCATGTCCTGGGACACGTGTCCCCGTGTCCCTGCGTCCCCCCACACCTGTCCCTGCACATGCACCTCCCTGTGTCTCCCCACACGCTCGTCCCCTCACACGCGTCTGTGTCCCCTGCACACGTGTCCCCCTGCCCCCCATCCCTGCAAGTGCATGTCCCCACGCCCCCCAACACACGTGTCTCCGTGTCCCTGCACATACGTGTCCTTGTCCCACATGTCCCCCTGGGGCGTGTGGGTGCTAGGGGGCACCCGTGGGTGTGGGAGGGCACCCGTGGGTGCTGAGGGGGCTCCCATGGGGGTGGAGGGGCACCCACGGAGGGGTGGGGGAGCACCCATTGGCACTGGGGGACACTCATGGGTTCTTGGTGGGGGGCTCCCATGGGGGTGGGGGGCACCCATGGGTGCTGGTGGGGACCCATCAGTGCTGGGGGGCACCCATGGCTTCTGGTGGGGGGCTCCCACAGTGGAGGGGGGGGGATGACTCGTGTGCTGGGGGGCACCCATGGGTGGGGGGGCTCCCGTGGGTGCTGTCCCTACCCTCGCGGGCCAGGTCGTCCAGCTCCTGCTTGTGGTCGACGTCACCCTCCAGTCGCTCCTGCGCCGCGATTGTCTCCTCCTCGTCCTCGCCTGCACAGGGACGTTGGCCCGAGGTGGGGGGGCATCAGCCCCGGGGGGGCAGGTGACAGGGTACCCAAGTTGGGGGGTGAGAGCCCTGGGGGACCCAGCCCAGGGGATGCAGCAGAGCCAGGCGGGTGACAGTAGCCCCAGGAGAGGTGACAAACCTCAAGGACAGGTGACAGAGCCCCTCAACTGGGTGACAGCCCCCAAGGACAGGGGACAGCGCCCCTGGGCAGGGGACAGAGCCCCTCATCTGGGTGACAGACCCTTGCTGATGGGTGACAGAGCCCAAGACAGGTGACAGAGGCCCAGAAATGGGTGACAGAGCCCAAGGATCGGTGACAGAGCCCCCGTGTGTCATCCCCCCCCCACCCCGTCCTCACCTTCCTCCTCCTCAGCCGCAAACTCCTCGTCTTCCTCGCGGGGCTCCCAGGGCCGCTTGCTCCTCCGCAGCAGCGCCTGGGGGTGATGGGGGGTGACAAAGGGGTGACAAAGGGGTGACGGGGGGGGTCTCCAAGTCGGGGGACAGGGTGGGGGGGGTACCTGGGGGGGCAGGGAGCCCAGCAGCTCCTCCAAGGGCACCTCCCCCTCCCGGCAGCACCCCTCGGGGAGGGGACCCTCGGTGACATCCTCGTCCAGTGGCTCCGTGTCCCCGTCTGCGGGAGTAGGGGGGAAAGGGGGGGTCAGCACCCATGGGTGGCCCTGGGAGCTCCTTGTCCCCTCCCCTCCAGGGGGCTCTATCCCCTCCCCAGCACCCATGGGTGGCCCCATCCCGCTTTTCCCTGTCCCCATTGAGGGACTACGTCCCCTCTGTCCCCTCTCCAGCCCCCCTGGGTGCCCCGTGCCCCCTCCTGTGTCCCCATGTCCCTGTCTGTCCCCAGCACCCCTGGGTGCCCCTGTGTCCCCATGTCCCCCCCTCCCCAGCCCCCCTGAGTGCCCCATGTCCCCTCCTCTGTCCCCGTGTCCCCAGCACCCCTGTGTGTCCTGTGTCCCTGTGTATTCCCAAACCCCCTAGGTGCCCCTGTGTCCCCATGTCCCCAAATGCCCTCACCCCTCTCCCCAGTGTCCCCAGCCCCCCAGGTGCCGCTGTGTCCCCTCCTGTGTCCCCAGCACCCCTGGGTGCCCCAAGTCCCTTCCTGCATCCCCGCGTCCCCAAGTGTCCCCTCCTGCGTCCCCATGTCCCCAAGTGTCCCCAGCCCCTGTGTCCCCAACCCCCCTGGGTGCTCCAATGCCCCCTCCTGTGTCCCCATGTCCCCAACCCCCCTGCATGCCCCATGTCCCTCCCTGCACCCCCACCTCCCCAAGTGTCCCCCACCCCTCTGGGTGCTCCTGTGTCCCCCGGGCTGTCCCTGTCCCACCCCTCCCCCCCCCCCATCCCCCCGTCCCCACGGCGGTGGCCCCACCTTGCGGGGGGAGGTGGCGGTGGGGGTTGGGGGGGCCGCGGCGGGGGGCATTGAGGCTGCGGCTCAGGAGGTCCGAGTACTTCTCGGTCTGGCCCACGATGAAGTCCAGCTGTAGGTCCAGGGCCTTCTTCCGCTTCTCCTCCAGCCGGGACTGCTGCTTGAACTGCACCACCTGGGCCAGCACCCACCAATCAGCACCCACCAGCCACCACGGGTCACCAACAGCCATCGTGCGTCACCCAACGGTCATCGTGGGTCACCCAACGGCCATCCAACGGCCACCACGGGTCAGCAACAGCCACCCAAGGTCACCCAATGGCCGTCAGGGGTCAGCAACAGCCCCCCAAGGTCACCCAACGGCCATCACGGGTCAGCAATGGTCACCCAATGTCATGCAACGGCCATCATGGGTCAGCAATGATCACCCAATGTCAACCAACGGCCATCGCGGGTCAGCAATGGCCACCCGAGGTCCACCCATCATGGGTCAGCAATGGTCACCCAACAGCCATCACGGGTCATTAACAACCATCCAAGGTCATCCAACACCCACCACAGGTCAGCGACGGCCACCCAATGACCACCGTGGGTCGCTAACAGCCACCCGAGGTCACCCAACAGCCATTATGTGTCAACAACAGCTATGCAATGTCATCCAATGGCCACCATGGGTCAAAAACAGCCACCGTGGGTCAGCAACAGCCACCCAATGATGACCATGGGCCATTAACAGCCACACAATGCCATGCAACGACCACCATGGGTCACCAATAACCACTCAAAGGCCACCAAGGGGCAGCAACGTCCACCCAAGGTCATGCAATGACCACCACGGGTCACAAGCAACTACCCAATGACCACCATGGACCATTAACAGCCATGCAAGGTCATCCAACGGTCACCACGGGTCACCAACAGCCACCCAGTAACCACCACAGGCCATTAACAACCATCCTGTATCACCCAATGACCACCATAAGTCACCAACAGCCACCCAATGGCTATCATGGGTCACCAATGGCCACCCAATGTCACCCAATAGCCATCACGGGTCACCAACAGCCAGCCAAGGTCCCCCAACAGCCATCATGTGGCATTAACAGCCATTCAATGTTACCCTACGGCCACCATGGGTCAGCAACAGCCACCCAAGGTCACCCAACGGCCACCATGGGTCATTAACAGCCATCCCACGTCATCCAATGGCCACCACAGGTCACCGATGGCCACGATGGGTCAGCAATGGCCACCCAATGTCACCCAATGACCACCACAGGTCACCAACAGGCATCCAATGTCACCCAACTGCCACCCAAAGACCACCATGAGTCATTAACAGCCATCCACTGTCATCCACTGGCCACCACGGGTCACCAATGGCCACACAACGTCACCCGATGGCCATCACGAGTCATTAACAGATATCCAATGTCATCCAATGGTCACTATGGGTCACCAACGGCCACCCAAAGTCAGCAGAGACCACCACGGGTGAGCAACAGCCACCCGAACTCACCTGATGGTCACCACAGGTAAGCAATGGCCACCCAATGTCATCCAATGGCCACCACAGGTCACCAATGGCCACCCAACGGCCACCAAGGATCAGCAACGGCCACCCAACGGCAACCACAGATCAGCAATGGCTACCTAAGGTCGTCTGATGGCCCCCATGGATCACCAATGGCCACCCAATGGCCACCAAGGGTGGCCAAGAACCACCCAACGCCACTCAGTGGCCACCCAACAGCCACCATGGGCAACCACCAGCCACCCAACGGCCACCAAGGGTGGCCAAGAACCATCCAATGCCACTCAATGGCCACCCAACAGCCACCCAGTGGCCACCAAAGGCAATCAATGGCCCACCACCAGCCACTGTAGGTGACCACCAGCCACCAGAAGGACCCACTGGCCACCATGGAGCCTGACAACCATCCATGGGCCACCACAACGGACCAATGGCCACCCAATGGCCACCAAGGGCACCCACGGGCCACCTACTAACCACCATGGGCATCCACTGGCCAACCACCCACCAGCCACTATGGGCACCCACTAGCCGTATGCTGCAGCACTAAAACAGCAAGGCAAAATAGCCACCAACGGTGATGGTGGCCATCCAAGAGAACTTAGTAGCCTAGTGAGCTTTGAAGAGGTGCTGCTGAGCACTCTTGGGTCTCCCAGGGGTAGTGGCCACCCGAAGGAATTTGGTAGCCCAGATGTACTGCTGGGCCCCCTTGGCTGCTCCAGGAGTTAGTGGCCACCCAGCAAAGGCCGATAGCCCAGTGAATGACCAGGCTGGAAAGGAACTGAGGGTGGGGACACCCAATAGGTGGTAGCCACCCAGGAGTTTTGGTAGTCCAGCAGTGGTAGGTCGTGGGGTGTCAAACACCTTTATGTGGTAGCTGTTTAAGGGGATTGGTAGCCCACAGCGATGAGTACGTGGTGCTGTGCACCCATGGGTGCCCCAGGAGGTTGGTGGCCACCTGAGATAGTTTGTTAGCCCCGTGGCAGTCATGCTGGGAGAAAATTAGGTGCTAAGCACCTTTGGGTGTTCCAGAGCATGGTGGCCACACAGACTAATTTGGTAGGCAGGAACGTGGTGCTGGGCACCCGTGGGTGCCCTGGAGCTGATGGCCACCCAGGAGCTGTTGGTAGCTCAGGAGCGGCCAGGCTCAAAAGCACCAGAGTATTAAGAACCTTTGGGTGCCTCCCACCTTGGTAGCCACCTAGAAGCCTTGGTGGCCACTCACAAACATTGCTAACCCATGGGTGGCCACAGACATGCTGCCAAACACCCATGGGTGCCCTGGAGCTAGTGGCCACCCAGGAGCTGTTGGTAGCCCAGGGGTGGCCAGGCTGAAAAGCGCCAGAGTACTAAGAACTTTTGGGTGCCCCCCAGCTTGGTGGCCACCTAAAAGTCTTGGTGGCCCATGGGCGGCCACAGACATGCTGGGTCTGTGGAGTGCCCTGGAGCCCAAATGAACTCTTTAAGTGTCAAGACATTAGCCATGCCTGAGTGCCCCAAAATTTGCTAGCCGGCAAGAAGACCTAGTAGCCGCTGAAAAATGTTGGTGGTCTACAAGTAGCTAGGTGTGTCCTGCTAAGCACCTATGAGTCCTCAGTGGGTGGTGGCCACCTGCTGAGGGGTGGTGGCCCAGGAGTGGTCAGGCATGTGCCACAGGGGTGGTAGCCACCTAGTTCTTCCCCACCCAAAGCAAAACATCCAAGAACCTTGGTGACACACAAAGACCACGAGAAGCCACCTATGGGTGGGCGTCACCATGGGTGGGGGGGGGGTCCTCACCTTCTCCACGTTGCTCCAGAACTGCTTGACCTCCTTGGCGATGGCGGCGGCCACCCGGCGCAGCTTGGCCTGTTCCTCCCGCTTGGCCCGTTCCTCCTTCTGCCGCTGCTCCTCGTGGTGACGCATCACCATCCGCACCACCTGGGGGGGGCACCCGTGAGTGGGGATGGCACCTATGGGTGGGTGGCACCCACCAGGAGGGACCTCCAAGTACCCAAGATGGGAAGGGGCTACTGAAGAGCTGAGCCTCCTCCAAACTCCCCTGAGATGCCACCACAGATTCTCTAGGGTGGTTGAACCTTCTCTAAAGCTCCTCCAAACCCCCCGGAGATGCCACCACAGATTCTCTAGGGTGGCTGAACCTTCTCTAAAGCTCCTCCAAACCCCCCTGAGATACCACCAGAGATTCTCTGGGGTGGTTAAACCTTCTCTAAAGCTCCTCCAAACTCTTCTGAGATGCCATCACAGACTCTCCAAAGAGTTGACCCTCAACCAAAGTTCCTCCAAATGCCTGAGATGCCACCAGAACTTCTCTGGGGGGCTGAACCTTCTCTAAAGCTCCTCCAAACTCTTCTGAGATGCCACCAGAGCTTCTCCAAAGAGTTGAACCTCAACCAAAGTTCCTCCAAACCCTGCTGAAATGCCACCAGCACTTCTCCAAACAGTTGAACCTCCCGTAAAGCTCCTCCAAACCCCTCTGAGATGCCACCAGAGGTTCTCCAAGGGGTTGAACCTCCTTCAAACCCCTCCAAGATGCCACCAGAGGTTCTCCAGTGTCTCCTACTGGGTTTAGCCTCCCCCATTGGCCAAGAAGAGGGTGGGGCCCCTACCTTGCGGGCCACGCCCCTCTTCCAACGCCGTTCCTGGGCAAAGTCGGCAGCCAACCACTGCATTTCCTCGCAGAGATAGTCCCAGTGGACCTTGGGTCGGGCCGGTTCTGGGACTTTGGGCAACCGTCGTAAGGACCAGAAACCTTCACGCTTCATCTCCGCCACCCGGTGCTCCACCTCCGCCTCCTGGAGGGGGGGGGGGGGGGCACGGCGGAAGGTCAACCACACCCCAAAACCCCCCAAAATCACCCCAAAATCCCCACGCGGCAGCAGAGATTCTCCAAGGGCTGATATAGGGTTAGATCAGGTCAAATCACCCCCCAAATCACCTTAAATTGCCCCAAAAAATGGGTCTAGAAAAAGATAGAAATTCTCCAGGGGCTTCTGTACGACTGAGCCACCCCCCAAGTGCCCCCCAGATGATATGTGGGACTCTCCAACGCCACCTATGGGGCTGAGCCCCCGAAGTGACCCCCAGGTGCCTCCCAAGCCCCCCTCAGATGACACACAAGACTCTCCAGTGCCAGCTATGGGGCTGAGCCCCCCAACCCCCCCAGATGACACTGAAGACTCCCCAGTGCCTGCTGTAGGGCTGAGCCACCCACCAAGTGTCCCCCAATGCCCCCCCCGGAGGAGGACTCTGGGCCCCGAAGCCAAGGTGTGGGGGGGCTGGCGCTTACATGCTTGGCCTGCTCGGCAATCTCAGCGTGGGTCTTGTCCCAGAGGCTGGGTGGCTCCGGGGGGCCGGGGGGGCCATCGGGGCGGGGGGGGGCCGGCGAGGAGGCGGGGGGCGAGACGCTGCCGGGGGAGCCCGAGGAGGCGGGGGACACCGGGTTGCTGCCCGTCATTCTGGCCGGGGGGAGCTGGGGGGGGACAATGACATGGGGAGGGGGGGTCAGGTTTTGAGGGGAGGTGGGGCTGGGGGGTAAATCTTGGAGGGGGGGAAACAGGGGTCGGGGATGGGGTTTGGGGGGGGGGGCATGAGGGGGAGTTTGGTGGGGGGCTATAATGGGGTGGGGGGATGAGAGGAGTTTGGGGGGGGCTATGGGGAGTTGGGGGGGTCTTAGAAGTCTCTAAGGGGACATGGGTGGGTTTGGGGGGGGCCATAGGGAGAATCTGAGGGGGTGCCTATGTGGAGTTGGGGGGCGCAGAAGAAGTGGGGGTGTCTATAGAGAGTTGGGGCGCTATAGGGGGCAGAGGAGTCTGGGGGGGGCTTGGGGGGTCTATGGGGAGTTGGGGGGGGTCTATGGGAGTCTATAGGAAGTTTGGAGAGATATAAAAGAGTTGGGGGGGGTTGTAAGAGGGTGGGGGTCGGTTTGGGGGGGTCACTTGGGGGGGAAGTCACTTGGGGGGCAGAGATCACTTTGTGCGGGGGGGTCACTTTGGGGGCAGAGCCTCCCCCAGACAGGTCAGAGGAGAGGTGTTGGGTGCTCCCCCCCAGGTCCCGCCCCCCCCTCACCTGGGGGTGCAGCGGCGGGTGGGGGCGGGGTGGGGGGGCCCCGGGGCCCCCCGCCTGCCCCAGGGCATGCTGGGAAGGGGGGGCCTCATCCTGGTCCAGCTCCTGGGCCCCTGGGCGGCCCAGCCTGCGCTCTTGAGGGGGGAATAAGGGCTCAGAGTGAAGGGGGGCACCCATGGGTGCTCCCCCCCCTCCCCAGCACCCATGGGTGCTGCCGCCCCACCTGTGTGCGCGGGGCCCTCCTCCTCCTCCTCACACTCCACTTCCACGGTGTCGGTGGCGCGGGGGGGGGCCGCTCCTGGGGGGGGATGACAGTGGGTGACCCCCACCCATGGGTGCTGACACCCCTGGGGGTGGTGAAAGCCCCCCCCATGGGCGCTGCCTCCCCCCAAATGGGTGCACCCCACCCCTCCCCCGTGGGTGCTGACCCCTCCATATTGACACCCACCTGTGGGTGCTACCCCCCCCTCCCAGTGGGTGCTGATCCCCCCTCAATGGGTGCTGCCCCCACAAAATGGGTGCCACCCCCCCAAATGGGTGCTGACCCCCCAAAATAGGTGCTCACACCCCCTCAATGGGTGCTGCCCACCCCGCCATGGTGACACCCCCCTCCCCCCCGCCTGACCCCAGGCACCCTCTGAACTTTGACCTGCACTGGAGCGGGGTGGCGTGACCCACTTGGGGGTCCCCTGCCCCACAGCAACACCCATGGGGTGCCCCACAGCGGGGTCCCTATGGCTGCCCCACAGAAAGATACCGTGCCCTGTAGTGGGGTCCCCAAGCCCCACATGGAGATCCCCTGCCCCACGGCGGGACCCTCAGGGTGCCCCACACCGGGGTCCCCAGGCCCCATGAGGGGGTCCCCTGCCCCACAGCAACACCCGGAAGGTGCCTCACATGGGGGTCCCTCTGGCTGCCCCACATGAGGGTCCCTCACCCCACTTGGGGGTCTCCAGCCCCACATGGGGGTCCCTCGCCCCATACACATGTCCCCTGCCCCACAGAGGGACCCTCTGGCTGCCCCACATGGGTGTCCCCTGCCCCACATCTTAGACCTCAAGCCCCACAGACAGGGCCATCAGGCTGCCCCACATGGAGGCCCCTCGCCCCACACCCGGCCCCACTTGGGGGCCCCCCAGCCCCACGGGCGTTCCCTGCCCCACACTTTGGACCCCGAGCCCCGCAGAGGAAGTCTTTGGCCGCCGCACACCGGGGTCCCCCGCCCCACATCTTGGACCCTCAGCCCCACAGAGAGGCCCTCAGCCTGCCCCACACCCGGCCCCACTGCCCCACTTGGGGGTCCCCTAGCCCCACGAGGGTCCCCTGCCCCACATCTCGGACCCTCAGCCCCACAGAGGGACCCTTTGCCTGCCCCACACCCGGCCGCACTTGAGGGACCCACGGGGGTCGCCTGCCCCACACCGGGCCCCCCTTCCCCCCACTTCCCGCCCTTTCCCTCGGAGGGGGGGGGAGGGGGGTGGTGTCCCCGCTCTCCCGTTACCGATCGCTCGCGGCCTCACCTCACGGGAGGGGGAGGGGGGGGAGGCGCCTCCCGCTCCGCCTCAGCCCCGCCGCTCCGCCGCCATCCGCCGCCGCAAAATGGCCGCCCCCAATCCCCCTCCCCCCCACCCCAAAGCCGCCCCCCCGCCCCCCTGCTCGGTGCCCCCCCGCCCCCCCCAGCCCCGGGGCTCACGGGAAATGGAGTCCGAAGCCACCGGGCCAGCGGCAAAATGGCGGCGGCCGCCGCCGCGCGCGCGCTGCCGGCCGACGGGGGGGGGGGGAGGGAGGGAGGGGGAGGCGTGGCCTGCTAGATCTCGCGAGAACCCGGCGCGGCGGCAACGGGGATCTCGCGAGATTTCACCTTCCCCCCCTCCACGCGCTCAGAGCGAGCCGGGTCTCGCGAGAGGGGAGATGATGGCGGCGGGCGGCGCGTGGCGTGCGGGCCCCGCCCCTCTGGGGGGGCGTGGACAGGGAGGGGGGAAGGGGGCGGAGCGAGGGCGAAGCCCCGCCCGACCCGCGGCGGCGCGACGTCAGCACGCTGCGAGTGACGTCAGCGCGCGGGCACGTGGCGGCGGCGGGGGGCAGGGCGGCCATGTTGGGTGAGCGCAGGGGATGACGGGAGGGCGGCCACGGGTGGTCCCAGGCCTCACCCCCCGCGTCCCCCCGTGTCACACCACTCCTCGGGCAGTTTTCACATTTTTTTATCTAAAAGGAGCAGAAACGGCATCGAAAAAAAAATCCCTGTTTTCACCCCAAAATGCGCGCGCGCAGGGGAGGGGCCGCCCCGGGAAGGGGGGTGTCACAGGAGGGTCCCAGACGTCACGGGGTGTCCCCGGGGGAGGGTGACCGGGGGGGGACAGGAGGGGACAAGGCCACTTGGGGGGGGGCTGGCTGTGGGTGAGCCCAGGGGACACGGGTGGCACCGGGGGGGACGAGGGACATGGTGACACCCCGAAGCCTCCCCCGACGCCGCCCCCCGTGGCCGCCCCGAAGGAGACGCTCCGCGCCCGCCCGAGACGCGGTGGCCCTTGGGCGGCTCCGGGTGAGGCCGGGGGACATGGGTGACACCGGGGGGGCCCAGGGACACAGTGACATCCCCAAGCCTCCCCAGATGCCACCACCATGGCCACCTCGGAGGGGACACCCCACGTCTCCCGTGACACGGTGGCCCTGGGGGGCTCTGGGGGGCTCTGGGTGACCCCACGGGACACAGGTGACACCGTGGTGGCCCAGGAGGGGACAAAAACCATGATCATGTCTCTAAGCCTCCTTGGACGCCACCACTCGTTGGCCACCTTGGAGGGGACACCCCACGTCTCTGGTGGATGTGGTGGCCCTGGGGGACCCTGGGGTGGCCCCGAGGGACATGGGTGGCCCATTGGGGACACGGGCAGGGCCGGGGGGCGGTGTCACAGGAAGTAGTCGGCCACTGGCTTCTTGGAGGGGATCCCCCGCGTCTCCTGCGGCGCCGCCTCGAAGATGATGAATTCCTTCTGCAGGTGCTCGTCCAGCTCCAAGATGGCCGCCACGTTCCCACACCTGCGGGGGGCCCAGCGTGTGCTTAGCGTGTGCTTAGCGTGTGCACGGGGACACGCACCCCCCCCCCCGCCCCCAGGCAGCAGCGGTTGGTGGCTGACCCCGTGATGGTAACTCGGATGCCCCTGCCGTGTTCCCTGCCCTCTGTCACCTCGCCATGTGTCCTTAGCATGTCATTAGCATGTCATTAGCATGTCTTTAGCGTGTCAAATCTCCTGTACAGCCATCGGTGGGTGATCCCACGGTGATGACGGTTCCCTCTGAGTGTCATTCGGTGCCCAGCCGTGTCCCCCCCACCCTGTTTCCTCCCACCCTGCATCACAGCACACCTTGACATGTAATTAGCATGTTCTTAGCGTGTCAAGACCCACCCATAGCAGCAGCCGTGGCCAAGCCCACCATGGGGACAGTCCCATTCAAGCATCACTCGCTGCCCACGGGTGCCCCCCCACCGCCCACTCGCCCCCACCTTACTGTGTTATTAACATGTCCTTGGCATGTCCTTGGCATGTTGACACCCCACCATCAACCCCAGCCCAACCAGATGCCAACACTCCCCCACCAATGCCGCGTGCCCGCGCGCCACCTCCCGCCCGCCCCCGTTCACCCCCCCTCCCCTTAGTGCGTGCTGGGCACGTGCTTAACACGTGTGACGGTGACAGTCCCCTTCGAGGGTCGTTCAGATGCCCCCCCCCATGTCCCCTGCCCTGTGTCACATCATCACGTGTCCTTAGCGTGTCCTCAGCACGCTGAGCCTCACCTGTACAGCCCTCGGTGGGTCGCCCCATGGTGACGACAGCGCCATTCGAGTGCCCTTCAGTGCCCACCCGTGTCCCCCCACCCCGCCTCACAGCGCATCTTAGCATGTAATTAGCATGTTCTTAGCATGTCGGGACCCCACCATCAACTGCAGCCCAACAGACAACGCTCCCATCCCAACGCGGCCAACAGCCCCGCTTGCCTGTCCCGCTCCTCCCTCTTTACGTGAGCATAGCGTGTGCTTGGCGTGTGCCTGGCGTGCGGGCTGACCTGTAGCAGTAGTTGGGGGCCGACCAGACGGTGAGGACGGTCTCGTTGAAGTGCCACTTGTAGCCCTCCATGACAAGCTGATGGGCCCGGCAGATCATGTCGATGTCGTTGGAGGCGTTGAACTGGGCCACCACGTCGCTGCCGAAGAGGTACCCGGCCCCCCGCGGCGACACGCCCCAGCCCGTTGTGTCTGCCACATGCCACACGCGTGTTACACGTTACGGCAGGGCCAGGACATGGACGGGGGAGCGGGATGCGAGTTGCCGTGGGGCTGGGTGGTGACATCGGTGTCACATTGAGCCATGGGGGGGGGCTTAGTGGCTGCATGTGAGGACACGCCACCCACACGCATGTTGCATGTAGCACACAGAGCGGCCCCATGTGGCCACAGGGTCACACCACGTCACGCGGAGTGGCCTGGCACAGCCGTACGTGTCACACGGAGAGGTGGGTATGCAGGGAGATGCAGCACGTGTGTCACACGTGTCCACATATGACTGCAGCACCACACGTGTCACACACACCAGCCTGGCGTGGTCACACACGTGTCACCAGGAGCCACAGGGCCCAGATGAGGGGCTTTGTGTGGGGACATGTGACCCACGTGCATGTTACGTGTTTACATGCATCACAAGGAGCGGCCCAGTACAGCCACGGGGACATACGTGTCACACGGAGCAGCCAGCTGTGACTTAAAAGTCACACGTGTCACACAGAGCCACGCTGGGGCGCATGTGCGGGCACATGTGACCCACATGTGTGCCACACGTGTCCACCTGCGTCACATGGAGCAGCCCAACGTGCCTGTGGGTTCACACGTGTCACACACACCAGCCTGGCGTGGCTGGGGGGTCACACGTGTGTCCCATGGAGCCACACGCCCCAGCCCAGCACCTCGACATGCCAACACACACGTCATTTGTGTCCCCCCAGGTGACAAGGCCACTCCAAGAGTGGTGAGGAGGTTGTGGGGCGCGACACGGGCCACGCCACGGGTGGTGGCCGGGCTCCCCCCGCCCCACAGAGCGAGGACACACGGTAACACGGGCCGACACGCGTGTGCAGGACCTACCCTCGGGGTCAGACCAGAGGAGGTCACACATGGGGCCGTCGTGGGGCACCTCCTGCTTGCGGTCGATGGTGCGGATCTGGTCCAGCGTCTGGATGGAGGGTGAGAGGCCCCCATGCACGCAGAAGATCTGTGGGGACACGCGTGTGCTTAGCATGTGGGATGCCTGCGCCACCCCCCCCCACGAGGCTGGAGGGACCTCGGGGAGACACAGGCCCCTAAATACAAACCCAGGGGCCTCCCCACACCCCACGTGTACTTAGCACGTCCTTAACGCATCCTAACATGTTCTTAGCATGTAATTAACATGTTCTAAAGTATCCCAGCAACCTCATCGTGCTGCCCAGGATGCCAATGAGGCTGCACAGGGCAAAGCTGCCCCCAAACAGACCTTACTGACACACATGTGCTTAGCATGTCCTAGCATGTCACTAATATGTCCTGGCATGTGCTTAGCGTGTCCCAGCGGGCTATCTGGTGCCACCGACGATAGTGAGGAGGCTGCAGAGGGCAGAGCTGCCGGCGCAGGCCCCCGGCACACATCCCCAGGGGCCTCCTCATGCCTTTGCATGTGCTTAGTGTGTCCTTCACATGTGCTTAGCACATCCCAGCACACTCATCCTGCTGTCCATGACAGCAAGGAGGCTGCAAAACGCAAAACTGCTGGTGCAGCCCTCATAATCACAGCTTCCCACACGCCTTTGTGCCCTTAGCGTGCTCTTAGCAGGTCCTAGCATGTACTTAGTATGTCCTAACATGTGCTTAGCATGTCCTAAGCTACCCCAGCGTGCTCACAGAGCAGTCCACGACAGCAATGCAGATACAGGGCACAAAGCTCCTGGTGCCAACCACATAAACAGATCTTCCAGCACATGTACGTGCCCTTAACGTGTCCTTAGTGTGTCCTAGCATGCATTTAGCATGTCCTAGCACATAGTTAGCATGTCCTTATTTACCCCACCATGCTCAGAGCGCTCCACAGCAGCAATGCAGCTGCAGAGCAAACCCACCAGTGCTGCCCTCGTAAATGGATCTTCCTACACACTTACATGACCTTAGCGTGTCCTAGCATGTGCTTAGCGTGTCCTGTTGTGTACTACACATGTCCTAATCTACCCCATCATGCTCACAGAGCCCTCCCCAGAGGCAACGCACCCACAGAGCATGACGCTATTGGCACCACCCTCATAAACAGATCTCCCTATACATCTACATACCCTTAGCATGTGCTTAGCATGTCCTAGCATGTACTTAGCATGTCCTAGCGTGTGCTTAGCATATTTTAATCTGCACCAGCGCACTCCCAGAGCCCTCCACAGAGGCAACGCGGCTGCAGAGCTCCCGGCGCAGCCCCCGCTGCCGCCCCCCTATCCCCGCCCCCCCCCCCGCCCTGGCGTGTCCTTGGCGTGTGGGGACCTTGCCGTCGATGATGGCGGAGAGGCTGAGGTAGTCGAAGATCTCGGTGCAGTAGCGCCAGACGGTGACGGAGCCGTACTTGCGCAGACACTCGTCGTAGAAGCCGTAGACCTGGGTGATCTGCCGGCTCTCGTGGTTGCCCCGGATCAGGGTGATGCGGTCGGGGTAACGCACCTGCGGCACCCACACCCATGGGTGTCGTCATACCCGCACGCCTGGGTGCCCCCCCAGACCCCTGGGTCCCCCCATACACACCCAGGTGTCCCCCAGGTCCCCCCCCCCGGACACTTGAGTCCCCTTGAGGACCCCCACAGATGTCTGGGCCCCACCCCGGGTCCCCCCCCCAGATGCTTGGGTTCCCCCCCGGGATACCTGGGTCCCTCCCACGTCCCCCCCCCCCCCCCGACATCTGGGTCCCTGCCTGGACGCCTGGGTCCCCCTGTGGGTCCCACCCACCCAGAAACCTGGGTCCCCCATGTGTCCATCCCCCCCCCTCCCCGGGATACCTGGGTCCCTCCCGCATCCCCAGCCAGACATCTGGGTGTCCCCCAGACACTTGGGTGTCCCCCCCCACGTCCCCCCCAGATGCCAGGGCCCACCAGGCCCTCCCCCTGGGACACCGAGGTCCCCCCATGGGTCTCTCTATGGGTCCCCCCCGGTTCCTCCCTGGACACCTGGGGCCCCCCCAACACCTGGGTCCCCCCTTCAGGTCCCACCTTGAGCGCGAGCAACAGCAGGAAGGTCTCCACACTGTAGAAGCCCCGATCCACGAAGTCCCCCATGAACAAGTAGTTGGTCTCTGGGACATCCCCCCCCACCTGGAGGACGGGGGGGGGGCACTTAGGAGGCGGTTGGGGGGCAGGGAGGAGTCGGGGGAGCACTCAGAGGGTGGTTGTGGGGCACAGGAGCAGTTGCAATGGCAATAACGGAGCATGAAAAAGGAGTCGGGCGGCGCTTAGGGAGCAGCTGGAGAGCACAGGGGCCATTTAGGAGGATAGTCGGGGGACAGGGCGCTGGTTAGGGGGCAGGAAGGAGGCGCTGGCGGGCACTTAGGGGGCAGTTGGGGGACAACAAGAGGGCATAAAGGACAATTCAGGGACAGTTGGGGGGCAATAAGGGAGCAGGAAGAAGTTGTTGCGGGCACTTAGGGGGCGTAAAGAAGGGATTGGGAGTGGTTGGGGGACACGTAGAGGGCACAGGGGGCAGTTGGGGGGCACAGGGGGCAGTTGGGGGGCACAGGGGGCAGTTGGGGGGCACAGGGGGATCCAGCAGAACACCTAGGGGTGGGGGGAAGCACCTGGAAGCACCTGGGGGCAGCTGGAGGTCTGAGGGGGTACTTGGCGGTCTGGGGGGGGGCACTTGGGGGTCCGAGGAGGCACTTGTGGGGCAACTCACCCTGAAGAGCTCCTTGAGATCATAGAACTGCCCGTGGATGTCGCCGCACACCTGGGGGGGGGGGGGAAGGAAAAACTGTGGGTCAGAGCCCCCCAAGTGCCCCCGGCCCCCCCCACCCCAGCCCCACATCCCTGCCCCACAGATCCCTCCCCTGACTCACGGTGACAGGGGAATCCACCCGCTGGACATTGCTCTCCTCCACCAAAATCTCCCTGAAAAAAAAAGGGGGGGGGGCAATTATTTACCCCCAGGGTGCACTAATTACCCCTGGGGCAGCTCTAATTAAGGCAGGAACTCCTAATTACCCCAGGGATAATTAATGAAGGGGGCTAATTACCGGGCTTTGGCACAGAGAGCCTTGACCTCGCTCTCCTTGATGAGCTCGCAGCGCCGCAGTTGCTCGATCTGCCGGTCCAGGTCACTCAGCTCCCCCATGGCTAATTAACAGTAATTAACCCCCCCAGGGGTCATTAACAACCCCCACAGGGTAATTAACACCCCACCCCCACACCCCCTCACCCCCCCCCCCCCCCCCCCCCCCCGAGAAAAACTAACTTCCACTGGGGAGCAATCAGCCAGCAGTGGGGGTAATTAACAGCCCCCCAAGGGGTAATTAATTTTCTTCCCCTGGGGGTAATTAGTGCCCCCCCCCTCCCTGGGGGTTATTAACTGTCTCTCAAGACATAATTAATTGCTCCTCAAGGAAAAAAGCTCTCCTGAAACTAATTAACCCTAGGCATAATTAACTCCCCCCCAAAATGATAATCAACACCCCCCAGGGTAATTAACACCCCCGAAGGGGCAATTAGCTTCCCTCCAACAGTAATTAGCCCCCAGGGCCCTCCCTGCCCCACGGCAGGTGAGTTCCTGTGGGGCTGGGGGGGATCGTTGCCTGGGGGTGTGTAAAGAGCCCCACAGCTGCCCCACAAGTGCCCCAGGGGGCTCTAACTGCCCCCCCCCCCCCCAAGTGCCCCCCAGCCCCCAGAACTGCCCCGGGGGGTGTCTGTGAGCCCCACAACTGCCCCACACCTCCCCCCACCCCACAGCTGCCCCTAACGAACCCCCAACCACCCCCCAGCCCCACACACACCTGCCCTTCATCTCTCCTGCCCCATAACCATCCCACAGACCCGTAACCACGCCCACCCCACATCCCCCCCATAACTGCCCCCAGTGCCTCCGCCCCATAACTGACCCACTTCCCCACTGTAACTGCCCCCCTGCCCCACACACCCGCCCCATAACCACCCCCAGGCCCCTAACTGCCCCACAGACACCCCCAAGCCCCCCAGCCCCATAACTGTCCCACTTCCCCCCCACAATCACCTCCCTGCCCTACACACTCGCCCCATAAGTGCTCCCTCACCCCACACACCTGCCCCATAACTACTACCCAACCCCACACCCACCCCATAACCGCCCCCAGCCCCACAAACCCTTCCACAGTCCCCTCCAGCCCCACACCCGCCCCCCAGCCCCACACACCCGCCCCCCAGCCCCCCTACACCACAGACCTGTAACCACCACACGCACCCGCCCCACATCTACCCCCATAACCACCCACAGGCACCCCGCCCCATAACTGCCCCACTTCCACCCCATAACTGCCCCCCCCACCCCACACAGCGGTAACCACCACACACACACCCGCCCCGCAGACCCCGCACCCCATAAGTGTCCCACTTCCCCACTATAACCACCCCCCTACCCCCCCCCCACACCCCCATAAGCGCCTCCCAGCCCCACACACCTGCCCCACAACCACGTCTCACCCCCCCCAGGCCTACACAGCCGTCCCGCAGCCCCCCGCCCCACGGCCCCGTTACCACCACACACACCTGCCCCACTTCCCCCCAGTAACCGTGCCCCGCCCCACACCCCCGTCCCTCAGCCCCCCCTACCCCGTAACTGTCCCACTTCCCCCCCATAACCGCCCCCCCCGCCCCATAAGCGCCCCCCAGCCCTACAGCCGCCCCACACCCGCCCCCCCAGGGCCCTACGGACCCACCGGCCGCGACCCTCCGCCGCCGCCAGAGCTGCGCGTCACTTCCAGGCCGGCCCCTGCCGGAAGCGGAAGCGCGGTGGCAGCGGCGGGCAGGAAGTGACGGCGGGAGGCGGGGCCAGAGCGCGCGGGGGCGGGGCTCCTCCCACGGACTTCCGGGTCCCCCCGGACGCCTGCCCCCCCCCCCCCCCCCGCGTCCCCCCCAAAATTTCTGGGACCGCCCCGCAGACGCCCGGCTCCCCCCGGACTCCCGCGCGTCCCCCAAAATTCCGGTGACCCCCCAAACTTCTGGGTCCCCGCCGGACGCCTGGGCCCCCTGCCCCAAACTCCCGGGTGTCCCCCCCCCAGACGCCCGGGTCCCCTCAAAATTCCTGGGTGTCCCCCCCCCCCCCCCCCCCGCCCCGAACCCTTGGCTCCCCCCCGAAATCCAGCCCCCCCCCCCCCCCCCTCGACTCCCGGGTCCCCCCAAACTTTTGGGTCCCCCCCCAAATTCCTGGGTGTCATCCCCCCCCTTTGGTCCCCCCGCAACTCCCGGGTCCCCCCCCGAATTCCTGCCGCCCCCCCCCCCCCCCCCCCCCCCCCCGACTCCAGGCCCCTGCTCAGTCCGTTGCCATTTTATTATCCCGCCGGGGGCGGGGCCAAAGGGAAGGGGCGTGGCCAATGGGGGCGTGTCCCGCGCGCGCGGTGACGTCGTCAGTAGGCGTGGTTGGAGACGAAGAGCGATTGGGTGGCGGCGGCGCCGGCCGTGCCGCTGGGCGAGTACTGGCCCTGGCAGGCCTGGGAGTTGGCCTGGGGACAGGGGCACCGTCACCGCGGGACCCCGCGTCCCCCACAGCCCCACGGGGACACCCCCCGCGTCCCCGTGTCCCCTCCGGGGCCAAGGTGTCCCCAACCCTCCCCTGGCCCCGTGTCCCCTCCGGGGCCAAGGTGTCCCCAACCCTCCCCTGGCCCCGTGTCCCCTCCACGGCCAAGGTGTCCCCAACCCTCCCCTGGCCCCGTGTCCCCTCCGGGGCCAAGGTGTCCCCAACCCTCCCCTGGCCCCGTGTCCCCTCCATGCCCAAGATGTCCCCACCCTTCCAACGGCCCCATGGTGACCCACCACCCCCTCCTTGATGTCCTGCACCTTGGACGTACCTCCCGTGTCCCCGTGTCCCGTGCCCAAGGTGTTCCTCAACCCTCTGATGTTCCCATGGGTGACCCACCACCCCCTCCTTGATGTCCTCCACCTGGGCCACCTCCCCATGTCCCCTCCATGCCCAAGATGTCCCCACCCCTCCAACGGCCCCATGGTGACCCACCACACCCTCCCGAACGTTCTCCACCTCCCCATGTCCCCGTCCATGCCCAAGGTGTCCCCAACCCTCAATGTCCCCATGGTGATCCACCCACCACGCCCCCAACGTCTTCACTGCCACCTCCCCATGTCCCCTCCATGCCCAAGATGTCCCCACCCCTCCAATGTCCCCATGGTGATCCACCACACCCTCCCCAACGTTCTCCACCTCCCCATGTCCCCTCCATGCCCAAGATGTCCCCACCCCTCCAATGTCCCCATGGTGATCCACCACACCCTCCCCAACGTTCTCCACCTCCCCATGTCCCCTCCATGCCCAAGATGTCCCCATGGGTGACCCACCAGACCCCCCTTGACGTCCTCCACCTGGGCCACCTCCCCATGTCCCCAGCCTTCCAACGTCCCCATGGTGATCCACCACCCCCTCCTTGACGTTCTCCTCTCGTCCCACCTTCTTCCTCTCCCCCCATGCCCCCCACACCCAACCCAGCCACCACTCCCCACCCGTGTCCCCAGGGAGGTGACGGTCACGTACCAAGGCCCTCTTGACGTACTCCTCCTGGGCCACCTTGGTGTTGTCCTTCTTGCCAGCCCAGGCGCGCAGGGCGGAGGCCTGCAGGGCGCGGCCGTAGGAGAAGGTCAAGGCCCAGGGCCGCGGGAGGGGACAGCGGTTGATGGCGTTGAGGTTGATGGAGGCCTCCTCCTCGCTCTGGCCACCCGACAGGAAGGTGATGCCTGGGGACACGGGGACAGGGTCAAGGGACAGCATGGGGACATGGCCATGGGGACGGGGACGTGGCGATGGGGACACCATGGGGACACAGCCATAGGGATGGGGACAGCATGGGGATGTGGCCATGGAGATGGGGACGTGGGGATGGGAACACCCCGAGGACACAACTATGGGGATGGGGACACCATGGGGACGCAGCCATGGGGATGGGGACACTGTAGGGATGTGGCCATGGAGATGGGGACATGGCTATGGGAATGGGGACACCATGGGGACACGGCCATGGGGATGGGGACAAGATGGGGTCAGGGACGTGGCCATGGGGACACAGCAATAGGGATGGGGACACCATGGGGACGTGGCCATGGAGATGGGGACACCATGGAGACACAACTATGCGAATGGGTACACCATGGGGACACAGCCATGGGGATGTGGACACCATGGGGACATGACTATGGGAATGGGGACACCATGGGGACACAGCCATGGGGATGGGGACATGGCGATGGGAATGGGAACACCACGGTGACATAACTATGGGGACGGGGACACCATGGGGACGTGGCGATGGAGATGGGGACGTGGCAGTGGGGATGGGGACACCATGGAGACAGGGCTCTGGGGATGGGGACAGGATGGTGACACAACTATTGGAATGGGGACATCCGGGAACAAGACTATGGGAGTGGAGACATGACTGTGGGAATGGGGACACCATGAGAACACAGGCACAGGGATGGGGACACCACGGGGACGGGCACCCTCCTGGGGCCAGCTGGCACTGACCGGGGACAGCAGGTGGCACGGTGCGGCGCAGGGCAGTGACGGTGGCCATGGCGATCTCCTCGGGGCTGTACTTCTTGGTGCAGGCGTGGCCCGGTGTCACCATGTTGGGCTTCAGCAGTGTCCCCTCCAGGTAGACGTGGTGGTCACTCAGCGCCTTGTAGACTGCTGCCAGCACCTTGGGGACATGGGGACATCAGTGGGGATACCGTGGGGACACGTTGGGGATGTGTTGGGGACATCACCCACCTTCTCAGTGACGTATTGGCAGTGTTTCAGGTCGTGGTCACCATCTGGGAGGATCTCGGGCTCCACAATGGGGACGATGCCATTCTGTGGGGACATGGGTGACGTTGGGGACAGTGACACCCCAGGGTGACCAGGAGGGGATACAGGGATGAGGACACAGCAGTGGTCGGGGCACAGTGCAGTGGGAGGTGGCCCAGGAGCCCTGGGGTGGCAGGAGGGCCCCTGGAGGTGACACTACGTCACATCTTGGCACCACCTCGTGTCACCATGCCATGTCTGGGTGACACCCAGCACAGCTGGGAGGCCACCAAGCAGCAGGGGACACCCAGAGGGGACACAGGTATGGGGCTGGGGACAAGGAGGTGACACAGGGACAGGTAGGGACACACTAAGGTAACCCAAGGGCACAGAGGTTCCACCTTGTGGTACAACCCTGCGGCTTGGAGGCCACCAAACACCATAAGGTGCCCCGAAGCGACACAGAGATGGGGTGGGGACACAGTGAGGTGCCCCAAGGGCATGGAGGTGCCACCACACCATGGTTAGGTGCCACCACACCACCTCTAAGTGTCACCCTGCAGCTTGGAGGCCACCAACCACCATAAGGATGGGATGGGGACACAGTGAGGTGTCCCAAGGGCATGGAGTTGCTACTACACCATGGCTAGGTGCCACCTCCTGATGTCACCCTGCAACTTGGAGACCACCAACCACTGCAGGGTGCCTCGAGGTGACACGGAGATGGAGTGGGGACAGAGTGAGGTGCCCCAAGGGCATGGAGGTGCCACCACACCATGGCTAGGTGCCACGGCACCATCTCTATGTCCCACCACACCACCTCTAGGTGCCACCTTGTGGTACCACCCTGCAGCTCGGAGGCCACCAACCACCGCAGGGTGCCCTGAGGTGAGCCGGGGACGGGGCTGGGGACAGGGAGGGGACGGGGACCTGCTGGCAGATGCTGGCATAGCGGGCGAGGACGTTGGCGTTCTCCATGACGGCCAGGCGCGTGGGCGTGTGCTCGGTGATCTTGAGGACACAGCGCCACTTCGCAAAGTCAGCCCCGTCCTTCTTGTACTGGGCGCAGCGCTCCATCAGCCCGTCCAGCCCTGGGGACAGCGTGGGGACAACAGGGATGGGGACACCACGGGGGCATCGGGAATGAGGACACCAAGCAGAGCTCGGGGGTGGCAGCAGGGATGGGGACACCAATGGGGCTTGGAGATGTGAGTCGGGGATGGGGGCACTGCGGTGGCATCAGGGATGGGGACAGCAATGGGATATGGGGGCAGCATCAGGGTGGGGACAACAAGGGGGTGTGGGAGAGACATCATGGATGAGGCCACCATGGTGGTATCAGGGGTGGGGACACTGTGATGGCATCACGGATGGGGGGGACACCTGTGGGGCTCACAGCTGGAATCAGGGCTGGGAACACCATGGTGGCACAGCAGTGCGGACACTGATGAGGTGTGGGGGAGACGACATGGATGAGGCCACCGTGGTGGTGTGAGGGGCGGGGACACCGATAGGGCATGGGGGAGATGTCATGGATGAGGCCACCATGGTGGTATCAGGAATGGGGACACTGGGGTGGCATCAGGGAGGGGGACGCGGGTGCGGCCACCCCTGGGGACACAGCTGTCACTCACCCTGGGTGGTGGTCTCGCCGTTGGTGCCAGCCAGGGGCACGACCCCCTTGTCCACCTGGGGGACGGGGTGACGGGGTTGACCTGGGTCAGGAGCACCCAACCCCCCCCACCCCCTCATTGTCCCCAAGGCCCCCCGATGTCCCCAGCACCAACTCAGGTGCCACCTTGAAGCTCAACAGCAATGAGAACACCCGATGAAGCCACCTCTGATGTGGCTGTCCTGGTTCCACCTTTGATGTGGTTGATTCGGCTCACGGAGCACCCAACCCCGCCACGTCCCCTTGTTGTCCCTGAGGTCCCCAAGGTGTCCCTGAGGTGTCCCCACCTTGATGCCAACCAGGGCGCCCTTGCTGCGGATGACCTCGGGGAAGGGACGGCCATCGTCCGCCTTCTGGTAGAGGGTCTCGTGGAAGAGGATGACGCCACCGATGCAGGGGTCCACCCGGCTGTCGGCGGTGAAGAGCAGCTGCCGGTACCAGCGCCGGTTCTCCTCCGTGTTCTCTGCCCCCACCGAGCTCAGCCGCTTGGCGATGCTGCCTGCAGCCAAACCAATACAAACCAGTTCAGCCCAGTATAAACCAGTATGGACCGCTGCCCTCCTCATGCTGCCCCAGTAGCTCCCAGTGCTGCTCCAGGAGCTCTCAGGAACCCCCTGGTGCCACCCTGATATTCTCAGATGCTTGTCAGTTCTGCCTGCAGCCATCCCAGTACAAACCAGTTCAGCTCAGTATGGCCCACTGCCCTCCTCATGCTGCCCCAGGGTGTCCCCGTAGCTCCCAGTGCTGCTCCAGAGGCTCTCAGGACACCCCTGGTGCCACCCTGAAGTTCTCAGCCACTTTGCGATGCTGCCTGCAGCCATCCCAGTACAAACCAGTTCAGCCCAGTATGGCCCGCTGGTCTCCTGGTCCTGCCCCAGTGCCTCCCAGTAGCTCCCACTGCTGCTCCAGGAGCTCTCAGGACACCACTGGTGCCACCCTGACCTTCTCAGATGCTTGGTGATGCTGCCTGCAGCCATCCCAGTACAAACCAGTTCAGCCCAGTATGGCCCACTGGTCTCCCAGTCCTGCCCCAGTGCCTCCCAGCACCCCCCCAGTGTGTTGCAGTCCCCTCCCAGTGCCCCCCAGTCCCTCCCAGTGCTTCTTAATTGCATCATAGCCGCTCCTAGTGCTTCCCAGCACCCCCCAGTCCCTCCCAATACACTTCCAGTGCTTCCTAATCCGCTCCCAGCAGTTCCCAGTCCCCTCCCAGTGACCTCCAGTGCCCTCCCAGCAGTTCCCAGTGCATCCCAGTCCCCTACCAGTCCCTCCCAGTGCTTCCTAATCCCCTCCTAGTAGTTCCCAGTGCCCTTCAGTGCCCTCCCAGTCACCCACCAGTGGACTCATCGGCGGCCAAGATGCCCTTGCCGGGGGCGACGATGCGCTGGGCGATGGCTGCCAGCTCCTTCTTCTGCTCCGGGGTCAGCGCTGGCACCGGTGGGGACATCGCGGCGGCTCTGGTGACATCAGCAGTGACATCAGCCACACCTTGGGGACGTGACGGCCCCACCCACCCCCATGGCTGCCCCGGGCCAGGGGGGGGTGTGGGGGAAGCCCAGAGGCATCCAGAGGGAACACAGGTGTCTGGGGAGGACACCCCCCCCCCAGGGTACCCAGGAGTTCGGGGGCGGGGGGGAGGAAGATAGGACCCCCCCACCCCCCACCCAGGGGACTCATGAGTTTTGGGGGGGGGAAGAAGGGACACACACACACACACACACACACACACACACACACACACACACACGGGACCCAGGAGTTCTGGGGGAAGATGGGACACCCCCACCCTCCCAGGGGACCCAGGAGTTTGGGGGGGGGAAGATGGGACCCCCCCAACCCCCCAAGGAGTTAGGGAGGGTGGAAAATGGGGACACACCCCCCCCCCCAGGGGACCCAGGACTTCGGGGGGGCCCCAGGCGTCGGGGGGGGGGGGGAGGGAAGACACCCCGTGGGAGGGACGGGGCGGGGGGGGGGGGGGAAGACGGACCCAGGCGTCCGGGCGCTGCGGGAGGCGAGCGGGAACTGGAGGGGATCCAGGGTGGGGTGGGGGTAAGGAGCAAGGGAGGCACCCAGGCGTCGGGCGCGCCAGCCCCCCCAGGCCCCCCCCGCTCCGAAGGGCGTTTCAAGGGTAGAAAAAGGAACCCAGGCCTCCGGGAAGGGTGTCGTCCCCCCCACCCCGGCGTGGGACCCACGTGACCCCCAAACTGCGCTTTTCACCCCCAAATCTGCCCCCTTCGCCCCCAAATCTGCCTTTTCCACCCCCGAATCTGCCTCCAGGCACCAAAATCTGCCTTTTCCACCCCAAAATCTCCCCCCAGGCACCAAAATTTGCCTTTCCCACCCCAAAATCTGACCCCTTCACCCCCAAATCTGCCTTTTCCACCCCAAAATCTCCCTCCAGCCACCAAAATCTGCCTTTTCCACCCCAAAATCTCCCTCCAGCCACCAAAATCCACCTTTTCCACCCCAAAATCTCCCTCCAGGCACCAAAATCTACCTTTTTCACCCCAAAATCTGACCCCTTCACCCCCAAATCTGCCTTTTCCACCCCAAAATCTCCCTCCAGCCACCAAAATCTGCCTTTTCCACGCCCAAATCTCCCTCCAGCCACCAAAATCCACCTTTTCCACCCCAAAATCTCCCTCCAGGCACCAAAATCTACCTTTTTCACCCCAAAATCTGATCCCTTTACCCCCAAATCTGCCTTTTTCACCCCCAGATCTCCCTCCAGCCACCAAAATCTACCTTTTCCACCCCAAAATCTCCCCCCAGGCACCAAAATCTGCCTTTCCCACCCCAAAATCTGACCCCTTCACCCCCAAATCTGCCTTTTCCACCCCAAAATCTCCCTCCAGCCACCAAAATCCACCTTTTCCACCCCAAAATCTCCCTCCAGGCACCAAAATCTACCTTTCCCACCCCAAAATCTGATCCCTTCACCCCCAAATCTGCCTTTTTCACCCCCAAATCTCCCCCCAGCCACCAAAATCTACCTTTTCCACCCCAAAATCTCCCTCCAGGCACCAAAATCTGCCTTTCCCACCCCAAAATCTGACCCCTTCACCCCCAAATCTGCCTTTTTCACCCCCAAATCTCCCCCCAGCCACCAAAATCTACCTTTTTCACCCCAAAATCTCTCTCCAGGCACCAAAATCTGCCTTTTTCACCCCAAAATCTGACGCCTTCACCCCCAAATCTGCCTTTTCACCCCCAAATCTCCCTCCAGCCACCAAAATCTACCTTTTTCACCCCAAAATCTCCCTCCAGGCACCAAAATCTGCCTTTCCCACCCCAAAATCTGACCCCTTCAGCCCCAAATCTGCCTTTTTCACCCCCAAATCTCCCTCCAGCCACCAAAATCTACCTTTTCCACCCCAAAATCTCCCTCCAGGCACCAAAATCTACCTTTTTCACCCCAAAATCTGATCCCTTCAGCCCCAAATCTGTCTTTTTCACCCCGAAACCTGCCCCCAAATCCGTATTTTCACCTCAAAACTCCCCCCATGCCCTAAAATCTGCCCTTTTTACTAGAAAATCTGCGTTTACCCTAAAACCTGCATTTTTCACCTCAGAATTTTCCCCTACCCCCCAAAATCTGCCCTTTACTCCCCAAAATCCCCAAATCTGCCTTTTTTGCCTCAAAATCTGCGCTTTCTACCCCAAAATCTGCCTGTTTTACCCCAAAATCTGCCTTTTTTCCCTCCCAACGTGCTTTTTTTACCTCAAAATCTTCCTCCTTCCCCTCACGCTGCGCCCCCCCTCAACGGCCCGGAGCGCGCGGGCGCGGCGGGGCCGGCCGCTCCGTGACGTCAGCGCCCCGCCCTACGGCGGGGGGGGCGTTAAAGGGGCGATGGGGCGCTGAGTCACGCTGGGGCGCAGCCGGGGGGGGCCGGTTTTGGGGTGCGGGGGGGGGGGGGGGGGGGGGGGGGAGGGGGAGGGTTGGACCCCTGAGGGGGGCAATTGTGGGGTCGCAGCAGGGCAGTTGTGCGGTTATGCGGGGGTTAGAGCCTCGGGGGGGGGGTGCAGTTTTGGGGTGCGGGGGGGGGTTGGGAGCCCGGGGAGGGCAGTTTTGGGGTGTAGTGGGGGGGTTAGAGCCTCGGGGGGCCGGTTTTGGGGTCTGAGGGGGCAGTTTTGGGGTGCATGGGGGTGGTTAGGGCCCCGAGGGGGGCAGTTTTGGGGTGCGGGGGGGGGTGGGAACCCCGGGGAGGGCAGTTTTGGGGTGTAGTGGGGGGGTTAGAGCCGCGGGGGGGGTGGTTTTGGGGTCCGAGGGGGGCAGTTTTGGGGTGCAGTGTGGGGGTTAGGGCGTGGGGGGGCAGTTTTGGGGTGGGGGGTCAGCTTTGCGGGGGGCAGGGGGGGCTTTTGAAACCTCAGGGGGGAAGTTTTGGGGTGCGGGGGGGGTTAGAGCCTTGGGGGGGCAGCCTTGGGGGGCGGGGGTTCCCCCATGGCGTGAGGTGGGGTTTCTGGGTGCCCCCCCCTCCCACTCACCTCTGGGTGTCCGGGGGCAGCGTGGGGGTGCCGGGGGCTCCCCCTTATATTGGAGCTCCCCGAGGGGCCCCCCCCCTTTCCTGACCTTCTCAGGTGACCTCTGCCCTTTTGGCTGCCAAAAATAATCCCCCCCGCCCCTCCCCCCGCCGCTTTTCCCCTCCCCCCCCGAGTTCATCCCCTCCCCCCATTTTTCCCCTCCCCCCCCCCTCATTTTCCCCTCCCCGCCCCGTTTCGGGGCCCCCCATTTGCTGGGGGTGGGGCTTAGGGATGGGGCGTGGTTTATTTTGGCCACGCCCACCTGGGGTGGGTTCACGCGACTGTGGGCAGGGTCGCGTCCGGGTCGCCACGGCAACGGCCGCTGCGCGTTTCTATTGGCCGGCGGCTTGGAGACCCCGCCCCCGCAGCAACCCACCAATCGACGCGTCGGCGTGTCTCCCCGCGCTCTGCCCGGCAACGCGCCTGCTCCGCTCTTCCCTATTGGCCGGCCGCCGCAGCCAATCAGGCAGCGCGGTGGTGCTCATGCGCGGTGCTCCTCCTCCCCTTCCCCCGTTGCCGTGGGGACGCGGCGGCCTGGGAGGGGGCGGTGTGTAGGCAAATGTATGCAAATGAGGTGAGGCGGGGCCTGCGGGGCATCCACGTGCTGTGGGGTATGACAGAAGCACGCCCCCTTTGAGGGTGAGATGCAAATGTATGCAAATGAGGGGGGTGGGGCCTGCAGGGAGGGCTCAGGCCTGAGGGGAGGGTTTAGGCCTGGGGGAGGGGTGTCTGTTAGGCCTGGCGGGGTGGACCCGAACCCGCCCCCCTCAGGCTCCGCCCTTTGGAGTCCCGCCCCCAACCACGCCCCCCCCCCGTGCCCCGTCCCGTCAGGCCCCGCCCCCCTCGGCCCCGGTTCCCATGGCCCCCCCCGGGGCGGCGCTGGCCGCCGGGCTCCTCTTCTTCCCCGGGCTCTTCCTGCTGGCCAAGGCCGCCCTCCGCCGGCTGCGCTGCCCCGAGCCCCACGCCGCCATCCTGGCCGCCAGGTACCGGGGGGACCGGGGGGGGGGACAGGGATGGGGACAGGGAGGGGACGGGGACGGGGATGGGGATGGGCGGGGACAGGGAGAGGGTTGGGGGGCAGGGATGGGGATGGGGAGGGAAAGGGATGGGGACAGGGATGGATGTAGCACAAGGACAGGGAGGGGACAGCGACAGGGAGGGGACAGGGATGGATGTGGCACAAGGACAGAGCACGGACAGGGAGGGGACAGAGACAGTGTAGGGACAGGGATGGCTCAGGGACAGCGTGGAGACGGGGATGGATGCGGCACAAGGACAGGGAGGGGACAGGGAGAGCTGGAGGCTGGGGACAGTGCGGGGACAAGGACAGCACAGGGAGGGGACAGGGATGGGGGCAGGGATGGCGTGGGGACAAAGACAACCTGGGGACAGGGATTAGCGCGGCACGTGGGCAGTGACGGCGACAGTGCGGGGACGGGGACAAGGACAGCTTAGCGACAGGGACAGAGGTGGCACGGGGTGGGGACGTCATGGCGGGGACGGAGGGGGCCTCACGACCCCTCTGCCGTCCCCCCACCCTGTCCCCATGTGTCCTCCCTCCGTGTCCCCCTGTTCCCCCTCCCCGTGTCCCCAGGCTGGTGTCGTCGGTGCAGGCGGTGATGGCCTCCACGGCCGGCTACATCATCTCCTCCTCCTGCCACCACGTCATCGATGATCAGTGCGTCACGGGTGACACCACCCCCCGCACCCGTGGGTGCCCCCAGTCCCCCCCAGCGCAGTTCAGCACTGGACAGCGCCCGGCGCCCGCCTCCCTTGCGGGGGGGGGGATTAGGCGGGAGCAGCTGCGCGGGGGCTCAGCCGGGATTAACCCGGACGCCGGGGTCCCCTCCGGGGGGGGGGGCGGGGGGGAGGGGAGTGATACAGGCCCCCCCCGATGCCTGGGGGGCGGTGACATTGGGTCCCCGAATGCCTGGGTCCCCCACATTGGGATCCCCAAGGTCTCCTGGACACCCAAGTTCCCCAGTTGGGGTCCCCACATGCCAGGGTTCCCCCAGGGGTCCCCAGCCACCTGGGCCCTCCAGGTTGGGGTCCCCAAACCCCTGGGTCCCTCAAATTGGGGGCCCAAGGATCCCCAAACTCCTGGGCCCCCCCACACCTGGGTTCCTCGAGGGCTTGCCACAGGGTTCCCCGGACGCCTGCATCCCCTGATGTCACACCCCCCACACCCAGGCACTGGCTGGCAGGGGCGTACCCCCAGTTCGCCGTCCCCTACTTCATCTATGACGTCTACGCCATGTTCCTGTGTCACTGGCACCGAGGACGGGTGAAAGGACACGAGGTGGCACCTCCCCCGTCCCTGAGAGCAGCTGCTGGCACCTACCTGCGCAAGGACCTCCTGATGGTGCTCCACCACGCTGCCATGGTGCTCGTCTGCTTCCCAGTGGCCACCGTGAGTGGGGGCCCCGCAGAAGAGGGGGCATTTGGGGACTCCTCAGGGAAACAGGGATATGCTGGAGACATGGGGTTGGCTCAGGGACCTGGGCTGGAGGGACATCACCTTGGGATGGATATGCTCATAGAAGTCCACCATAGCTCCATGGTGCTTGGTGACTTCCCAATGCCTGTAGGGAGATGGGGACAGTTGGGGACAATGGGATGGCTTGGGGACATGGGACAGATAGACATCCCATTGGCAGGGATGTGCTCGTGGAGGCCCACCACGCCCATGTGGTGCTCACTGTCTTCCCCATGGCAGTGGGGAGCAGGAATGGGGATGGGGTCTCCTCACATCACCCTATTCCCTTGTGCTCTCCTCAATGTCCCTCTGTCCCCACCGTGTTTCCCCAGCTGTGGCGCCAGGGGAAGGGCGACTTCTTCTTGGGGTGTCTCCTGATGGCCGAGCTCAGCACCCCCTTCGTCTGCCTTGGCAAGGTCCTCATCCTGGTGAGCCCGGGCTTCCCTGAGGGCGGTGGGTAGCCATGGGTCCCCAACCCCACGGGCCACCAACCCCCTGGGGCTCCAGGAGGACATCTTGGGTGGCCATGGGTCCTTCAAACCCCTGGGGCTCCCCATGCCGTGGTCATGGCTCCCCAGAACATCTCAATTGGCATGGGTCCCTCAACCCCTGGGTTCCCCAACCTCTGCTCTCTCCAAGAGAATATCTGACATGTCCATGGGTCCCTCAACCACATATCACCCCCTCCCCCACCTCCTGGAACCCCCCCCCCCTCACCCTTCTCTTCTCCCCTCTGCCACAGTACCAGCGGCAACACACAACTCTCCACAAGCTCAACGGGGTGGCTTTGCTGGTGACCTTCCTCCTCTGCCGCGTCCTCCTCTTCCCCTACCTCTACTGGGCCTACGGCCGCCAGCGGGGGCTGCCACTACTGCAGGTGCCAGGGGCGCTGCCCCCCACCTACAACGCCGCCGCCGCTGCCCTCCTGGCCCCGCAGCTCTACTGGTTCGCGCTGATCTGCCGAGGGGCATGGCGCCTCTTCCGCACCCCGCCCACGCCCCACCGCCAGCCCCCCTGAGCCCCCCACCCCCCCACCTCTCTGGAGATCTTGGGGGGGGGGGGCGTGGGGCACACTGGGGGCTCTATGGGATACCCTATCGGGCACCTGGGGGGGTGGGGTGTCCTGAGGTCCCTATGGGGCACCCTGATTTCTCCGTGGGTCCCACCCAGCTATGGTGTCGCCAAGCTGCACCCAAGGATGCCCCTGAGGAGTGGCAGGACGCCCATGGCTGGAGCTGGGGCTGTCACCATCACCAGGGTGTCCCCAGGGTGTTGGTCTCACTATCCCCAGGGTGTCACAATCCCCAGGTCGTCCCCAGGGGTGTCCCCATCCCCTCCCCCTTGGGCACAGCGGCTGGATCCACATTAAAGAACTTTGGGGACATCATGGCCTCTTCCTTTGTTGGGGGGGTGGTGTGGGGCACTGGGGACTGCATGACGTCTCCCACTAGTTCAGATTGGGACCCCCTTCTCTGCCCCGGTTCTCCACCTTCACCCATCTCCCCTTGGTGGGCCACCTCTGCCCAGGTCTCCTGCAGGGCTTGGGAGGGCTCAAGGCTTGGCCTCCTCAGCTGGTTCTAGGTGGCCACTAGGTCTCGAGGAAGTCTCAAAGGTCAACCATGGGTGTTGACGGGGAAGACCACAGAGAAGACACTGAGAAGACAACACTGATGGAGACATCAAAACTCCTCAAGGGCAAATCCAAGAGTGAGAGGTTGAAGGTGCTGGAGATCATATGGCAAAAGCCCATCCTAGAGCGGAGACCGCTCTGAAGATACCCAATGGGCCTGGACTGGTCCAAGCGTTCCAAAACTCTCCAGTGTCTCTCCTCTGGTCAGTCTGCTGCCCATGGACACCTGAGATGTTGTGGTGCACATCGTTGGCATCATGGTGGGCCCTGGAGCCTCTCCATCATCTCACTGGTGAACTGGTGACAACGGAGGAGGAGAAGGCTGAGACGAGGAGAAGATATCTTCCCACGTCTCTGCGGTGCATGGACCTCAGGCAGGAACCAGGGAACCAAAGTCCTTCCCACAGTAGGAGAAGATCCTTCTTCTCAGTGTTGGAGAGATAAGGATTCAATGGATGGATGGAGAAATTGCTTGGGTGGTGGTCAGCCTCAGGAGGTTCAACAAGGCCAAGTGCAAGGTCCTGCATGGGGGCGGAGGCAACCCAAGCCAGGAGACAAAGTGATGGAGAGCAGCCATGATGAGAAGCCCTTGGGGAGATGAGAAGCTGGTGCTGAAACAGTGGGCTAGAGGTGGAGATATGCTCCACTGCGGCCCAAGGGATCTTCTTGATCTCATGTTCAAAGGCCCACAGAGCTATCTGAGAGGCTGGATCTTCTTCAGAATGCCCCTTTCCTTAGAGCCAGGACTCTGGAGGAGAACAACCAGCAGCAGATGGAGACAAAGCCAGGAGCTACTTGACCAAACTCCACCTTCACCGGTCCATGGAATGGGAGGTGCCTCACCCAAGGGTGCTGAGAGGGCGGGTTTGATGCCGGAGGGGGACAAACTGGGAGAGGGGAGATTTAGATGACATCTCAGGAAGAAAGTCTTTGCTGTGAGTGTGCTGAGCCCCTGGCCCAGGTTGCCCAGAGAAGCTGTGGCTGCCCCATCCCTGGAGGGGTTCAAGGCCAGGTTGGACGGGGCTTGGAGCAACCTGGGCTGGTGGGAGGTGTCCCTGCCCAGGGCAGGGGGTGGCACCGGGTGGTCAGGTCTTGTCTCATCTATCCTCATGGTCGCCCTTCCTCATGTTCTCTACTCATAGAATGCGTTGGAAGGGACTTCTAAAGGTCCATCTAGTCCCACCTGCAGTGAGAGCTTCAACTAGATCAGGTCGCTCAGAGCCTCATCCAGCCTGGCCTTGAATGTCTCCAGGGATGGGGCCTCCACCCCCTCTCTGGGCAGCCTGGGCCAGTGTCTCACCACCCTCAGGGGAAAGAACTTTGTCCTAACGTCTAATCTAACCCTGCCCTGCTCTAGTTTAAACCATTGCGCCTCGTTCTATCACTACACGCCTCTGCAAACGGACATCTCCCCCAGCTTTCCTGTAGGCCCCCTTCAGATACTGGAAGGCCGCTATCAGCTGTCCCTGGAGCCTTCTCTTCTCCATGCTGAACTCCAGCAACTCTCTCAGCCTGTCTTCATAAGAGAGGTGCTCCAGCCCTCGGATCATGTCCGTGGCCTCATCTGGACCCGCTCCAATATGTCCACGTCCTTGGTGTGCTGAGGGCTCCAGAGCTGGACGGAGTACTCCAGGTGGGGGTCTCACGAAAGCAGAGTAGAGGGGCAGAATCACATCTCTGGCTCTGCTGGCCACGGGTCAGCAGCTGAGGATGCGATTGGCCTTCTGGGCTGCAAACGCCCATTGTCGGCTCACGTCCAGCTTTTCATTCACCAGGACACCCAAGTCCTTTTCGGCAGCGCTGCTCTCGATCACGTCATCCCGCAGCCTGTATTGATGACGGCAGTTGTCGGGACCCAAGGGTAAGACCTTGCACTTGGCGCACCCTGAGGGCTGTGTCCAGTTTTGCGCCTCTCACCACAAAAAAAAGACATTGAGGGGCTGGAGCGGGTCCAGAGAAGGGCAGCGAAGCTGGTGAGGGCTCTGGAGAACGAGTCTTATGAGGAGCAGCTGAGGGAGCTGGGGGTGTTCAGCCTGGAGAAGAGGAGGCTGAGGGGAGACCTTCTCGCTCTCTGCAGCTCCCTGAAAGGACGGTGCAGGGAGGAGGGATTCTGTCTCTTTTCCCAAGAAACAAGAAATAAGAGAAGAGGAAACAACTGCAGGTCGCACCAGCAGAGGTTTAGACTGGATATTAGAAAAAATCTTTACAATGAAAGATTTGTCAAATATGGGAACACACAGGGAAGGGGTTGAGGCAGCATCCCTGGAGCTACTCAAAATACGGGTAGTGCTTATGTGTCTTTCGTTTAATGATCGTTTTTGTCACTGAGGCTGATAGTTGGAATAGATGGTCTGAAAGGTCCCCTCCAAGCCAGGCAATTCTATGATTCTCCCTCAAGCGTGCCCCGGAGCCCGGCTCGACACTGCTGGATGGGCCAGAAGGGCACGTTGCCCCAGCACCCAGACACACGGCCGCCTGCTGCAGGCAGGGCCCCGGCCGCGCGCCCGCACGGTGCCAGAAACCAGTCCAGAAAACTGACAAGTCCTCCTTTTTGTCTCCGTGCCAGGGAGCCAGGAGCTCCCCTCTACTCCCCAGCGCTGCCAGACTGAAGGGCTGGGTTAGGGCACGGATGAAGACTGTCCACAGGTTGTGGAACACAAGGGTCTTGATTTTCATGTCTATTCACACTGCATTAGGAGACGCTCAGGATCGGTATTATTTAGAGATTTTTGATTTCAATTCATACATGAGCAGAAAAATAAAGTAGAAAAAAATCTTTTCTTCTTTTTGTTTAGTAATCATATAATTTCATTTTGATTATATTCCTGAAACTTCTGTAATTAACCATGTAAGAATTGAAGGCTTTAAGGAAAATTCACATTCAGCTACACCTGCTGTTACTAAATTTCAGCAGTGGCCCCTCATTTTCTTTGCTTCTTTTTTAACTGTTCCTGAAGCAGCGGCCTCTCCTCTGGGTGTCCTTGCAAGGGTCTGCCCTTGGGAAGGTCCAGCTTCCCTAAAGCCACACCAGCAGCTCTCAGGGATCTATCGGACTCAGCGGTACTATCGCTAGAAGCAGTGACAGGACAGTGCTGTAAGGGAGCTGCTGCTTGTTCTTGAGGATCAAATAAACTCTTTCATTTCCTTCCCGACACTTTTCTTATTTGACAAAAGAGCTGTAATTCCTCAGGAGCTAGCCTCTGGCGTGATGGTGTCAGAGCAGCGTTCTTTCGCTCACTGCTGCCTCTTTGGTCTCATTTAGAGTGCTTGGACTGCTTTGCCCCTAAATCATCCCTGCTGCATGTCTCTTCATTTTATTTTTGGGAATTGAGAGAGAGGGAAGGGGAGAATGCTTTCTTTGTTTAGCCAAAGAACAAACGGCCAAAGTTTAATGCAAAGTTTTGGAAAAGAATTAAACTACTTTAATGAAAATAATAAATAAGAAAATAGTAAATAATAGAATTTTTAAAAAGTATACAATATATATAGAAAACTGTATCCAGCTCCCAGGATGACGATCGCGTCACCAGCAGACACAGGGAAAGTCCCAGGCTGGAGTCAGTGATGGACAGGAGCTGAATTCTGGATCTAGCATCAGGAATGCTCGGATCGGGATCAAAGGCAGACGAACAGACAGGGTCCTCCTCAGACGTCGGCCATTGAAGAAAAAAGCGAGCCAGAGCAGCCTTGCCCCTTTGATCCCTCAGCTTTTATACCGAGTGTGATGCATATGGGATGCCTGCCCTCCGCGTGCGGGTCCGGGCCCAGGACGACCTCGTCCTCATCCCTGTGCCGCAGAGGTGAGAGCTTTCCCCTTCCCATCTTGGGGATTCCTTCCCTTTGGGTAGGGTAAGAAGGGCAGGCCGTACCGTGGGGACCCCCCAGCCCTCTGGTAGGACAAGGGGGACGTGGGTGTCTCCTTGTGCAGCAGCAGCTGTTCTTGAAAGTGGTCGGCCACCGCGTCCCAGACGGCCGTTGGCTCTGGAAAACAAAGAAGAAAAAACCCAGCTGACGCTCCGTCTCCACCAGTTCTCAACCCCCTCCCACCATCCCCTGAGCGCTGTCACGGTGGCCAAGTGTCCCCAAAGGGGAACACCCCCGAGACGGCTCTTGCCCGTTGGCCACCACCAGGTTGGCTGGGACGTCCCTACCTTCAGGGTGCCACTGGGCATCATGAAGGTGTGACCCATCCCGTCCCAGAAGTCCCTCTTGGTCCTCCTCACCCTGATGGGTGGCTTCTTGGCCTGGAGAGAAGGAAAACAATACTGTCTCGTTAGGGCTGGAAGAGAGGCAGCTGTATCTTCAGGGAGAGGGTCTTGCTTGTTCTTGTTGCTGTGGCAGCCAGGGGCAGGTGACTTGGTGGTTCTCCCCATGGAGGGGTCGCACCTGTGAGGAGGACTGGGCAGATCAGGTGGCCCACACTGACCAACAGGGGGTTGGTCATTTCCCCAGGGTGGAAGCTCTGATGCGCAGGCAAGATGCCAGCGTGACCAGGAAGGGTAAGCCTGGATCTAAAAAGCACGTTCTCAAAGCCGAGAGCACGAGTGTCCTGGTTTCGCTGCAGGAGAGTTCCCGGCTTGGGGCAAGATCACAAAAGTGGTCTAGTCCATCAGGGCCAGCAAATGGATCTGGGACAAGAATGAAAGGATTACCGCAGATCCAGGAGGTTGCTGGAATGCGTGGAGGATAACTTCCTCACCCAGCTGGTAAGTGAGCCGACCAGGGAAGGTGCCCTCCTGCACCTGCTTCTTGTGAAGAGGGAAGAACTTGTGGGGGAAGTCTTCTGAGTTGGGTTTTTTTAGGGTTGGATTGTTAAGGTGAGATTTTTTGGTGTTGATGGGGTTGAATTTCGGGTTGGATTTTGGGTTGTGGTTTTCCTTTTTTCTTTGGATTGTATGTTTCGGGTTAGAACTTTCACGTTGGATTTTTTTGGGGTGGATTTTTGTTTATTTTTCTGTTAGATTTTGGGTTTGATTTGGGTTTTTTGGGTTGGATTTTTCAGGTTAGAAATTTCGAGTTGGTTGGGTTGAATTTCGGGTTGGTTTTTTTGGGTTGGATGATTTTGTTTGGATTTTTGGGTTGGATATAGGACTGGGGTCCATGGGGGGGGGGGGGGTTTCCTGGGGTCCCTGGTGGGGGTGGGGCAGCTTCCTTGGCTCCCTGGGGGGCCTCATCAAGTCCTTTAAGGGACCCCCCAGGCCCCTGGGGGAGGATTCATTGCATCCCTGGGGGGCTGCTCCTTAAGTGGAGGTCCCTGTGGGGGGCTCCTTGGGTCCCTGGGGCGGTTTGGTGAGGCTGTCCCCAGGTTGGGGTGGGAGGTGACGAGGGCACGGTGGCTGTGGGGTCCCGCGGGAGGGTGTGGGTCTGGGGTATGCCCCCTCTCCCCCCTCCAGGAGGATGTGGGGCTCAGTGTGGGACCCCCCTATGTCTTTGGGGGGAGGAGGCATGGCTTGCTGGGGGGGAGTCCGTGGCTGGGTGTGGGACCCCGCATGCCTGGGGGGATTCCGTGGGTCGGTGTGGGCCCCCCCCGGTGCCGGGCGCTGACTCCCGGTGATGGCCGGGAGGTGAAGACAGGGCCCAAGGTAGCGTTGGCCATGGAGGAGGCAGGTGAGTCCCCCTCCGTGCTCCAGTCCTGCCTCCGAACCACGCCGGAGCAAGCAGAGGCGTCCGGAGAACCCCTGGCTGCAGGTGGGGGGGGGTGGAGGTGGGAGAAGGGGATGGTCACGGGGACACCCCCCTACTCTCAGCTTCTCCCCCCCGGGAGGCTGGGGACTGACCTTCTTTTCTCCTCTTCCTCCCCAGAGGCAGATCCTGCGGTGTCTCCATGCGCTGCAGCTGCGGGAGGGTGACGCCGAAGCCGCCGGTGGCACCATGGCCAGGCTGGGGGGCTCCTGGCGAGGAGGAGGAGGAAGAAGCGGAGAGCAGCGAGGCTGAGAATGAGAGCGAGCTGGAGGTGTCAGAGAGCGGTGAGGGGGGGATCGGGGTATAGGGGGTGCGGGTTTCCTGGCAGTGTCCCCGCGGGGGGGGGGGGTCTCCCTCACTGTGGGGGGTGGGGGGTGTGTCTCTTCCAGAGGAGGAGGAAGATGAATTTCAGGGGTGGGTGGTGGGGGACACGGGTGGGGTGGGCAGAGCCTCCCCCAGGGTGTAGTCGGAGCCACCCTCCCCCGCCATCTCTCCCTGAGATCGTGCTGCTGCTGCTGGAGCGGGGGGCGGCGCTGGACGACCCGGGGGGGCCGGGCTGTGAGGGCGTCACCCCCCCTACACAACATCCTCAGCTGCGGCCATTTCGAGGAGGCCAAGCTGCTGGTGCGGTGTGGAGCGTCGGTGACGGCCAGGGACTCCAGGGTGAGCTGATGGGACTGGGGGGACAGAGGACACACCCCAATATTTGGGGGGGGACACCCTTGGGAGACCTTTGTGTTGCCCCCTTGTAGGGCCTGATGCCGCTGGGGACGCTGGAGGAGTGGGTGCGCACCTACGGCGAGGAGCTGGACCAGGAGACGCGGCAGCGGTGCTGGGTGGCCCAGTGCCCGCTCTGAGAGAAGCGGCGGCGGCACGAGGTGGGACTCGGCGCGGTAACGCCAGCACCCCGCTCCCCTCTGCTTTTTTGGCGGGTGGGGGGTTGTGTGCTGAGGGTGATATGTGTCCCCTCCCCACACGCTGCCCCGCCGCTGCTCTTCCAGGACTCACCACTCGTCGATGCTGAGCGGCAAATGCCGCATCCGCGCTCCCCACTGACGGCGCAGCTGGAGGACGGCGCAATGTTGCCACGGAGGCTGGTGAAGAAGCGGCAGCGGGTGCCAGGGCTCAGCAGACAGGAGGTGCCGGAGCTGGAGATGGAGCCGGATGAGTACGAAGCTGCCATCCAGGGCCTCGGCAGCACCAAATCCCATCTCGGCAGCGGCACCGCCACGGCATGCTGGCAACCGGTACGGCAGCCGGCCCTCATCCCGTCCGAGCAGTACCTGGAGGAGGAGGACTGGCTGGAAGACGACCTGGGGGAGTCCTGGGGGGGCCGTAAGTATCTGCGCCGGGAACCCCAGGAGCCGGCGACCGCTTTGAGGGACAGCACGGGGCCGCAGAGCGATGGCGGCAGCACCGTTCTGGCCCGGCACCATCCGCGGCGCCGCCGGAGCCTGCCGAGCCAGCTCGCCTGCCCGATGGAGGGGGTCCCGCTGGGGCACTCCCGGGAACGGCGACCCCCCGAGGTGGCCGGGACCCTCCTCCCCACCGAGGATGACGGCGAGGGGAGCCCCCCCACCAGCACCCGCACCGCTGCCCGCGCCACTGCCGGCACCGCTGCCTGCCGTCCCGCCTGCCCTCCGCGCGCGGGTCCGGGCCCAGGACGACCTCGTCCTCATCCCTGCGACACGGAGGTGAGACCTTTCCCCTTCCCATCTTGGGGATTCCTTCCCTTTGGGTAGGGTAAGAAGGGCAGGCCGTACCGTGGGGACCCCCCCAGCCCTCTGGTAGGACAAGGGGGACGTGGGTGTCACCTTGTGCAGCAGCAGCTGTTCTTGAAAGTGGTCGGCCACCACGTCCCAGACGGCCGTTGGCTCTGGAAAGCAAAGGAGAAAAAAACCCAGGTGACGCTCCGTCTCCACCAGTTCTCAACCCCCTCCCACCATCCCCTGAGTGCTGTCACGGTGGCCAAGTGTCCCCAAAGGGGAACACCCCCGAGACGGCTCTTGCCCGTTGGCCACCACCAGGTGTCTCCTCCCCACACGCAGCCCTGCCGCAGCTCTCGCAGGGCTACGGGTCTTTGAATGTCGGTTTGGATTTCTTTGGCTTGGGTTTTTTGTGATTGGGTTTTGTGGAGTTTGTGTTTTAGTTTTTTTGGTTTCACTTTTTGGGAAGGATTTTGGGTTCTCTGCATTTGAGGTAAACCAGAACCAATTTTCTGATTTTGTAATTTTACTTTTTAGCTGGGCCTCTTCTGACTGACTAAACTCTGAAATTAACAGCCTGTTGTTCAGAAACTGTTCGCTCTCAGTAGGAGAAGTCCTGATGATACCAAGGAATGGTACGCACAGAGGCTCTTGCTTATACTTATTGCTCTAAGTATCAAGGTCAGGTAACTTCACTGTTTGCCCCGTTGGAGGGTCGGGAGCGGAGAAGCGTAGAGGGGTCCCACCTGCAGGGAGGAGCGGACGGGACAGATGACCCAAAACTGACCAACAGGGTATTCCATCCCATATGCATCACGCTCGGTATAAAAGCTGAGGGATCAAAGGGGCAAGGCTGCTCTGGCTCGCTTTTTTCTTCAAGGGCCGACGTCTGAGTTCGTCTGCCTTTGATCCCAATCCGAGCATTCCTGATGCTAGATCCGAGCATTCGCTGACTCCAGCCTGGGACTTTCCCTGTGTCTGCTGGTGATGCGATCTTCATCCTGGAAGCTGCATACGGTTTTGTATACATTGTGGACTTTTTTTATCCTATTATTATTTACTATTTTCTTATTTATTATTATTTTCATCAAAGTAGTTTCGTTCTTTTCCAAAACTCGTAAATCTCCTTATCTCTTCCTCTCCTCTCTGGGGGGGGGAGGGCATCTGTCGTTCTGGTTGGCCAATCCGGCCAACCTCTGTGGGCCTTCTATGGGACAGACCCCCTCCGTGGGTCCACTCCACCCCACAAGTCGCCCTCCTGCCCACAG
>CANTUZ010000014.1:12132306-12174409 GCA_947846985.1 Fratercula arctica | reverse complement strand
CAGGGGGGGGGGTTGGACTCTCCCATTCCCAGTTTGGGGGGGGGGTTTGGACTCTCCCATTCCCAGTTTGGGGGGGGGTTGGACTCTCCCATCCCAGTTTTGGGGGGGGTTTGGACTCTCCCATTCCCAGTTTGGGGGGGGGGGTTGGACTCTCCCATTCCCAGTTTGGGGGGGGGGGACTCCAGTCCCATTCCCAGTTTGGGGGGGGGGGTTGGACTCTCCCATTCCCAGTTTGGGGGGGGGTTGGACTCTCCCATTCCCAGTTGGGGGGGGGGGGGTTGACTCTCCCATTCCCAGTTTGGGGGGGTTGGACTCTCCCATTCCCAGTTTGGGGGGGGTTTGGACTCTCCCATTCCCAGTTTTGGGGGGGGGGGTTGGACTCTCCCATTCCCAGTTTGGGGGGGGGGTCTGGACTCTCCCATTCCCTCCGGCGGGGGGGTGTGTGTGTGCCCCCCCCCCTTCCCGCCCCCCCCCCGGCACTCACCGAGCCGCGGGACCCCGCCGAGGCGCCGGGCCTGCCTTCGGCAACCGGCTTCGGTGCAGCAGTTCCCCAGGACGCTGAGGGCCAGGTCGAGGGTCCGGCGGGGCCTTTGGGGTCCCAAAAGCTCCAAAAGCGGCCCTAAACCCCCCCGTTCGCGGAACCGGGCGGCTCCTCCCCCTCGTCGGGTGTGACGGGTCCGAAGGGCCAGGAGGGCCCGGGCCAAACCCGGTTCGGCCGCCGCCCGAACCGCCTCCACGCACCAGCCCAGCGGCTCCGCCATGGCGGCGGGCGGCGCGGCGGCCGGGCCCCGGCGGGGGAAGCGGAAGCGACGGTGGCCCGGAGGGGGCGGGGCAAAGGGGGTGAAGGGGGCGGGGCGGAGGAGGGGAGGAGGGAGGGGATTGGGCGGGGAGGGGAGGGGGCGGGGCGGGGAGGAGGGGGCGGGGCGGAGGAGGGAGGGGATTGGGCGGGGCGAGGGGGGAGGGGGGCGGGCGGGGGGAGGGGAGGAGGGGAGGGGAGGTTGGGCGAGGGAGAGGAGGGGGAGGGCGGGAGGGAGGGGATGCGGGGCGGGGGAGGGGGCGGGGCGGGGAGGAGGGGGCGTGGGCAGGGGCGGAGGAGGGATTGGGCAGGGAGAGGAGGGGGCGGAGTCAGGGCGGGAGGGGGCGGGGCCGTGGGCGGGGAGGGGAGGGGGCGGGGCGGAGGAGGGGAGGAGGGAGGGGATTGGGCGGGGAGAGGAGGGGGCGGAGTCAGGGCGGGAGGGGGCGGGGCCCCGGCGTGGAGGGAAACGGGAGGGGGGCCCGGAGTGGGAGCACTGGGGACCTTATACTGGGAGCACTGGGGACCTTATACTGGGAGCACTGGGGAGCCCAGACTGGGAGCACTGGGGACCTTATACTGGGAGCACTGGGGAGCCCAGACTGGGAGCACTGGGAGCACCGGGGAGCCCGGCCTGGGAGCAACGAGAAGCCTCAGTCTACAGAAGGAGCGGCCCCTTTAAGAGCGGCACCTCCCCGGGATCTCCCGCCCGCCCCTCCCTCCCACACCCTCCCAGCCAATCAGCGACGCGGCTGCACAACTAGCCCCGCCCCCCCCGACCTCGCCGCGGCCAATCAGCGCCCGGCCCCCCCACCTCCTCCCCCCCCCCCCCCGCGGCTCCTTTAAGAGCGGCACCACGTGATCCCGGCAGCGGCGCCTCCCGGCGCATGCGCACAGCGCCCGCCCCAATCAGCCCCGCCCCCCCCCCCCCCCCCCCCCCCCCCCCCCCCCCGGCCCCCGCCGCGGCCAATCAGCGACGAGCGGCCTCGCTCTCGCCAAAGGCAGCGGCACTTCCGTGAGGAGGCCTCGCCCCCGCGTTACCACGGCAACGGGGCGGCTCATTCCTAATTAATGCCCGGAATAATTAACGGGGGGGGGGGGATTTAACCCGAATTTAACCCTAATTAACCCCCTCCCCCCCCCCCCCCGGAGGCATAACAAAGTGGGCGGGGCCTGTGTCGTCATCACCGTCGTCATTATTATTCTCATTAAGTCTCATTAACGCCCCCCCCCCCCCCCCCCGGGGAAAAGAAATGCCGCGGGGGGGGGGGGGGGGGGGGCGGGGCTTGGCACGAGGAAGGGGGGGGGGGGGGGGTCAGTTTTGAGGCTCCCCCCCCCCCCCCCCACCCGAAATACAATGGCGGTTTTAAGCCTCCCCCTCCCCCATTAACGGTGATTTTGGCCCCCCCCCCCAATTATTGGCAGTTTCAGGGCCCCCCCCCCCCCCACCCTCAAAATGAAAATGGTGGTTTCGGGGCCCCCCCCATGGACGCCGAGGGTCGGGTTTGAGGCCGCTGCCCCAAATTAGGGGCAGTTTCGGGGGCCCCCCCCCCAAAAACCAAATGGTGGTTTCGGGGTCCCCCCCACCCCCCAATGTGACAGTTTCAGGCCCCCCCCCCCCCCCCCCCCATGGCACCCGAGTGTCTTTTAGGGCCCCCCCCCCCCCCCCCAATAGCGGCAGTTTTGGGGCCCCCTTAAAACCAAATGGCGGTTTCAGGGCCCCCCCATGACACCAAGGGGCGGTTTCAAGGCCTCTCCCCAAACTAGTGGCAGTTTTGGCCCCCCCCCCCCCTTAATAAAATGTCAGTTTTAGGGCCCCCCCCCTTAAAGAAAACGATGGTTTTGGGGCCCTCGTTGAAACAAAATGGTGGTTTCAGGCCCCCCCCCCCCCCCCACATCAAAATGACAGTTTCGGGGCCCCCCTGAAACAAAACGGTTGTTTCAGGGCATCGCCTTAAACAAAAATGTCAGTTTCGGGGGCCCCCCCCCCCCCACTAAACAAAACATTGGTTTCAGGGCCCCCCCCTTGCAACAAAACGGCGGTTTCAAGGGGTCTCCCCACCCCCAAATTAGCAGTTTCGGGCCCCCCTCGCCCCCCCCGTTCAGGAATAGGGGAACTGGGCCCCATTGAGGAGGTGGGGGGGGGCCGCCCCCTCCCCTCCCCCCCTGCGGGGGGGTTGGGGGCTGCTCCGGGGGGGGGGGGGGAGGGGCGGCCCCGGCTGCTTGGAGCCCCCCCCCGAAAGCGGGGGAGGGGGCCAGGAGGGGGGGGGGTTGGCGTCGGGCGTCGGGGGGGCCGTGGGTCCAATGGGCCCCGCTGCGGGGGACGGGGCGGGAGGGGCGGGGGAGGGGCTGGGGGGGAGGGGCGGGGGGGGGGCAGCCCCCCCAGCGCCATCCCAGAAAACCCCAACCTCAAGCTTTCGGCATCGAAGGCTTCGATTTCCCGGGCGTGACGTTCCAGAAGGTTCCGGATACGTTCGGAACGTTCCGCCTGAAGGGCCAACATCTCCTCCTCGATCTGGGGGTGGGGGGGGGTGGGGGGGGGGGGCGGCCCCCCCCCAAAATCAATGGGGAGCTCCAAAATTCCCTCAATTCCCCACGGAAAACCCCAAAACTATCGAAATTCCCAAGCGGGAACTCCCAAATTCCCACAACGAACCCCAAAAAATCCCCCCAATTCCCACCCTGGGGAAGCCCCAAAATGAGCCAAATTCCCACAGGGAACCCCAAAATTCCCCACGAGAACCTCCAAATTCCCACAGGGAACCCCAAAATCCTGACTGGAAACGCCAAAACTATCAAAATTCCCAAGCGGGAACTCCCAAATTCCCACAACGAACCCCAAAATCCCCCCAATTCCCACCCTGGGGAAGCCCCAAAATGAGCCAAATTCCCACAGGGAACCCCAAAATTCCCCACGAGAACCTCCAAATTCCCACGGGGAACCCCAAAATCCTGACTGGAAACGCCAAAACTATCAAAATTCCCAGCGGGAACCCCAAAATTCCCACAACGAACCCCAAAATCTCCCAAATTCCCACCTTGGGGAAGCCCCAAAATGAGCCAAATTCCCACAGGGAACCCCAAAATTCCCCACGAGAACCTCCAAATTCCCACGGGGAACCCCAAAATCCTGACTGGAAACCCCAAAACTATCAAAATTCCCAGCGGGAACCCCAAAATTCCCACAACGAACCCCAAAATCCCCCAAATTCCCACCCTGGGGAACCCCAAAATGAGCCAAATTCCCACAGGGAATCCCAAAATTCCCACAATGAACCCCAAAATCCCCCAAATTCCCACCCTGGGGAAGCCCAAAATTCCCCACGGAGAACCCCCAAATCCCCTAAAATCCCACAGGGAACCCAAACCCTATCAGACGTCCCATGGAGAACCCCCAAATTCCCTTGAGGAACCCCAAAATTCCCATGGAGAACCCCAAAACCCACCAAGATCCTCCTTGAGGAACCCCAAAACCTCCATAATCTCCTTGAGGAACCCCCAAAACCTCCTTGAGGAACCCCAAAACCTCCATAATCTCCTTGAGGAACCCCAAAACGTCCATAATTTCCTTGAAAAACCCCAAACCCTCCTTGAGGAACCCCAAAACCTCCTTGAGGAACCCCATAATCTCCTTGAGGAACCCCCAAAACCTCCTTGAGGAACCCCAAAACCTCCATAATCTCCTTGAGGAACCCCAAAACCCTCCGAGATCCACCTTGAGGAACCCCAGAACCTCCTTGAGGAACCCCAAAACCTCCATAATCTCCTTGAGGAACCCCAAAACCTCCATAATTTCCTTGAAGAACCCCAAAACCTCCTTGAGGAACCCCAAAACCTCCATAATCTCCTTGAGGAACCCCAAACCTTCCTTGAGGAACCCCATAATCTCCTTGAGGAACCCCAAAACCTCCTTGAGGAACCCCCAAAACCTCCATAATCTCCTTGAGGAACCCCAAAACGTCCATAATTTCCTTCAAGAACCCCAAACCCTCCTTGAGGAACCCCAAAACCTCCATAATCTCCTTGAGGAACCCCAAACCCTCCTTGAGGAACCCCATAATCTCCTTGAGGAACCCCCAAAACCTCCTTGAGGAACCCCCAAAACCTCCATAATCTCCTTGAGGAACCCCAAAACGTCCATAATTTCCTTGAAAAACCCCAAAACCTCCTTGAGGAACCCCAAAACGTCCATAATTTCCTTGAAGAACCCCAAAACCTCCTTGAGGAACCCCATAATCTCCTTGAGGAACCCCCAAAAACCTCTTTGAAGGAACCTAACCCCAAAACGTCCATAATTTCCTTGAAGAACCCCAAACCCTCCTTGAGGAACCCCAAAACCTCCATAATCTCCTTGAGGAACCCCAAACCCTCCTTGAGGAACCCCAAAACCTCCTTGAGGAACCCCAAAACCTCCATAATCTCCTTGAGGAACCCCAAAACGTCCATAATTTCCTTGAAGAACCCCCAAAACCTCCTTGAGGAACCCCAAAACCTCCATAATCTCCTTGAGAAACCCCAAACCCTCCTTGAGGAACCCCATAATCTCCTTGAGGAACCCCCAAAACCTCCTTGAGGAACCCCCAAAACCTCCATAATCACCTTGAGGAACCCAAAACGTCCATAATTTCCTTGAAGAACCCCAAAACCTCCTTGAGGAACCCCAAAACCTCCTTGAGGAACCCCAACCCCCCTGAGATCCTCCTTGAGGAACCCCAACCCCTCCCAGATCCTCCTTGAGGAACCCCAACCCCTCCGCAACACCCTCGGCAGAGCTCCAAACCCCTTTGCCACCCGCGCTCCGTGACCCCTCTGGACCTTGTCCCCGTCCCCACCCCACCCCATACCCTCTGCTCCAGGAGGGCGCGGCGGATGGAGACCTTCTGCTCCAACTCCTTCGCCTCCCGTTGGTGTTGGGCCTCCGTGTGCATCTTGATCTTGCTCTGGTAGGCGTTGAGGAGCTCCAGCTCCTGCTGCAGCTGGAGACGTAGGACCTGGTACTCCGCCTCTTGGGTCTCGTCCAATCGCAGCTGGAGGAGGACCGGGAGGAGGCCAGGGGGTGGTGGTGGTGGTGGGGTGGGGTGGGGTGGCCCTAGATGGTCTTCACTAAAGTGCTTGGGTCATTGAGGGGAGTTCCCAGGATCTGTCTTCCTATCTAAGGTGGGTTCCTCAGCAGCTGAAGGTCCCCAGCCCCATCTCTGGGGGGTTCCTGAGCTCTTGAGGGTCCTTGTCCATATCTAAGGTGGGTTCCTGAGCAGCTGAAGGTCCCCAGCCCCATCTCTGGGGGGTTCCTGAGCAGCTGAAGGTCCCTGTCCCCATCTCTGGGGGGTTCCTGAGCAGCTGAAGGTCCCCGTCCCCATCTCTGGGGGGTTCCTGAGCTCTTGAGGGTCCTTGTCCATATCTAAGGTGGGTTCCTGAGCAGCTGAAGGTCCCCAGCCCCATCTCTGGGGGGTTCCTGAGCAGCTGAAGGTCCCCAACCCCATCTCTGGGGGGTTCTTGAGCAGCTGAAGGTCCCCAGCCCCATCTCTGGTGGGTTCCTGAGCAGCTGAAGGTCCCCAGCCCCATCTCTGGGGGGTTCCTGAGCAGCTGAAGGTCCCAGCCCCCAGCTCTGGGGGGTTCCTGGGCTCTTGAGGGTCCTTGTCCATATCAAGGTGGGTTCCTGAGCAGCTGAAGGTCCCAGCCCCATCTCTGGGGGGTTTCCTGAGCTCTTGAGGTCCTTGTCCCATATCTAAGGTGGGTTCCTGAGGCAGCTGAAGGTCCCCAGCCCCATCTCTGGGGGGGTTCCTGAGCTCTTGAGGGTCCTTGTCCCTATCTAAGGTGGGTTCCTGAGCAGCTGAAGGTCCCCAGCCCCATCTCTGGGGGGTTCCTGAGCTCTTGAGGGTCCTTGTCCATATCTAAGGTGGGTTCCTGAGCAGCTGAAGGTCCCCAGCCCCATCTCTGGGGGGTTCTTGAGCAGCTGAAGGTCCCTGTCCCCATCTCTGGGGGGTTCCTGAGCAGCTGAAGGTCCCCGTCCCCATCTCTGGGGGGTTCCTGAGCTCTTGAGGGTCCTTGTCCCTATCTAAGGTGTTCCGACAGCTGAGTCCCAGCCCCATCTCTGGGGGTTCCTGAGCAGCTGAAGGTCCCCAGCCCCATCTCTGGGGGGTTCTTGAGCAGCTGAAGGTCCCCAGCCCCATCTCTGGTGGGTTCCTGAGCAGCTGAAGGTCCCCAGCCCCATCTCTGGGGGGTTCCTGAGCAGCTGAAGGTCCCCAGCCCCATCTCTGGGGGGTTCCTGGGCTCTTGAGGGTCCTTGTCCATATCTAAGGTGGGTTCCTGAGCAGCTGAAGGTCCCCAGCCCCATCTCTGGGGGGTTCCTGAGCTCTTGAGGGTCCTTGTCCATATCTAAGGTGGGTTCCTGAGCAGCTGAAGGTCCCCAGCCCCATCTCTGGGGGGTTCCTGAGCTCTTGAGGGTCCTTGTCCATATCTAAGGTGGGTTCCTGAGCAGCTGAAGGTCCCCAGCCCCATCTCTGGGGGGTTCCTGAGCAGTTGGGGGTCTCCAGGGGGTCCCCATGTCCTCATTGGGTCTCCAGTGGGTTCCCTCCCCCCTCTGGGGGACCCTGGTGGCTCTCCATGGGGTTCCCCACGTCCCCACTTGTCTTCTTCTCTTCCACCTCTGGATCCCCCCACCTCCCCCTGGCCTCCGCGCCCCACGGGAGGATGAGGAGCCACCTACAGCTTCTCCCACCACCACCCAAAGTCCTCCCAGCTCCTCCCACCACCTCCCCAGGTTCTCCACCACCTCCCAAAGTCCTCCCAAGTTCTCCCACCACCTCCTCGTGTTCTCCACCACCTCCCAAAGTTCTCCCAGGTTCTCCCACCACCTTCCAAAGATCTCCCAGGTCCTCCCACCACCTCCCCACGTTCTCCACCACCTCCCAAAGTCCTCCCAGGTCCTCCCACCACCACCCCGAGTTCTCCAAGGTTCTCCCACCACCTTCCAAAGTCCTCCCAGGTTCTCCCACCATCTTCCAAGTTCTCCAACCACCTCCCAAAGCTCTCCCAGGTTCTTCCAAGTTCTACCCACCACCTCCCCGAGTCTCCCCCACCACCAGGTTCTTCCCAGGTTCTCCACCATCTTCCACGTTCTCCACCACCTCCCCCACGTTCTCCACCACCACCCCAGGTTCTCCCAGGTTCTCCAACCACCTTCCAAAGGTTCTCCAACCACCTCCCAAGCTCTCCCAGCTTCTCCCAAGTTCGTCCACCACCTCCTCGTGTTCTCCACCACCTCCCAAAGTCCTCCCAGGTTCTCCCACCATCTTCCATGTTCTCCCACCACCTCCCCCATGTTCTCCACCACCACCCCAGGTTCTCCCAGGTTCTCCAGCCACCTCCCAAAGTCCTCCCAAGTTCTCCAGCCACCTCCCAAAGCTCTCCCAGCTTCTCCCAAGTTCTCCCACCACCTCCTCGTGTTCTCCACCACCACCCAAAGTCCTCCCAGGTTCTCCACCACCACCCCAGGTTCTCCCAAGTTCTCCCACCATCTTCCAAGTTCTCCACCACCTCCCAAAGTCCTTCCAGGTCCTCCCACCACTTCCCAAAGATCTCCCAGGTCCTCCCAGGTCCTCCCACCACCTCCCCACGTTCTCCACCACCACCCCAGGTTCTCCAACCACCTCCCAAAGCTCTCCCAGCTTCTCCCAAGTTCTCCCACCACCTCCTCGTGTTCTCCACCACCACCCAAAGTCCTCCCAGGTTCTCCCACCATCTTCCATGTTCTCCCACCACCTCCCCACGTTCTCCACCACCACCCCAGGTTCTCCCAGGTTCTCCAACCACGTCCCAAAGTCCTCCCAAGTTCTCCAACCACCTCCCAAAGCTCTCCCAGCTTCTCCCAAGTTCTCCCACCACCTCCTCGTGTTCTCCACCACCACCCAAAGTCCTCCCACATTCTCCCACCACCACCCCACGTTCTCCCCGCTTGTCCCCCCACTTCCACGCTTCTCCCAGGTTCTCCCCCCCCCACCTCCCAAAGTTCTCCCACCACCTCCTCGTGTTCTCCACCACCACCCAAAGTCCTCCCAGGTTCTCCCACCATCTTCCATGTTCTCCCACCACCTCCCCCACGTTCTCCACCACCACCCCAGGTTCTCCCAGGTTCTCCAACCACCTCCCAAAGTCCTCCCAAGTTCTCCAACCACCTCCCAAAGCTCTCCCAGGTTCTTCCAAGTTCTCCCACCATCTCCTCGTGTTCTCCACCACCTCCCAGAGTTCTCCCAGGTTCTCCAACCACCTCCCAAAGCTCTCCCAGCTTCTCCCAAGTTCGTCCACCACCTCCTCGTGTTCTCCACCACCACCCAAAGTCCTCCCAGTCTCCACCGTTCCAGTCTCCCACCACCCCCCCACGTTCTCCACCACCACCCCAGGTTCTCCCAGGTTCTCCAACCACCTCCCAAAGGTCTCCCAGGTCCTCCCACCACCTCCCAGAGCTCTCCCGGGTTCAATCCCACGGTCTCCCACCACCCCCGTTCCACACCACCTTCCGTTCTCCCCACCACCCAGTCGGTTCTCCCACCCCTTCAAGTCCAGCCACTCCAGCGTCTCCCATCTCCAGTTGCTCCCCCCACTCCTCGTTTTCCCCGCACCTCCAGGTCTCCCCCCCCACCTCCCAAAGTTCTCCCACCTCCTCCCGAAGTTCTCCCCCTCCCTCCCCTTCCCGGGGCAACGTGAGGATGGGGAGCCACCTACGGCTTGGCTGGAGAGCATCTCGTTGATGCTGTGGTCGTACTGTTCGGCCAAGGCGGCCAACTTGCGGGTCTGCTCGTCCTTCAGGCGCTTGAGGAGAGCTTTGTGTTGGCTCTTGGCCGTGTTCTCCAGGAGGTGGCTCCGAAGGGCCTTGTACTGCCGGGTCTGGATCTTGCAGGTGTCCTGGAATTGCTTCTTGATCTGCAGCTCCTTGGACTGCGGCCAGCAAAAAAGGAGTTGGGGGGGGGGGGGGGGGGGGGGGTGAGTGACCACCCCCACCCATGGGTGACCCCCCCCTCCCCGTCACGTCCCACCACCCTTAGGTGACCTCCGCACCAGGTCTTCAGCCCTCAAACCTCCCTCTGTTGCGTCCCACCACCCCGAGGTGAGCCCCAACCACGTCCTCACCACGGGGTGACCCCCCCCGTTGAGTCCCACCACCCATGGGTGACCCCCCCTTGAGTCCCCAATCCATGGGTGACCCCCCCCGTTGAGTCCCACCACCCATGGGGTGACCCCAGCACCCATGGGTGACCCCCCCCCTTGAGTCCTCAGTCCATGGGTGACCCCCCCGTTGAGTCCCACCACCCATGGGGTGACCCCAGCACCCATGGGTGACCCCCCCATTGAGTCCCCAATCCATGGGTGACCCCCCCGTTGAGTCCCACCACCCATGGGTGACGCCCCCTTGAGTCCCCAATCCATGGGTGACCCCCCCCGTTGAGTCCCACCACCCATGGGTGACCCCCCCTTGAGTCCCCAATCCATGGGTGACCCCCCCGTTGAGTCCCACCACCCACGGGGTGACCTCAACACCCATGGGTGACCCCCCCCTTGAGTCCCCAACCCATGGGTGACCCCCCCGTTGAGTGCCACCACCCATGGAGTGACCTCAACACCCATGGGTGACCCCCCCCTTGCATCACCAACTCTTGGGTGACCCCCCCTTGAGTCCCCAATCCATGGGTGACCCCCCCATTGAGTCCCACCACCCATGGGTGACCCCAGCACCAATGGGTGACCCCCCCCTTGAGTCCCCAATCCATGGGTGACCCCCCCGTTGAGTCCCACCACCCATGGAGTGACCTCAACACCCATGGGTGACCCCCCCCTTGCATCACCAACTCTTGGGTGACCCCCCCTTGAGTCCCCAATCCATGGATGACCCCCCCCTTGAGTCCCCAATCCATGGGTGACCCCCCCGTTGAGTCCCACCACCCATGGAGTGACCCCCCCCCCCACCCATAGGGTTGACCCCTCCCCCCAACAGGGTGACAACAGCACCCAGAGGTGACCCCCCCCCCCCCCCCCACACCTATAGGGTGACACCCCCCTCCCCCCCCATGGGGTGACCCCAGCACCCCTGGGTGACCCCCCCCCAGGGACCCCCCCCCCATAGGGTGACCCCCCCCAGAGAGCCCCCCCCACCCCTACGAGCCCCCCCCCACCCATAGGTGCCCCCCCCCCATAGGGTGGACCCCCCCAGAGACCCCCCCCCACCCCTAGGAGCCCCCCCCCACCCATAGGTGCCCCCCCCCCATAGGGTGACCCCCCCCCCCAGGGGACCCCCCCCCACCCATAGGGTGACCCCCCCCCAAGGGGACCCCCCACCCCCACCCCTAGGAGCCCCCCCCCCCCATAGGTGCCCCCCCCCATAGGGCGACCCCCCCAGGGACCCCCCCCCCCCACCCCTAGGAGCCCACCCCCCCCATAGGGTGACCCCCCCCCAGGGACCCCCCCCCCACCCCTAGGAGCCCCCCCCCCCATAGGGTGACACCCCCCCCCCCCCCAGGGACCACCCCCCCCCCCTCCATGGGGTGACCCCAGCACCCATGGGTGCCCCCCCCCCCCCCCCCCCCCCAAAAAAAAAAAAACCAAACCAAAAAGCAAAGAAAAACCCGGAAAAAGGGAAACCGGGGACTTTTAAATAATATATTTAAAATAAAATAATCCAAAGTCAACGAAAAGGAACCAAATAAAATTATAACGGCAAAAAACAACCAAAAAAAAATATAAATCAACCGAAAATAAACCCCCCCCCCCAACCCCCCCCCCCCCAAAAATGATGAAAAAGGAACAAATTCCCCCAAAATCCTTGTTCCCCCCCTCCCCCCCCCGGCAATAAATAAAGGGGGGGGGGGGGGGCCCCCAAATCCCCGGGGGGGGGTCCCTAAAAACCCCCTGGGAGGGTCCCTGTCCCCAAGGGGGGGTCACCAAGGCCGTGGGGGGGTCCCTGTCCCCAAGGGGGGGGTCTTTGTCCCCAAGGGGGGGGTCCCCAACATCATGGGGGGGGTCCCTGTCCCCAAGGGGGGGGTCCCTGTCCCCAAAGGGGGGGTCCTTGTCCCCAAAGGGGGGGGTCCCCAATCTCGTGGGGGGGTCCCTGTCCCCAAGGGGGGGGTCCCAGTCCCCAAGGGGGGGGTCCCTAAGGCTGTGGGGGGGTCCCTTGTCCCCCAAAGGGGGGGTTTTGTCCCCAAAGGGGGGGGTCCCTGTTCCCAAGAGGGGGGTCCCCAATCTCGTGGGGGGGTCCCTGTCCCCAAGGGGGGGTCCTTGTCCCCAAGGGGGGGGTCCCCAACATCATGGGGGGGGTCCCTGTCCCCAAGGGGGGGTCCCCAAGGCCGTGGGGGGGTCCCTTGCCCCCAAAGGGGGGGTCTTTGTCCCCAAAGGGGGGGTCCCTGTCCCCAAGGGGGGGGTCCCCAATCTCGTGGGGGGGTCCCTGTCCCCAAAGGGGGGGTCCCCAAGCTCATGGGGGGGGTCCTGTCCCCAAAGGGGGGGTCTTTGTCCCCAAAGGGGGGGGGTCCCTGTCCCCAAGGGGGGGGGTCCCCAAGCTCGTGGGGGGGTCCCTGTCCCAAGGGGGGGTCCCTGTCCCCAAAGGGGGGGGTCCCCAAGCTCGTGGGGGGTCCCTTGTCCCCAAGGGGGGGGTCTTTGTCCCCAAAGGGGGGGGTCCCTGTCCCCAAGGGGGGGGTCCCCAAGCTCATGGGGGGTCCCTGTCCCCAAGGGGGGGGTCCCCAAGCTCATGGGGGGGTCCCTTGTCCCCAACGGGGGGGTCTTTGTCCCCAAATAAGGGGTCCCTGTCCCCAAGGGGGGGGTCCCTGTCCCCAAAGGGGGGGGGTCTGTAGTGCCTGGGTGCTCTTTGGGGGTGGGGGGGGGGGTGGGGGGTGGCCACCGCGCCCCCCCCCCCCCCCCCCCCCCCCCCCTTGGGGCCGCCGTCACCTCCAGGGTCTCCGCGGGGGGGTGGTCCAGGCTCCCCCCCCCCCTCCCTTCCCCCGGCGGGAAGGTGGGGGGGGGAGAGGGGTCGGGGGGGTGGGGGGGGGTCGGCGGGGGGAGGGGCGGGGGATGCGGCTGGGGGGGCCCCGTTTGGGGGCTTCCCCCCCCCAAAAAGCCAGCAAGCGGCGCCCCCAGGCCGCCAGCCGCCATCTTGGCCCCCCCCCCCAATTCTTGAGGCGGGAGAGACAAGATGGCGGCGGCGGCGGCGGGGGGGGCCGCCCTCCCTTCCCCCCCCCAAGCGGCGATGGCGGGGGACGGGCAAACGGGACCGAAACCCCCCCTTGTTAGTTTTGGGGAAAAAACCGGTAAAGTCGGGATTCCGAAGCGAACCCCAAGCGGAAAAGGAGACGGAAAAGGGGGGGGGGTAAGCCCAAAACCCCCCGTAACCAAAAAAGTTGAGCCCGGCGGGGCAAACCCCCCCAAAACCCCCCCCCCAAAACCCCCCTCCCCCCAACCCCTAAAAGATAAAGGGGTAAAAAAAGCCACGGCGAAACCAAAAGACGCGAAGCCACGAAAATCACCGGGACGTAAAAACGCCCCCGGCGCAGGCTCAAACCCAACACCCCCACGGTTAAAAGCGTTAACGAACCCCCCCCCAAACGCCAAGGAGGGGGGAGGAAAGCGTAAAGCAACCCCCCCCCCGCCGCTCCCCAACCCCAAAAACCTCGGTTTTGACCCCAAAGAGTGAGGACGAGGAGGAGAAAGAGAGAAAAGAAAGTGGGGCGGAAAGCGGCCGTCAGGGCCAAAATGGCGGCCAGGCCGTGAGGGAAAAAAGGAGGGAAAAAGGAGGCGGAAGGACGCGGCCCGGCTCTGAGGGGGTTTGGGGGGAATCTGGTAGGATTTGGGCAAAATTTGACGGGATTCGGGGAAAATTTGACAGGATTCGGGCCCGGTTCGGCCAAATTGGGCCTAAATTTAGCCGGATTTGGGCCTAGTTGGACTGGATTCGGCCTAAATTTAGCCAGGTTTGGGCCCGGTTCGACCACACTCGGCCTGAATTTGACGGAATTTGGCCCAAATTTGACCACATTTGGACCCGACTCAACCAGATTCGGGCCCATTTCGACAGGATTTGAGTCCGATTCGGCCAAATCTGGGGCAAATTTGACCGGATTCGGCCCAAATCTGACTGCGTTTGGGCCCGATTTGACAGGATTCGGCCCAAATTTGACTGAATTTTGCTCCCATTGGACTGGATTTGGCCCAAATTCCCCCGGAATTGCCCCCGAATCAACTGGATTTGGCCCCGATCCAACCAAAGTTTGCTCCGATTCAACGGAATTTGACCCAAATTTCACTAGATTTGGCCCCAATTCGTCTGGAATCAGGTCAAATTCGACCGCATTTGGGCCAAATTTGACCAGATTTTGGCGGGATTCAACCAAATTTGGCCCAAACTTGACCGGATTCGGCTGTGTTTTGCCCAAATTTTCCCCCAATTTGCCCAAATTTCCTCCTGATTCGCCCAAATTTCCCCCAAATTCACTCCGCTCCGTCCCTGCCGATTTGATGAGATTCGTCCCCGATTTGACTGGATTTGGCCCAAATTCCACCGTATCCGGCTGAAATTCAACCAAATTTCGTTCCGATTTGCCCAAATTTCGCTCCAATTCCATCAAATTTGCTCCAAATTCGCTCAAATCTGCCCCAAATTCTCCCGGCTCCATCCCTGCCGATTTCATGGGACTTGTCCCCGAGGATTTTACCAGATCTGTCCCAAATTCGTCCAAATTTTCCTCAAATTCATCCAAATTCTGCTCCAATTCGCTCAAACTTCCCCCAGATTCGCTGAAATTTTGCTCTAAATCACTCAAATTTCCTCCAGATTTGCTCCAATTTCCTCCAAGTTCGCTCAGCTTTCCCCCAGATTCACTCAAATTTCCCACAATTCACTGGAATTTCCTCCAAATTTGCTCAAATCTCCCTCAAACTCACCAGAATTTCCCCCAAATTCACTCAAATCTTCCCCAAACTCATCAGAATTTCCCCCGAATTCCCTGAAATCTCCCCCTGAGTGGCCGCAATCTCCCCCCAAGTGGCCAAAATCTCCCCCCAAGTGGCCGGAATTTACCCCGAACTGGCCGGAATTTCCCCTGAATTTGCTCAAATCTCCCCCCAAGCGGCCGGAATTTCCCCCCGAGTGGTCGAAATCTCCCCCCGACTTGCTCAAATCTCCCCGAAACTGGCCGGAATTTCCCCCAAACTGGCCGAAATCTCCCCCCAAGTGGCCGGAATCTCCCCCAAACTGGCCCAAATCTCCCCCTGACTCGCCCAAATCTCCCCCAAACCGTCCGGAATCTCCCCCAAACTGGCCAAAATCTCCCCCAAACTGGCCAAAATCTCCCCTTGAGTGACCACAATCTCCCCCCAACTTGCCCAAATCTTCCCCCAAGTGGCCACAATCTCCCCCCGAGTGGCCACAATCTGCCCCCGAGTGGCCCCAATCTCCCCCCGAGTGGCCACAATCTGCCCCCGAGTGGCCACAATCTCCCCCCGAGTGGCCACAATCTCCCCCCGAGTGGCCACAATTTCCCCCCGAGTGGCCACAATCTGCCCCCGAGTGGCCACAATCTGCCCCCGAGTGGCCACAATTTCCCCCCGAGTGGCCACAATCTCCCCCCGAGTGGCCACAATCTGCCCCCGAGTGGCCACAATTTCCTCCCGAGTGGCCACAATCTCCCCCGAGTGGCCACACTCTCCCCCCGAGTGGCCAAAATCTCCCCCGAGTGGCCGCCACCCCCCCCGAGTGGCCGCCACCCCCCCCCGACTCACCCGAATCTCCCCCAAACCATCCGCAATCTCCCCCCGACCGGCCGCCATCTCCCTCCGAGCGGCCCAAATCTCCCCCCGAGCGGCCGCCGTCCCCCCCGCCGTGGCCACCGTCCCCCCCCCCCCCGGCGTCGGCGGTGGCGGGGGGCGGCGGGGGGGGGGCTTGGCGTACGCGCAGGCTGCGGGGCTGCTGGCGCAGCTGGGCGGCGTGCTGCTGGCGCAGCTCCTGCTGGCGGCGCTGGGTGTACTGGCGCTGGTTGGCCAGTTCGCACTGGTGCTGGCAACGGGCCAGCTGGGCCCGGGTGCGCTGCAGGGTGCCCAGGTGGCGGCTCTCCAGGGCCCGGGTGGCTTCGTGTTGGCGTAAGAGGGTGGCGCATTCCAGGTCCTTCTGGCTCTGCTTCTTGGTCAGCTCCTGCGGGAGGTTTTTTTGGGGGGGGGGGTGAGTGGGGGGGGGGGCGGGGGAGGGGGAAGGGGGAGGAAAAGGGGAAAAAGGGGGGGGGGGAAGGGGGAGGGAAAAGGGGGAGGGAAAAGGGGGGGGGAAAGGGGGAGGGAAAAGGGGGGAGGGGAAAAGGGGGGAGGGGAAAAGGGGGGAGGGGAAAGGGGGGGAGGGGAAAAGGGGGGGGGGAAAAGGGGGGGGGAAAAGGGGGGAGGGGAAGGGGTGGGAGGGGAAAGGGGGGAGGGAAAAGGGGGGGGGGGAATGGGGGGGGAAGGGGGGGGAAGGGGGGGGGGAAGCGGTGAGGGGAAAGGGGGAGGGGAAAAGGGGGGGAGGAAAAGGTGGGATGTGGAAAAGGGGGGAGGGAAAAGGGGGGGGGAAGGGGGGGGAAAGGGGGGGAAAGGGGGGGGGGAAAGGGGTGGGGGAGGAAAAGGGGGGGGGGAGAAAAGGGGGGGGGAATGAAAAAGGGGGGGGGGAAAGAGAAAAGGGGGGGGAAAGAGAAAAGGGGGGGGAGAAAAGGGGGGGGAGGAAAAGGGGGGGGAGAAAAGGGGGGAGGGGAAAAGGGGGGGGGGAAAAGGGGGGGGGAGAAAAGGGGGGGGAGAAAAGGGGGGGGAGAAAAGGGGGGGGAAAAAGGGGGGAGAAAAGGGGGGGAAAGAGAAAAGGGGGGGAAAGAGAAAAGGGGGGGGGAGAAAAGGGGGGGGGAGAAAAGGGGGGGGAGGAAAAGGGGGGGGAGAAAAGGGGGGGGAGAAAAGGGGGGGGAGAAAAGGGGGGGGAGAAAAGGGGGGGGGGGAAAAGGGGGGGGAAGGGGGGGGGGAAGGGGGGGGGGAAGGGGGGGAGGGGGACCCCGGATCTGCCCCCATCCCTAAAAACCAGCCCAGAGACCCCCTACACCCCCCGGATCCTGCCCCACAGCCCCAGGGACCCCCCCAGGGACCCCTTAGACCCCCCCCAAGGACCCCCCCAGCCCCCCCAGACCCTGCCCCACACCCCCAGGGACCCCCCCAGCCCCCCCCAGACCCTGCCCCCACACCCCCAGGGACCCCCCCCAGCCCCCCCAGACCCTGCCCCACGCCCCCAGGGACCCCCCCAGCCCCTGCCCCACACCCCTAAAAACCACCCCAGGGACCCCTTAGACCCCCCAAATCCTGCCCCACAGCCCCAAAGCTCCCCCCCAGGGACCCCCTTAGACACCCCCAAAACCCCCCCCAAACCCTGCCCCACACCCCCAGGGACCCCCCCCCAGCCCCCCAACCCCTGCCCCACGCCCCCAGGGACCCCCCCAGCCCCCCCAGACCCTGCCCCACACCCCTAAAAACCACCCCAGGGATCCCTTAGACCCCCCAAATCCTGCCCCACAGCCCCAAAGCTCCCCCCAGGGACCCCTTAGACCCCCCCCAAAGACCCCCAAACCCCCCCAAACCCTGCCCCACACCCCCAGGGACCGCCCCCCAGCCCCCCAAACTCTGCCCCACGCCCCCAGGGACCCCCCCAGCCCCCCCCAGATCCTGCCCCACACCCCTAAAAACCACCCCAGGGATCCCTTAGACCCCCCAAATCCTGTTCCACAGCCCCAAAGCTCCCCCTAGGGACCCCTTAGACCCCCCCCAAAGACCCCCAAACCCCCCCAAACCCTGCCCCACACCCCCAGGGACCCCCCCAGCCCCCCCAAACCCTGCCCTCACGCCCCCAGGGGTACCCCCCCAGCCCCCCCAGACCCTGCCCCACACCCCTAAAAACCACCCCAGGGACACCTTAGACCCCCCAAATCCTGCCCCACACCCCCAAAGCTCCCCCCAAGGACCCCCAAACCCCCCCCCAAACCCTGCCCCACGCCCCCAGGGACCCCCCCAGCCCCCCCCTCACCTCCCGCAGCAGGTCCTGGTCCAGGTTGTGACGGGCCAGTAACATCTTGCGCTTGTACTGGCGGCACTGGAGGTCGAAGTACTGGCGCTGGCGGCAGAGCAGGGCGGCCTCTTCCTCCGCCTGCAGCTGCTGCAGCGTCTCCTTCTGCCGCAGCAACCACTCCTGCCGCTCCCGCTTGGGCGTGCCGGGCTTCTCCTGCAGCTCCTGCCCCACGGCGAGAGGGGGCAGGGTCGGGGGGGGGGGCCTGGGGGGGTCCCTGAGGGGGTTTGGGGGGTCCCCGAGGGGTCCTGGGGGGTCCCTGAGGGGTTTTTGGGGGTCCCTGAGGGGTTTGGGGGCTCCTGGTGGGGTTTGGGGGGCTCCTGGGGGGGTTTTGGGGGAATGGATTCAGGGTTCTCCTGCAGCTCCTGCCCCACGGCGAGAGGGGGCAGGGTCGGGGGGGGGGCCCTGGGGGGGCCCCGAGGGGGTTTGGGGGGTCCCCGGGGGGTTTAGAGGGTCCCTGGAGGGGTTTGGGGGGTCCCTGGAGGGGTTTGGGGGGTCCCTGGAGGGGTTTGGGGGAAGGACTCGGGCTTCTCCTGCAGTTGCTGCCCCATAGCGAGGGGGGGCAGGGTCGGGGGGGGGGCCTGGGGGGGTCCCTGGGGGGGTTTGGGGGGTCCCCGAGGGGTTTTTTGGGGGGTCCCTGAGGTGGGTTTAGAGGGTCCCCTGGGGAAGTTTAAGGTGACCCTGGGGTGGGGTTTGGGGGAAGGACTCGGGGTTCTCCTGCAGCTCCTGCCCCACGGCGAGAGGGGGCAGGGTCGGGGGGGGGGCCCTGGGGGGGCCCCTGGGGGGGTTTGGGGGGTCCCCGAGGGGGGTACCCTGGGGGTTCCCCGAGGGGGTTAGAGGGTCCCTGGATGGGGTTTGGGGGGTCACTGGAGGGGTTTTGGGGGGTCCCTGGAGGGGTTTGGGGGAAGGACTCGGGCTTCTCCTGGCAGTTGCTGCCCCCATAGCGAGGGGGGGCAGGGTCGGGGGGGGGCCTGGGGGGGTCCCCGAGGGGGTTTGGGGGGTCCCTGGGGGGGTTTTTAGAGGGTCCCTGGGGGGGTTTTAGAGGCCCTGGAGGCGTTTGGGGGGTCCCTGGAGGCGTTTGGGGGGTCCCTGGAGGCGTTTGGGGGAAGGACTCGGGCTTCTCCTGCAGTTGCTGCCCCATAGCGAGGGGGGGCAGGGTCGGGGGGGGCCTGGGGGGTCCCTGAGGGGGTTTGGGGGGTCCCTGAGGGGGTTTGGGGGGTCCCTGGGGAAGTTTAAGGTGTCCCTGGGGGGGTTTGGGCGAAGGACTCGGGGTTCTCCTGCAGCTCCTGCCCCATGGCGAGAGGGGGCAGGGTCGGGGGGGGGGTCCTGGGGGGGTCCCTGGGGGGGTTTGGGGGGTCCCCGAGGGGGTCTGGGGGGTCCCCGAGGGGGTTTAGAGGGTCCCTGGAGGGGTTTGGGGGGTCCCTGGAGGGGTTTGGGGGAAGGACTCGGGCTTCTCCTGCAGCTCCTGCCCCACGGCGAGAGGGGGCAGGGTCGGGGGGGGGCCCTGGGGGGGTCCCTGGGGGGGTTTAGAGAGTCCCTGAGGGGGTTTGGGGGGTCCCTGAGGGGGATTTGGGGGGTCCCTGAGGGGGATTTGGGGGAAGGACTCGGGCTTCTCCTGCAGCTCCTGCCCCAATGCCGGGGTGGGGGGGGTGGGTGGGAATTGGGGGTCCCAGCCCCACAGAGGGCTCGGGGGGGGGGGATTGGGGGGGCGGGGGGGGGGTTGGGGGGGGCGGGGGGGGGGTGCCCCACCTCCTTGAGCTGCTCCTTGCGCAGTTTGTACTGGCGCCGCTGGGCCTCCAGCAGGTTGCCCAGTTCCTTCTTCTGCTGGCCCAGGATGTGCTGCTGGAACTTCTTCTCCTCCCCCAGCGCCACCTTGGCCTGCGGGGGGGCGGGGCCCCAAGGGGGCGTGGTCAGCGGGGGTGGGTGGGCGTGGCCTCCCCGCCCACCCAGGCCCCGCCCCCCCGGAATCCCAACCCCCCCCCCCCCCCCCCAGCCAGGGGTTCATGTCCCATAGGAAAGCACTAAGCCGCGTGGCCCCGCCCCCCCCTTGCCAGCTCAGGCCACGCCCCCTTGGGCCTTAGGCCACGCCCCCACGGCTTGACTCTGCCCCGCCCAAGCCCCGCCCCCCCCGCTCTATACCCCATAGGGAAGCACTGGGCCACGAAGCCCCGCCCCCTTGGGGTCCAGGCCCCGCCCCCAAGGCATGGCTCCGCCCTTGAGCCCCGCCCCCGACCACGCCCCCACGGCCTGGCCCCGCCCCCCCCGAGCCCCACCCACTGCTCTATATCCCATAGGGAAGCACTGGGCCACGAAGCCCCGCCCCCTTTTGGGCCCAAGCCACGCCCCCTTCGACTCAGGCCACACCCCCAAGGCATGGCTCTGCCCTTGAGCCCCACCCCCAGACCACGCCCCCACGGCCTGGCCCCGCCCCCCCCGAGCCCCACCCACTGCTCTATATCCCATAGGGAAGCACTGGGCCACGTAGCCCCGCCCCTCCTGCCTTAGGCCACGCCCCCGAGACTGACTCCGCCCCCTCATCCCCCTCTCTACAGCCTATAGCCAAGCACTACCCCAGCCTTTAGCCACGCCCCCTTCCTCAGGCCACGCCCCCAGGGTCTGGCCCCGCCCCCCGGTGACTCCACCCACCAGAGCCTGGCTCCACACACCCCCCCCCCCCAAGTTTATAGCCTATAGGGAAGCACTACCCTGCCCTTAGCCCCGCCCCTTGTGCCTTAGGCCACGCCCCCTCCACTGACCCCGCCCTCTTAAGCCCCTCCCACCCCCTTTAAGCCCCTCCCACCTCCATCTCCAAACCCTCCTGGTGCCTCCTGACCATCACCTCGCCCTTGATGTTCCTCAAACCTCAACTCCCACCAACTCCAGGACCCCCAGGGTGGGGCACCCAAAGCCCCACCCACCCAACCACACCCTCCCAAGCCCCTCCCACCCAACCACACCCCCTTAAGCCCCTCCCACCTCCATCCCTAAGCCCTCCTGGTGCCTCCTGACCATCACCTCGCCCTTGACGTTCCTCAAACCTCAACTCCCACCAACTCAGGGACTCCCAAGGTGGGACACCCAAAGCCCCACCCACCCAACCCCACCCTCCCAAGCCCCTCCCACCCTCCTAAGCCCCTCCCACCTCCATCCCCAAGCCCTCCTGGTGCCTCCTGACCATCATCTCGCCCTTGACGTTCCTCAGACCTCAACTCCCACCAACTCCGGGACCTCCAGGGTGGGGCACCCAAAGCCCCACCCACCCAACCCCACCCAACCACACCCCCTTAAGCCCCTCCCACCCCACTAAGCCCCTCCCACCCCCATCTCCAAACCCTCCTGGTGCCTCCTGACCATCATCTCACCCTTGATGTTCCTCAGATCTCAACTCCCACCAACTCGGGGACCTCCAGGGTGGGGCACCCAAAGCCCCACCCACCCAACCCCACCCTCCCAAGCTCCTCCCACCCAACCACACCTTCCTAAGCCCCTCCCACCCCACTAAGCCCCTCCCACCTCCATCTCCAAACCCTCCTGGTGCCTCCTGACCATCTCATCACCCTTGACGTTCCTCAGACCTCAACTCCCACCAACTCCGGGACCTCCAGGGTGGGACACCCAAAGCCCCACCCCCCCACCCACCCCCCACCCACCTCCTTCTCGAAGATGGCCTGGTGCCTCCTGGCCAATTTCTCGGCTTCGGCGGCGGCCGTCAAACGTTGGTTTTCCAATTCTTTTTCCAACCGGAAGCGATGATCTTCCAGCTCCGCCCGCAGCCGGTTCTCCAACCCCAGGAGTTGTTTCTGGTGTTGCCGGCGCATCCGTTGGTATCCGCTGAGCTGCTCCCGCAGGGCCGCCTCCCGCTCCCGCGCCCGCTGCTGCCGCGTCACCGAAGAAGCCGGTCGGATGGTGGAGAAATGGTGGGGGAGGGGACGGGGGGAAGGGCGGCGGCGGGGGGGGGGAGGGGGAGGGGGGGGAGGAGGGTCGTAGAGGCCATCGGGGGGCTGGGGTGGGGTGGGGTGGGGGAGAAGGACAGGATGGTTGGCGGGGGTGGGGCTCGAGGGGGTTGCTCCACCGTGGTGGAACCCCATCGAGACCTTCCCCGGGGTGGTGGAACCCCATCGAGACCTTCCCCGGGGTGGTGGGACCCCAGCGGGACCTTCCCCGGGGTGGTGGGACCCCATCGAGACCTTCCCCGGGGTGGTGGGACCCCAGCGGGACCTTCCCCTGGGGTCTCCCTAGGGTGGTGGACCCCCATCGGGACCTCCCCGGGGTGGTGGACCCCCATCGGGACCTCCCCGGGGTGGTGGAACCCCATCGAGACCTTCCCCGGGGTGGTGGAACCCCATCGAGACCTTCCCCGGGGTGGTGGGATCCCATCGAGACCTTCCCCGGGGTGGTGGGACCCCATCGAGACCTTCCCCGGGGTGGTGGGGACCCCAGCGGGGACCTTCCCCGGGGTCTCCCTAGGGTGGTGGACCCCCATCGGGACCTCCCCGGGGTGGTGGAACCCCATCGGGATCTTCCCCGGGGTGGTGGGACCCCATCGAGACCTTCCCCGGGGTGGTGGGACCCCAGCGGGACCTTCCCCGGGGTGGTGGATCCCCATCGGGACCTTCCCCGGGGTGGTGGGACCCCATCGAGACCTTCCCCGGGGTGGTGGGACCCCATCGAGACCTTCCCCGGGGTGGTGGGACCCCAGCGGGACCTTCCCCGGGGTGGTGGGACCCCATCGAGACCTTCCCCGGGGTGGTGGGACCCCAGCGGGACCTTCCCTGGGGTCTCCCTAGGGTGGTGGACCCCCATCGGGACCTCCCCGGGGTGGTGGATCCCCATCGGGACCTCCCCGGGGTGGTGGATCCCCATCGGGACCTTCCCCGGGGTGGTGGGACCCCATCGAGACCTTCCCCGGGGTGGTGGACCCCCATCGAGACCTTCCCCGGGGTGGTGGGACCCCATCGAGACCTTCCCCGGGGTGGTGGGACCCCATCGGGACCTTCCCCGGGGTGGTGGGATCCCATCGGGACCTTCCCCGGGGTGGTGGGATCCCAGCGGGACCTTCCCCGGGGTGGTGGGATCCCAGCGGGACCTTCCCCGGAGTGGTGGGATCCCATCGAGACCTTCCCCGGGGTGGCGGAACTCCAGCGGGACCTCCCCATGCTGATGTATCTGAATGGGACCTCCCCATGGTGGTGAACCCCCATCGGAACCTCCCAAGTCTCCCTAGGGTGGTAGACCCCCATCGGGACCTCCCCCCGGTGGTAGCCCCACACCCTTATGACCTCCCCACGGTGGTGGGTCTCCATCACAATCTCCCCACGGTGGTGGGCCCCCATCACAACCTCCCCACGGTGGTGGGCCCCCATCACAACCTCCCCACGGTGGTGGGCCCCCATCACAACCTCCCCACGGTGGTGGGCCCCCGCCCTTAAGACCTCCCCATGGTGGTGGGCCCCGGCCCTTAAGACCTCCCCATGGTGGTGGGCCCACATCACAACCTCCCCACGGTGGTGGGCCCCCATCAGAACCTCCCCCCGATGGTGGCCCCACACCCTTAAGACCTCCCCACGGTGGTGGACCCCCATCAGAACCTCCCCCCGATGGTGGCCCCACACCCTTAAGACCTCCTCACAGTGGTGAGCCCCCATCACAACCTCCCCATGGTGGTGGCCCCACACCCTTAAGACCTCCCCATGGTGATGGGCCCCATCAGAACCTCCCCCCGATGGTGGCCCCACACCCTTAAGACCTCCCCACGGTGGTGAGTCCCCATCAGAACCTCCCCATGGTGGTCGCCCCCCACCCTTAAGACCTCCCCACGGTGGTGGGCCCACACCCTTAAGACCTCCCCACGGTGGTGGGCCCCCACCCTTAAGACCTCCCCACGGTGGTGGGTCTCCATCAGAACCTCCCCTCGATGGTGACCCTACACCCTTAAGCCCTCCCCATGGTGGTGGGCCTCCATCAGAACCTCCCCACGGTGGTGGGCCCACACCCTTAAGACCTCCCCATGGTGGTGGGCCCCCATCAGAACCTCCCCACGGTGGTGATCCCACACCCTTAAGACCTCCCCACGGTGGTGGGCCTCCATCAGAACCTCCCCACGGTGGTGGGCCCCCATCCCGCCGTTCCCCCCCCCAACCCCAACTCACGGGCAAGCGCTGGATGACGGAGCTGTTGGAGGTGACCGTGTGCTCCCCTTCCTGCATCATGGCCAGCTCGGGCCCTTCGTCTTCCTCCTCTTCCTCCTCCTCTTCCTGCTCCTCCTCGTCTTCTTCCTCCCCCCCGACCTCCTCCTCCTCCTCCTCCTCCTCCTCCTCGGAGGGGTCGGCCAAGCTGTTGACGCTGCTGCTGTGGCTGGAGGCGCTGATGGACATGCTGGGCACCGAGTGGCTGCTCTCCATGCTGCCCACCGTCCCCGCCCGCTGCAGGAAGGGCTCCACCTCCTGGGGGGGGGGGGGACACACACAACGGTGGGGTGGGGACCTCCAGGAGGTGACACGGGGGGACGTGGGGACACCAGGTGGGACGAGGACGGGGGGATAAGCCACGGACGTCAACAGAACATCAAAGATGTTCCATGGAAGGTCAACGGGAGCCAAGGTGGGACGTGGGGATGGGCCATGGGGGTCAAAAAGGACCTTGAGGAGGTGACACGGGGGGACGTGGGGACACCAGGTGGGACGAGGACGTGGGGATGGGCCATGGGGATCAACCAGAACCTCAGAAATGTTCTATGGAAGGTCAACGGGAGCCAAGGTGGGACGTGGGGATGGGCCATGGGGGTCAACCAGGACCTCGAGGAGGTGACACGGGGGGACGTGGGGACACCAGGTGGGACAAGCACATGGGGACGGGCCATGGGGGTCAACCAGAACCTCAGAAACGTTCCATGGAAGGTCAATGGGAGCCCAGGTGGGACATGGGGATGGGCCATGGGGGTCAACCAGAACCTCAGACATGTTCCATGGAGGGTCAACGGGAGCCAAGGTGGGACGTGGGGACGGGCCATGGGGGTCAACCAGGACCTCCAGGAGGTGACACAGGGGGATGTGGGGACCCCAGGTGGGACGAGAACGTGGGGACAAACCACGAAGATCAACCAGGACATCAAAGATGTTCCATAGAAGGTCAACGGGAAACAAGGTGGGACGTGGGGATGGGCCATGGGGGTCAAAAAGGACCTCCAGGAGGTGACGCGGGGGGACGTGGGGACCCCAGGTGGGACGAGGACGTGGGGACAAACCACAAATGTCAACCAGGACATCAAAGATGTTCCATGGAAGGTCAACGGGAGCCAAGGTGGGACGTGGGGATGGGCCATGGGGGTCAAGAACGACCTTGAAGAGGTGACACAGGGGACACCCGGTGGGACGAGGACGTGGGGATGGGCCATGGGGGTCAAAAAGGACCTCGAGGAGGTGACACGGGGGGACGGGGGGGACACCAAGTGGGACGAGGACGTGGGGACAGGCCATGGGGGTCAACGAGGACCTCGAGGAGGTGACACGGGGGGACGTGGGGACACCAGGTGGGACGAGGACGTGGAAATGAGCCATAGAGATCAACCACAACCTCAGAGATGTTCCATGGAAGGTCAACAGGAGCCCAGGTGGGACGTGGGGATGGGCCATGGGGGTCAACCAGGACCTCGAGGAGGTGACACGGGGGGACGGGGGGACACCAAGTGGGACGAGGACGTGGGGACAGGCCATGGGGGTCAACGAGGACCTCGAGGAGGTGACACGGGGGGACGTGGGGACACCAAGTGGGACGAGGACGTGGAAATGAGCCATGGAGATCAACCACAACCTCAGAGATGTTCCATGGAAGGTCAACAGGAGCCCAGGTGGGACGTGGGGATGGGCCATGGGGGTCAACCAGGACCTCCAGGAGGTGCCACGGGGGGACGTGGGGACACCAGGTGGGACAAGGACGTGGGGATAAACTACGAAGGTCAACGGAACACCAAAGATGTTCCATGGAAGGTCAACGGGAGCCAAGGTGGGACGTGGGGATGGGCCGTGGGGGTCAACCAAGATCTCAAGGAGGTGACATGGGGGGACACGGGGACCCCAAGTGGGACGAGGACGTGGGGACAGGCCATGGGGGTCAACCAGGACCTCCAGGAGGTGACATGGGGGGACACGGGGACCCCAAGTGGGACGAGGACGCGGGGACGGGCCATGGGGGTCAACCAGAACCTCAGAGATGTTCCATGGAGGGTCAACGGGAGCCAAGGTGGGACGTGGGGATGGGCCATGGGGGTCAACCAGGATCTCAAGGAGATGACATGGGGGGACGTGGGGACACCAGCTGGGACGAGGACGTGGGGACGGGCCATGGGGGTCAACCAGAACCTCAGAGATGTCCCATGGAAGGTCAACGGGAGCCAAGGTGGGACGTGGGGATGGGCCATGGGGGTCAAGAACGACCTTGAAGAGGTGACACAGGGGACACCCGGTGGGACGAGGACGTGGGGATGGGCCACGGGGGTCAAAAAGGACCTCGAGGAGGTGACACGGGGGGACACCAAGTGGGACGAGGACGTGGGGACAGGCCATGGGGGTCAACGAGGACCTCGAGGAGGTGACACGGGGGGACGTGGGGACCCCAGGTGGGACGAGGACGTGGAAATGAGCCATAGAGATCAACCACAACCTCAGAGATGTTCCATGGAAGGTCAACAGGAGCCCAGGTGGGACGTGGGGATGGGCCATGGGGGTCAACCAGGACCTCCAGGAGGTGCCACGGGGGGACGTGGGGACACCAGGTGGGACGAGGACGTGGGGACAAACCACGAATGTCAACCAGGACATCAAAGATGTTCCATGGAAGGTCAACGGGAGACCAGGTGGGACGTGGGGACGGGCCATGGGGGTCAAGAAGGACCTCAGAGATGTCCCATGAGGGTCACCAAGACCCCAGGGGGACAACGGGGCCCCCAGGGATGTCCCACAGTGGCGGTGAAGACCCCAAGAAGGACAAAAACCTCAGGAGAACATTCAATGAAGGTCACCGAGACCCCAGGAGATGACAACGGGGACACGGGACAAGGGTGACGAAGACCCCAGGAGGTGACAGGGACGTGCCATGACATCACCAAGACCCCAGGAAGGCACAGAGGACCCCAGGGATGTCCCACGGTGATGGAGAAGCCCCCAAGGAGGACAAGAACCTCAGCAGAACCTCACCCAGCCCCACCAGAAGGTGCCGGAAGTGACGTGGGGACGTCCCTACGGGAAGGATGTTGAGGGGGCAGGGGACACACATGTGACCTCACCTCCTCTTCCTCGCCGGGATCGGGCCCGTTGGGGGCCTCCTGGAAGAGGATCTTCTTCATCTTGCGATACTGGAGGTTGTCCAGCTCCCGGACGGCGTCTTTGGTCCTTTGGATGAGGTCCAAGACCACCCGCTGGGGCCGTTCCCGCAGGAGAAACCGGTGCTGGGGGGGGGACGGGGACACCAAAGGGGACATTAGGGGCTGGGGGGGGGGGACACACGTGTCCTGTCTCCCCCACCCCGGAGTTGGGGACATCCCCCCCGTATCCCTCACCTTGAGGAGAACGTCGGAGGTGGGACGATCCGGTGGGATTTTTTGAAGACACGAAGCTACGAAATGGCGGAAACATTCCGACCTGGGTTGGGGGGGGGGGGGGGGGGGGGGGAACGGGGGGGGCGGGGAGGAAAGTGGGGGGCGGAAACCGGTTCGTTAATGGTAGTTATGGGGTCTGGGGGGTCCGCCCCACATATCTAGGGGGCAAAAAGGGGGCGGGGTGGGGAGTTGGGGGGCGGGGGAGAAGGTTCTTTGGAGGCCTTCAACGCTCACCAATGGCCGGCCTGGAGGACGGGGGCCTCGTTCTGCGCGATGTGGTATAAGGCACTCATGGCGTTCATGTTGAAGAGGGGGGGTTTCCTCTCCGCTATGGGGCAGGGTTGGGGCCCCTTCAGATGTGTGGGGCAGCCCCACACCTCCACACACCCCCCCCGCCCCCCGGCCTCCACTGAGTCCTCACCCAACTCGATGCAGGTGATGCCCAAGGACCAGACGTCGGCTTTGCCGTCGTATTGACCCTCGTCCATGGCCAGAATCACCTCCGGCGCCATCCTATGGGGCAGGAGAAGGTGTGGGGCAGAGGGTGGGGTTAGACACCCCCCCCCCCCCCCAGCGCTATGGGGCTGAGCCCCACAAGTGCCCCCCCCCCCCCCCGGCTCACCAGTAGGGCGTCCCCACGAAGGAGTTGGCCGGGGCGGCCATGGAGGCCGAGCCGAAGTCGCCCAGTTTCACCTGCCCCGGCTCCGTCAGCAGGATGTTACCGGCCTTGACGTCTCTGTGGGGCAGGGAGCCGTGGGGCAGGGAGCCGTGGGGCAGGGAGCCGTGGGGCAGGGACGGGGGATCAGTGGGGCAGGGAGCCGTAGGGTGGGAGGGGGGGATCAGTGGGGCAGGGAGCCGTGGGGTGGGAGGGGGGATCAGTGGGGCAGGGAGCCGTGGGGCAGGGACGGGGGATCAGTGGGGCAGGGAGCCGTGGGGTGGGAGGGGGGGATCAGTGGGGCAGGGAGCCGTGGGGCGGGAGGGGGGGATCAGTGGGGCAGGGAGCCGTAGGGTGGGAGGGGGGATCAGTGGGGCGGGGAGCCGTGGGGCAGAGACGGGGAGCCGTGGGGCGGGGAGCCGTGGGGCAGGGATCAGTGGGGTGGGGAGCCGTGGGGCGGGGAGCCGTGGGGATCAGTGGGGCAGGGAGCTGTGGGGCGGGGAGCCGTGGGGTGGGAGGGGGGATCAGTGGGGCAGGGAGCCATAGGGTGGGAGGGGGGGATCAGTGGGGCAGGGAGCCGTGGGGTGGGAGGGGGGATCAGTGGGGCAGGGAGCCGTGGGGCGGGAGGGGGGGATCAGTGGGGCAGGGAGCCGTAGGGTGGGAGGGGGGGGATCAGTGGGGCAGGGAGCCGTGGGGTGGGAGGGGGGGATCAGTGGGGCAGGGAGCCGTGGGGTGGGAGGGGGGGATCAGTGGGGCAGGGAGCCATAGGGTGGGAGGGGGGGATCAGTGGGGCGGGGAGCCGTGGGGTGGGAGGGGGGGATCAGTGGGGCGGGGAGCCGTGGGGCAGAGATGGGGAGCCGTGGGGCAGGGATCAGTGGGGCAGGGAGCCGTGGGGCGGGGAGGGGGGGATCAGTGGGGCAAGGAGCCGTGGGGCGGGAGGGGGGGATCAGTGGGGCAGGGAGCCGTGGGGCGGGAGGGGGGGATCAGTGGGGCAGAGATGGGCATCAGTGGGGCAGGGAGCAGTGGGGCAGGAGGGGGGGAGCCGTGGGGCAGGGACGGGGATCAGTGGGGCAGGAGGGGGGGAGCAGTGGGGCAGAAAGGGGGATCAGTGGGGCGTGAGGGGGGGAGCAGTGGGGCGGGGAGCCGTGGGGCGGGAGGGGGGGATCAGTGGGGCAGGGAGCAGTGGGGCAGGAGGGGGGAGCCATGGGGCGGGGAGCCGTGGGGCAGGGAGCAGTGGGGCAGGAGGGGAGCAGCAGTGGGGCAGAGACGGGGGATCAGTGGGGCAGGAGGGGGGGAGCAGTGGGGCAGGGATCAGTGGGGCAGGAGGGGGGGGAGCAGTGGGGCAGGGATCAGTGGGGCAGGAGGGGGGGGAGCAGTGGGGCAGGGATCAGTGGGGCAGGAGGGGGGGAGCAGTGGGGCAGAGCAGTGGGGCACAAATGGGGATCAGTGGGGCAGAAAGGGGGAATCAGTGGGGCAGAAAGGGGAAGAGGTGGCTGTGGGCTGATGGGGTGGGCTGTGGGGCAGATGTGGGGCAGCGTGACTGCCTGCGGCGCCGTGGGGCAGATGTGGGGCAGACTGAGCTTGGGCCAGGCTATGGGGCAGGCGGAGCCCGGGGTGCGCTATGGGGCAACCGTGGGGCAGCTATGGGGCCGCCGTGGGGCAGGGAGAGACCGGGGTGTGCTATGGGGCAGCTGTGGGGCAGGGAGAGCCCAGGGACGCGCTATGGGGCAGCCGTGGGGCAGCTACGGGGCAGCCCAATCCCAAGGCAAACCATGGGGCAACGTGGCTCCTTGCTGCGCTGTGGGGCACGGGAAGCAGACAGAGCCCAGGGACACGCTATGGGGCAGCCGTGGGGCAGCTATGGGGCAGCCATGGGGCAGGCAGACCCCAGGGTGCGCTATGGGGCAGCCCGATCCCAAGGCAAACCATGGGGCAACGTGGCTCCTTGCTGCGCTGTGGGGCACGGGAAGCAGAGAGAGCCCAGGGACGCGCTATGGGGCAGCCGTGGGGCAGCTATGGGGCAGCCGTGGGGCACACACCTGTGGATCATGTTGTGGGCGTGGAGATAGGCCAGGCCCTGCAGGGCCCCGTGGGTGATGGCCGCGATCTCCACCTCCTGCAGCGGCTTCTTGTGCACTTGTGGGGCAGAGAAGGGTTGGGATCTATGGGGCGCCCCACGGCGCTGCCCCATAGATCTGCCCCACGGCGCCCGCACTCACCCTCCAGCAGGTCGGAGGCCGAGCCCAGGCAATACTCCATGGCCAGCTGGGGAGAGAAGGGTCAGCCCCACATCCGCCCCCCCAAACTCCGCCGTGGGGCAGCCCCTGCCCCACATCCGCCCCCCCAAACTCCGCCGTGGGGCAGCCCCGGCCCCACATGAGGCGCCGCCGTAGGTTCTTCCCCACCCCAGAGCCCAGCTATGGGTCCCGCGCCCCACAGCTGCACCCTGCCCCACATCTGGGGGTCCCGATGCCCCCCTGCCCCACACTTGTGGGTCCCAAAGCCCCCAAAAACCCCATCTATGGGCCCCAACACCGCATTTATGGGTCCCGCCATCCCCCTGCCCCACACTTATGGGTCCTGACACCCCCCAAAACCCCACCTACGGGCCCCAAAACCCCATTTATGGGCCCCAAAACCCCACCTATGGGTCCCGCCATCCCCCCTGCCCCACATCTATGGGTCCCCGCCCCACATTTATGGGTCCTGACACCCCCCAAAACCCCATCTATGGGCCCCAAAACCCCCCAAAACCCCATTTACGGGCCCCAAAACCGCCCCTATGGGTCCCGCCATCCCCCCTGCCCCACATCTATGGGTCCCAACACCTCTCTGCCCCACACTTATGGGTCTCGACGCCCCCCAAAACCCCACCTACGGGCCCCAAAGCCCCCCAAAAACCCCATTTATGGGCCCCAAAACCCCCCAAAACCCCATTTACGGGCCCCAAAACCGCCCCTATGGGTCCCGCCATCCCCCCTGCCCCACATCTATGGGTCCCCGCCCCACACTTATGGGTCGGGCTCACCCAGGCGGTGTGTTCCCGCAGGTAACAGCCCTTGTACTCGATGGTGTTGGGGTGTCGCAGCTTCTGCAGGAACTTCACCTCCTTGACGATGTCCTGCCACTTCTATGGGGCAGAGCCAGCGGTTGTGGGGCAGGGATGTGTGGGGCAGGAAGGGGCGGGGGGGGGGGGGGGGGGCGTCCCCTGCCCCACAAGTCCGTTACCTCGTTAGATTGTTTCCCGCTGTACGACATCTTCTTAATGGCCACCACTTCGTTAGTGCGCACGTCCCGCGCCTGGGGGGGGACGGGACACACTTATGTGGGGCAGGGTGTGGGGCAGGGTGTGGGGCAGGGTGTGGGGCAGACCCCCCCCCCCCCAAAAAAACTCACGAAATAAACGGCCCCGAAGCTGCCGTGGCCGATTTCCCGCAAGTCGCCGAAGAGTTTTTCGGGATCTTCCTTAAAAAAGAGCTCGGCCACTTCGGGGTCCTTCAAGCTGCCGGCGCGAGCGTTGGAGGGCATGGCGGCGCCTGCCGGGACCCATAGATTCCGTGGGGCTGAGCCGCACCCTGCCCCATAAGTGGCAGAAGGGACCTGGGGTCCAGGCTCTGCCCCATAAGTGAGCCAAAGGTCCAGGCTCTGCCCCACAAGTGAGCCAGACCCTGCCCCATAAGTGGCGGAGGGGACCTGGGGTCCAGGCTCTGCCCCATAAGTGAGCCAGAGGTCCAGGCTCTGCCCCACAAGTGAGCCAGGCTCTGCCCCATAAGTGGCGGAGGGGACCTGGGGTCCAGGCTCTGCCCCACAAGTGACCCAGACCCTGCCCCATAAGTGGCAGAGGGGACCTGGGGTCCAGGCTCGGCCCCACAAGTGACCCAGAGGCCCAGGCTCTGCCCCACAAGTGAGCCAGACCCCGCCCCATAAGCAGCAGAGGGCACCTGGGGTCCAGGCTCTGCCCCACAAGTGAGCCAGGCTCTGCCCCATAAGTGGCGGAGGGGACCTGGGGTCCAGGCTCTGCCCCACAAGTGACCCAGAGGCCCAGGCTCTGCCCCACAAGTGAGCCAGACCCTGCCCCATAAGTGGCGGAGGGGACCTGGGGTCCAGGCTCTGCCCCACAAGTGAGCCAAAGGTCCAGGCTCTGCCCCACAAGTGACCCAGACCCTGCCCCATAAGTGGCAGAGGGGACCTGGGGTCCAGGCTCTGCCCCACAAGTGACCCAGGGGTCCAGGCTCTGCCCCACAAGTGACCCAGACCCTGCCCCATAAGTGGCAGAGAGGACCTGGGGTCCAGGCTCTGCCCCACAAGTGACACAGACCCTGCCCCATAAGTGGCAGAAGGGACCTGGGGTCCAGGCTCTGCCCCACAAGTGACCCAGAGGTCCAGGCTCTGCCCCACAAGTGAGCCAGGCTCTACCCCATAAGTGGCAGAAGGGACCTGGGGTCCAGGCTCTGCCCCACAAGTGACCCAGACCCTGCCCCATAAGTGGCAGAGGGGACCTGGGGTCCAGGCTCTGCCCCACAAGTGACCCAGAGGCCCAGGCTCTGCCCCACAAGTGAGCCAGACCCTGCCCCATAAGTGGCAGAAGGGACCTGGGGTCCAGGCTCTGCCCCACAAGTGACCCAGAGGTCCAGGCTCTGCCCCACAAGTGAGCCAGGCTCTGCCCCATAAGCAGCAGAGGGCACCTGGGGTCCAGGCTCTGCCCCACAAGTGAGCCAGGCTCTGTCCCATAAGTGGCGGAGGGGACCTGGGGTGCAGGCTCTGCCCCACAAGTGAGCCAGACCCTGCCCCATAAGTGGCAGAGAGGACCTGGGGTCCAGGCTCTGCCCCACAAGTGAGCCAGACCCTGCCCCATAAGTGGCAGAGGGGACCTGAGGTCCAGGCTCTGCCCCACAAGTGACCCAGAGATCCAGGCTCTGCCCCACAAGTGAGCCAGACCCCGCCCCATAAGTGGCAGAAGGGACCTGGGGTGCAGGCTCTGCCCCCACAAGTGACCCAGAGGCCCAGGCTCCGCCCCACAAGCGACACAGACCCTGCCCCATAAATTGCAGAGGGGAGAGGGGGGCCAGGCTCTGCCCCATAAGTGCCCCAGGCGCCCAGGCTCTGCCCCACAAGTCCCCCTGCCCCACAGGGACCCCAGGGGTCCGGACTCTGCCCCACAAGTCCCCCTGCCCCACAGGGAATCCCCAGGCCCAGGCTCTGCCCCACAAGTGCCAGAGCGGAGCCAGGTCCTGCCCCCCAAGTGATCCAGGCCCACAGGGACCCCAAGGGTCCGGACTCTGCCCCACAAGTCCCCCTGCCCCCCAAGTGTCCAAGCTCTGCCCCACAGCGACCCCAGGGGCCCAGGCTCTGCCCCACAAGTGCCCCAAGGCTGCGGGTTCTGCCCCACAAGTGCCACAACGGAGCCAGGTCCTGCCCCCCAAGTGCCCCAGACCCCCCCCAGGGCTCTAAGGCTCCGCCCCACAAGCGCCCCACCCTCTGCCCCCCAAGTGCCCCACGTTCCGCCCCCCCCCCCCCCCCCGCGGCCTCTCACCGGCCCCGGCGGCTCCAGCTCCGGTCGCGAAGGCGCTGGGGGGGGGCCCGGCCCCCCTCGTCCCCCCCCCGCCGGCTCCAGCTGCGGGGGGGGGGGCTGCGGCCTCCCCCCCACCCCCCGGGACTTGTTTTGGCACCCAAAAAAGCGAAATTTTACCTCAAAAATTAACAAAAAAAAAAAAGGAAAAAGGGGAAGGGGGGGGGGAAGGGACACGGGGCAAATCAGGGCTGAGGGAGAAGGGGGGGGGCGGCGGCCATGTTGGCCCCCGCTGGGCCTCACCGGCGGCGGGGCCGGGGACGCCTCGGAAGGGGGGGGGGGGGGGGCGGGGGGACACGGGGGGGGTCGGGGGGGGGTTAAGGAGGGTCCATAACGCGGGGGGGGGGGAGGGGAAAGGGGGTGAAGGGGGGGGGGGGGGGGGTGAGGCCCCCCCGGTCCCCGCCGCTGCCGCCGCCGCCGCTTCCCCTCCGCCGCCCCCCGAGCCAAGATGGCGCCGGGCGGGCGGACCGGAAGTGGAAGGAAGGCGCGGGGAGGCCGCTGCGCATGCGCGGCGGCCAGGAGCAGGGCGGGGATTGGCTGAGCGCATGCGCGCGCTCCGTGGAGGGTTGTGGGGGGGGGAGGGGGGGGAGGCGGGCAGCCAATCAGCGCGCAACGCCCCTGAAGGGGGGAGGCGGGCGATTGGTTGGTGGGGGTGAGGAGGCGGAGCCTAAACCAAAAAAAAAAAGGGGGGCGGGGCGCTGCGGGCGGGGCGGGCGCTGATTGGGCGGCGGCGCTGTTGCCGGGGCAGGATTGGAGCGGCGCATGCGCAGTGGGCGGGGGGACTCAAGGGGCGTGGCTAAGGGGGGGTGTGGGCGGGGCCGGGAGGTGCCGGGGCGTTTTGATTGGGTTACGCAAAAGGGGCGGGGGGGGGGGGGGGGGGGTAGGGCAGCGCGATGGAGGCGTGGTTATGGAGCGGGGGGTGGGCGTGGCCAAGACGGGTGGGCGGGGCTAAAGGCTGCCCGTGTGGTTGGGTGGGGAGGGGGCGTGGCTACGGAGGGGGGCGTGGCCATGTGTTTGTGGGCGGGGCTAGATGGCTGTGGGCGGGGCTAGGGCTCGGGGCGGGGGGGCCATTGGGAGGGGCTCCCATGGGGGGGGGGGATCCCATGGGGGGGGGGGGGCCCTAATGGGGGGGTCTCGGGGGGGGGGGGGAGGGGTCGGTGGGCGGAGCCTGCCCGCCCCTCCCCCCCCCCCGCCGCAGCGTCAGGGACGGAGCCGGAGCCGGAGCCACCGGTAGGAGCGACCCCCCCCCATCCCCCCCATCCCCAGTATAGACCCCCCCCATCACCAGTATAACCCCCTCCGTCACCAGTATAACCCCCCCCGTCCCCAGTATAACCCCCCCGGACCCAGTATAACCCCCCCCATCCCCAGTATAACCCCCCCCCTCCCCAGTATAACCCCCACAATCCCCAGTATAACCCCCCCATCACCAGTATAACCCCCCCCATCCCCAGTATAACCCCCCCCATCACCAGTATGACCCCCCCCCCATCACCAGTATGGCCCCCCCGGACCCAGTATGACCCCCCCTATCACCAGTATAACCCTCCCGGACCCAGTATGGCCCCCCCCATCCCCAGTATAACCCCCCCCATCCCCAGTATAACCCCCCCATCCCCAGTATAACCCCCCCCGGACCCAATATAACCCCCCCCGGACCCAGTATGGCCCCCCTGGACCCAGTATGGCCCCCCCCCCCGGACCCAGTACGGCCCCCCCCGTCCCCAGTATAACCCCCCCCATCCCCAGTATGACCCCCCCGGACCCAATAAACCCCCCCCCATCCCCAGTATAGCCCCCCCCCATCCCCAGTCCACCCCAGTCCAGCCCCCCCCAGCCCCCTCTTTCCCCCCGCTGCTCCATGGGGGGGGGGAGGGGGGGGGGTCGGGGTCCCCCCCCCCCGGGGGTCTCTGACGGGACAAACCCCCCCCCCCCCCCCCCCCCCCAGCAGGATCCGGCCATGGGGGGCCCCGCGCCCCCCCCCCGCCTCTTCCTCCTCCTCCTCCTCCTCCTCCTCGCTGCCCCCCCCCGCCCAGGTACCGCGGGGGGGGGGGGGGGGCGGGGGGGCCCTGGGGGGGTCCTGAAGGGGTTTGGGGGGGCCCTGGGGGGGTCCTGAGGGGGGATTTGGGGGGTCCGGGGGGGTCTGGGGGTGGGGGGGGGGGCTCTGGGTGTCCCTGGGGGGGTCCTGAGGGGGTTTTGGGGGGTCCAGGGGGGGCGTTGGGGCTCATGGGGGGGTCTGGGGGGGCTCTGGGAGTCCCTGGGGGGGTCTGGGGGGGCTCTGAGGGTCCCTGGGGGGGTCCGGGGGGGGGGTTTTAGGGGGTTATGGGGGGGTTTGGGGGTCCCTGGGGGGGCTCTGGGGGTCCCCGGGGGGTCCTGAGGGGGTTTTGGGGGGTTCGGGGGGGGGTTTAGGGGGTCATGGGGGGTCTGGGGGGTCCTGGGGGGCTCTGGGGGGGGTCCTGAAGGGGGTTTTGGGGGGGTCCTGAAGGGGTTTGGGGGGTCTGGGGGGGGTTTTGGGGCTCATGGGGGGGTCCTGGGGGTTCTGAGGGGGTTTGGGGGGGGGGGGTCGGGGGGGGGTCTGGGGGGGGTGTACGTGTGTCAGGGTGACATTGGGGTGTCCCGTGGGGGGGGGGGGTCACTCCTCCCCCCTTTCTCCCCCCCCCCCCCAGGGCTCCCCCTGACGGAGACCGACCCCCCCCCTCCCCCCCCGCTGCCCCCCCCCACCCAGGGGCCCCCCCCGGCCCCCCCCCGGTGAGTAAAAGGTGGGGGGGGGGGGGTGTCCTTGCAATGAGGGGGGGGTCTCATTGCCCCCCCCCCCCCTCAGGGACCCCCGAGGTGGACCCCCCCCCCGCCCCCCTCCCTTCCCCCCCCCCCTGCTGGGGGGGGGTTGGGGGTCTCGGTGACCCCCCCGGCCCCCCCCATCCTGGAGGGGGGGGGGGAGGAGACCAATGGCACCGGCGACAGCGGTGAGGGGGGGGGGGGGGAACTGGGAGGGACTGGGAGGACTGGGAGGGGGGGTTGGGGGTCACTGGGGGGATTTGGGGTCACTGGGTGGGTTATGGGGGGATTTTGGGGTCCCTGGGGGGGTTATGGGGGGGGTTGGGGTCACTGGGGGGGACTTGGGGGTCCCCGGGGGGCTGGGGAGGGGGTTGGGGGTCCCTGGGGGGGTTATTGGGGGGATGTGGGGTCACTGGGGGGGTTACGGGTGGTCCCTGGGGGGGGTTGGGGGGGAATTTGGGGGTCCCCAATTGGGTTTGGGGGTCCCTGGGGGGGGGGATATGGGGGGGTTTAGGGGTCACTTGGGGGGGGTCACTTCGGGGGGGGTTGGGGGGGGCCCTCAAGGGGGTTATGGGGGTCTTTGGGGGTCCCCGGGGGGGGCTGGGGGGGGGGGGTTGGGGGTCACTGGGGGGGACTCGGGGGGTTTGGGGGGGTTCTGGGGGTCCCTGGGGGGGTTCTGGGGGATTTTGGGGGGGGGGGGGGGGTGGGGGGGGGGTTCTGGGGGTCCCTGGGGGGGTTCTGGGGGATTTTTGCGGGGGGGGGGGCTGTGGGGGGGGGCTCTGGGAGTCCCGGGGTGACCCCGCTGCCCCACAGCCCCCTGTAACGTCACCCTGGGGGGGTCCGAGGGGTGGCCGGAGGCTGCCGGGGGGGGCCCGGGGGGGCTGAACTGCACCCACAGAGGCCCAGCGGAGCCCGGCGTCAGGCCGGAGCTGCAGGTGGGACCCCCATTGTCTTGGGGGGGGGGCCCGGGGGGGGGGGTTGGGGTCCCAGAGGGGATTTGGGGGTCTCAGAGGGTGATTTGGGGGGTCCCAGGGGGGTTTTGGGGGGGCCTAGGGGGGGTTTGGGGGTCTTGGGGGGGATTTGGGGGTCTCAGGGGGGAGTTGGGGGTCCCGGGGCGGTTTTGGGGGGGTCTCGGGGGGTTTTGGGGGTCCCGGGGGGGAGTTGGGGGTCCCAGGGTGGAATTGGGGGGTCCCTGGGGGGGGGGATTGGGGGTCTCGGGGCGATTTTGGTGGGGTCTCGGGGGGGTTTTGGGGGTCCCGGGGGGGAGTTTGGGGTCCAGGGTGGAATTGGGGGGTCCCTGGGGGGGGGGGGTTGGGGGTCTCGGGGGCGATTTGGGGGGGTCTCGGGGGGGGTTTTGGGGGTCTCGGGGGGGATTTGGGGGTCCCAGGGTGGAATTGGGGGTCCCGGGGGGGGGATTGTGGGGTCTCGGGGGCAATTTGGGGGGGTCCCGGGGGGGCGTTTTGGGGATCCCAGGGTGGAATTGGGGGTCCCGGGGGGGAGTTGGGGGGGTCCCGGGGGGGGTTTTGGGGGTCCAGAGGGGAATTGGGGGTCCCGGGGGGGATTTGGGGGTCCCGGGGGGGGGGATTTGGGGGGTCCCAGGGTGGAATTGGGGGGGGGGGGGTCGCAGGGTGCCATTTTCCCCCCCCCTCCCCCCCCCGCAGGCGACGCAGCTGAACCTGTCACGGGGGGAGGCGCTGACGGTACAAGGGGGGGGGGTGGGCGACCCCCCCCGGCCCCCCCCGGCAGGACGGGTCCCCCCAGGGACCCCCCGGGACCTCCCGCCTGCGCTACCGGGGTCAGTGTCCCCCCCCCCAACCCCCCCCCCCGCCTTTTAAATGGGCGCTGCGCCTTTAAGAGCCCCCCTAAAATGGGTGCTGTGCCTTTAAGAGCCCCCCCACCCCCCCTTTAAGGCTCCCTGTCCCTTTAAGACCCCCCCCAAGCCCCCCATGAGCCCCCCAAACCACCCCAAAATGCCCCCCACATCCCCCAAACACCCCCAAAAGCCCCCCCAGAAGCCCCCCCCACCCCCATCCCCTGTGTCCCCCCCATTTCTGCCTCCCGGTCCCTTTAAGACCCCCCAAAACCCCCCCAATAACCCCCCAAACCCCCCCAAAAGCCCCCCATAACCTCCCAAAAGCCCCCCCAAACCCCCCCAACCCCCTTCCCCTATTCCCGCCCCATTTCTGCCCCTCTGTCCCTTTAAGACCCCCCCAAAACCCCCCCAGAAGCCCCCTAAACCCCCCCAGAAACCCCTAAAACCCCCCCAAAAAGCCCCCCCAAAACCCTTCCCCCCCATTTCTGCCCCTCTGTCCCTTTAAGACCCCCCCAAAACCCCCCCAATAACCCCCCAACCCCCCCCCAAAACCCCCCCACCCCTCCTTCGCCTATTCCCCCCCCCCCCCATTTCTGCCTCCCTGTCCCTTTAAGACCCCCCCCTTTTTCCACCCCCTCCCCTACCCCCCCCTCCCCCCGCCTCCCCCAGGTTTCCGGCTGGGCTGCCCCCCCCCCCCGCCCCCCCCCCCAGGGCTCCCTCTCCACCCTGGACCCCCGGCCGGGGGGGGGGCCGGGCCACCTTCGCCTGCGCCCCCGGTTACCTGCTGCGGGGTCCCCGCACCCTGCGCTGCCTCCCCGGGACCCCCCCCCCGCTGGAGCGGGGACCCCCCCGTCTGCCGCGGTGAGGGGGCGGGGCTTGGGGGGGGGGCGGGGTCACGGGGGGGGGGCTTGGAGCCGGTGGGGGGGGTCCATAAGGGTCTATGGAGGGGGGTTGGGGGGGTGAAAGGGGGCGTGGCTTAAGGGGGCGGGGTCTGAGGGGGCGGGGCTACAAGTGGGCAGGGCCCTGGGCGGGTCCGGGGGGGCTTGGAGCCGGTGGGGGGGGTCTATAAGGGTCTATGGAGGGGGGTTGGGGGCGTGGCTTAATGAAAGGGGGCGTGGCTTAAGGGGTGGGGTCTGAGGGGCGTGGCCACAAGTGGGCGGGGCCCTGGAGGGGTCCAGGGGGTCCGGGGGGGGCTTGGAGCCGGTGGGGGGGGGTCTATAAGGGTCTATGGAGGGGGGTTGGGGGGGTGAAAGGGGGCGTGGCTTAAGGGGGCGGGGCCTGAGGGGCGTGGTCACAAGTGGGCGGGGCCCTGGAAGGGGCCGGGGGGGGCTTGGAGCGGTGGGGGGGGTACTATAAGGCGTCTATTGGAGGGGGGTTGGGGGCGTGGCTTAGAGAACGTGGGCAGGGCCCTGGGGGGTCCGGGGGGGGCTTGGAGCCGGTGGGGGGGGGGTCTATAAGGGTCTATGGAGGGGGGTTGGGGGCGTGGCTTAAGAGAAGGGGGCGTGGTTTGGGTGGACATAAGGGGGCGTGGTCACAAGTGGGCGTGGCCTGCAGCTGACGGGAGGGTGTTGGGAAGGGGCGTGGCTTAAGGAAAAGGAGGCGTGGCCTGGCGCCTGCAGCGGGGGTGTTTTGCATAAAGAGGGCGTGGTTTCGAGGGAGGGGCGTGGCCTGCGGAAAAGGGGGGCGGGGCTTTGCCGCCGGGGGGGGCGTGGCCTCCCCAATGCCTGGCGCTCGGTGGGGGAGGCGCCCTGTGGGCGGGGTCTACGCGAGGGGGGCGTGGCCGGGGGGGCGTGGCCTGCGGGGGGCGTGGCCTGGGGGGTGTGTCTGACCCTCTCCCCCCCCCCCCCGTAGCCGGGTGCGGGGGCTCGTTGCCCAACGCCACCCGGGGGCGACTGGAAGCCCCCGAAGGGCCCGTGGAGGAGGGGGAGGAGGAGGAGGAGGAGGAGGATGAGGAAGGCGGGGGGTGGGGGTGGGGGGGGGGCCGGGGGCAACCGCAGCTGCCGGTGGCTACTGGAGGCCCCCCCCGGCCACCGCCTGCACCTCACCTTCGAGAGGCTGGCGCTGGATGAGGACGCCGACCGGTACCGGGGGGGGGGGCAATGGGGGGGCTGGGGGGGGGGGGTGGGGGGGCAATTGGGGGTAGGGGTTGGGGGGGGGCCATGGGGGTCTGGAAGGGGTCTGGGGGGGGGCAATGGGGGGGGCGGGGTGGGGGTGGGGGGGCAATTGGGGGTAGGGTTGGGGGGGCCCATGGGGTCCTGGAGGGGTCTGGGGGGGGGGCAATGGGGGGGCGGGGTGGGGGGCAATGGGGGCTGGGGGGGGCCAATGGGGGGCGGGGGGGGGCAATTGGGGGTAGGGTTGGGGGGGTCATGGGGTCTGGAAGAGGGGTCTGGGGGGGGCAATGGGGGGGTGGGGGGTGGGGCGGGTAATGGGGGGCTGGGGGGGGTGGGGTGGGGGTCAATGGGGGGGGCGGGGGGGGGGGCCAATGGGGGGGCGGGGGGGGGCAATGGGGGGGGGGGGGGGGGCATTGGGGGGTGGGGGTGGGGGGGGGGGGGGGGGGGGGGGGTGGGGGGGGGGGATGGGGTGGGGGGTGGCGTGGGTGGGGGCAATGGGGGGGGGGCTGGGGGGGGGGGGGCAGGGGTGGGGGGGGGGGGGGGGGGGGGGGGGGTGGGGGGTGGGGGGGGCTGGTGGGGGGGGGGGGGGGGGGGGGCAAGGGGGTAGGGGGGGGGGGGGGGCCATGGGGTGGGGTCTTGGGGTGTCAATGGGGGGGCGGGGGGGCATGGGAGGCTGGGGTGGGGCGGGGGGCAATGGGGGGGGGGGGGGCAATGGGGGCTTGTGGGGGGGGCTGTTGGGTGGGGGCCAATTGGGGGGCTGGGGGGGAATGGGGCAATGGGGCTGGGGGGGGCAGGGTGGGTGGGCATGTGGGGCAAGTTTTTGTGGGGGGTTGGGGGGGCTCTTGGGGGGGGGGGGGCAACGGGGGGATTAGGGGGCGGGGGGGGGGGGCAATGGGGGGGGTCTTGGGGGGCCAATGTGGGGCGGCGGTGCAAGAGTTTGTGGGGTGGTTCAACCCCCCCCCCCCCCAAAAGCTCTGTGTGTCATCCGGGGGGGGTGCCCCCCGAGCCCCGCCCCCCTTTCCTCTTTGCGACTTCGACCTGGAACGACGTGCCCCGGGGGGGGGGTCCTGAGCCCGGCCCGGACCCTCCTGCTGGAGCTGCTCTCCGAGGGGCCCCGCCAGGGCCCCCCCCCTCCTGGCGCTGCGCTACCAGGGTGAGGGACCACCCCCCCCTCCCCCGCACCCCAAAGCACCCGTTTCTCACCCCAAAATGGACCATTTTCACCCAAAATCACCCATTTTTCCCAAAATCCCCCTATTTTCCAACCCAAATCACCCACATTTCTCCAACCCCAAATCACTATTTTCAACCCAAAATCACCCCATTTTCACCCAAAATCACCCATTTTCACCCCAAATTCACCCCATTTTCACTCCAAATCACCCATTTTTCCCAAATTCACCCCGTTTTCACCCAAAATCACCCCATTTTCACCCAAAATCACCTATTTTACAACCCCAAATCACCACATTCTCACCCCAAAATCACCTATTTTCAACCCAAATCACCCACCCACCCCCTTTTCACCCCAAATACGCCATTTTCACCCCAAATTCACCCCATTTTCACTCCAAATCACCCATTTTTCCCAAATTCACCCCGTTTTCACCCAAAATCACCCCATTTTCACCCAAAATCACCCTATTTTCACCCCAAATCACCACATTCTCACCCCAAAATCACCTATTTTCAACCCAAAATCACCCCAT
>CANTUZ010000014.1:12088534-12131806 GCA_947846985.1 Fratercula arctica | reverse complement strand
CAGCGTGCTGGAGAGCTTTGGGGAGCAGTCGGTATCCAGCACGTCTGGTGCAGCTGAGCCAGGGCCGGCAGCCAGGCAGAAGCTGTCAGAGCTCGTTGCCGGCAGAGCCACTCAAGCAGGAAGACCTGGAGAAGAGAGATGGAGGGAGGCGGAACAAGCAGCTTCCAACAGAGCTTCTTCGCAGTCTTGTATTGACAAAGCGACCAAAGAGGCTGTCGGAAGCGTTAGCTCCACCTTGTCATCCTTGGTAGCTTCTCCGTTGGAGCAGGACTTTGTCTGGCAGTTTCCTCAGACCCTGAAGCTTTGGGGCGTGGTGGAAGGAGCAGGATCACCCAGAGCATCGGAACGGCAGATCCCAGAAGCAAGCAAGAGGGCAAAGTTGCCCGTCTTGCAGCCACTGCAAAAGGCTGCTGATGTCTCCCGAGTGAGTCGCGAGACTGCCAAGGAGAGCACGCAAAAAGCCATCTCCAGAGTTCAGCAGCCGGGTGCCGAATCGGTCGGGTATGCCAAAACCATTGACCTTGAAGCTGCGGAAACCTTGAAGAAGAAGTCAGAGGAAGAAAGGATGTCAGAGCAGAAATCAGAGAAGCTTCAACCAAGGAAGGTCTTGCCACCTCTCAGCCTCCCTGCAACAGTCCCACTTTCAGAGGAAGCAGGACAAATCAAAGAGGAGCGCTCACGTACTCTCCTCCCACCCCTCCCGCAAGGCGCTGAGCGAGATGCTCGCCGGCCAACAGGCGGCCTTCAGCAGTCCCGGGATTACACCTCTGGAGTCACAGCAGCAAGGTCTTCGGTGCCCGCCTGGGAAACTCTGCGTACGCTCAGGCCAGGGAGCACCGCAGGCACCCTCCCCTCCACGGACCCGCAGTTTCCAAGGCAGCCCGTGCCTCCAGCGGGCCCGAAGCCCCCTACCCAGGCAGGAGCACGGCGCAGACCAGCGCCTGTGAGGCTTTTCCTGGAGGAGCCCGTGCAGCCCAAGTCATTCAAGAGGGCGGCAGCTGGGAGCCTTGTGGAGGGGGTCCTGAGGAGGTGCGCGGCTCCAGGGCCACCGGCTCCCCGGGCAGCTCCCCCAGGCGGAGAGTAAAGAGCTTGCTGCCTGCCGTGGTTTGGGCCGGACTGGCCACTGAAAGGAACAGGGAGAGGAGAGGGAGCGAGAGAGAGAGACTTGCGAGGTTAGGACAAAACTAACTACTTTAGTAAAATATTAATAAGAAAATAAAGTACTGAAATATATACGATATGTACAGAACTGTATCAAGCTCCCAGGGTGACGATCACGTCACCGGCAGGCACGGGGAAAGTCCCAGACTGGACTCAGCAATGGACGGCAACTGGATTCCCGATCTGGGTTTGGGAATGCACGGTTCAGGATTAAAGTCAGATGAACTGACAGAGTCCTCCTGGGATGTCGGCCATCGAAAAAAGAGCCTGACCCATGTGATCCCTCGGCTTTTACACTGAGCGTGGGGCAGACGGGATGGAACACCCCGTTGGTCAGTTTGGGGTCCCCTGTCGTGTCCGCTCCTCCCAGCAGGTGCCGCCCCTCGACGCTTCTCCGCTTCCCACCCTCCAACGGGGCAAATAACACAGTGAGCTGAGCTTGGCTGTTACGGCAATAAGGAGAAGCAGCAGCCCCTCTGCACACCGTTCCTTGGCATCAATTAGAAACAATCAGGTCTCATCACTCTGGGAGCAAACAGCGTCTGGACAATACGCTGTTAATGTCAGAGAGCTCAGTTAGTTAGAAGAGGCTTAGCTGCAGAGCAAAATCACTGAACAGAAAATTGGTTCTGCTTTACCTCCAACCAGGACGCTCCCAAGGGCTTGCTTGTACCTACGTTACTCACGCCAGGCCATACCGTGTCTGGGCATCTTCCCGGCAATGTTCTCCCTCGTCTTCCTCCCTCCTCCAGCCCTGGTCAGGCTAAGACCCACTTTTAGAGGGAATTTTAAGTAGGGAAGAGGAAAGCAGCCGAGGTTTTCGCCTTGTGTAGGAAGCTTTGCGGCTGGGCTCTCTGAGGGGCTGGTCCAGCCCTGCAAAGCTCTACTCGTGCCGTAGGCGAGTCCCATCTGCAGGTGCTGTTGAAGGCTGCGCCTTGTTCTGTGCATTTATCCTCTGGGCCCCTCAAGACCTCCTGAGGGGCCTTTGGGTTCCCACCCAGGGCCCTTGCTGGGCCTTTTGCTGTCCTGCCAATGGATGGGCTTCCGCTTTTTGTCTTTGCCGCACCGACTCCTCCTCTTGTCTTCTCAAGGCCTGTTTGCCTTCCCCTGTCCCCCCGGGACCAGGGTGTGGGCCTTCTGGGGCAGCTGAGGGGCCACCCAACGGCCTTTGGGTGCCTCCCGAGGACCTCCATTTCTCTTTGCCTGCTTCCTAAGGCCCTCTGCTTGCCCCTTGCTGCGGCCCTGGGCTCTAGATGTGCCCTTTGCCGTGGCCCAGAGCCCTCTGGGTGCCTCTCGATGCCCAGCCCCAGCCCTTGGCGTGCCTCTGGGTACCCACCACGGCCCTCCGTGTGCCCTTGGGTGCCACCCAGAGCCCTCCCGCTGCCTTTCTCTGTGCCCGGGGAACTCCTTTTATCCTCTTTGCCCCTCCAGCCTGGCTGGAGCCCTGCCGGAGCAAAAGGAGCAGGTGAGAGGGTTTAGGCTCCAAAGCTACACTTACAGTGTGCAAAGCCTCATTTTTAGTTTCCAAAGGCTTAGTTTGGGCTTCCAAAGCCTCATCGTAGGCTCTAAAGCACCGTTTTCATGGTCCAAAGGCTCTGTTTCAGTTTGCAAAAGCTCCTTTTCAGAGTCCAAAGCTGCAGCTGAAGTATCCAAAGCCTCATTTTCAGGCTCCACAGCACGGTCTTTACGATCCAGCCAGTCGTTTCTAGGGTCCAAGACCCACTGGAAGTGTCCAAACCCTCATTTTTAGGGGCCAAAGCCCTCCTTTAAAGATCAAAGCCTCATTTTTTAGGTCCAAAAGCCTCATTTGGGGAGTCCAATGCCTTCATTCTAGGCCCGAAAGCCTCCTTGTTTGGGTCCAAACCCTCACTTTTAGGGTCCAAGACCTCATTTATACGTTCCAATCCCCACTTGTAGGTCCAATGACTCATCTGAAGGGCCCAGAGCACCGTTTTTAAGGCTCCAAGTCTGATGTTGGAGGGCCAAAGCCTCATTTTCAGAGGCCAAAGTTCATTTCCGGGACCAAATCCTCATTTTCAGCTTCCAAAGTCTCCTTTTCAGGGACGAAAGCCCCCTTTTTAGGGTTCCGGCCACACTTTGGAGGGCCCAGAGCCTCATTTTGAGCCTCCCAAGCCCCATTTTTAGGGTGTAAAGCCTCGGGTTTTGGTACCAAAGTGTCATTTGAGGGCACAAAACCTAATTTCAGGGTTCAAAGCTTCCATTTCGTTGCCAACGCCCCATTTCTAAGGCTGAAATCCTCATTTTTGGGGCTCAAACCCCTCTTTCCTGAGCCACAGCCTTTCTTCAGGGCCCACAGTTCCAACCTGAGGGTCCCAACCCGAAGGCGGAGCTCGTCGCCTGGCAACGTCCGCCCGCCCCTCTGTGTCCCGCCTATGGGCCCTGAACAGCCAATCGCATTTGAGGAGGTGGGGGCAAGGCACAGGATTGATGTGTAACCAACCAATGAGGCTTCGAGGCCTGCAGGGAAGGTGGCAGGAGTCAAACGCAAGGCTTGGCCCCGTGTGGGGGCGGGGCATGCCGGCTCCACCAATCAGGGCTGGCGGTCGAGCGGCACACAGATGATTGATAAGCGTCTGACCCAGCAGTTGATGGGCGGAGCAAGGGAGAAATCGCAGGCAGCCAATGAGAGGCAAGATCCTGGGCAGAGTGCCAGCCCAGGCAGCCAATCCGAGAGAGCATCGCCTCAGGTGAGCTGCCCCTGGGCAGCCTGACCCCCTGGGAGCCAATCAGCGTCCGTGTCCAGGAAGGGCAGGCCCCAAGCCGGGGCAGAGTGACAGCCGAGGGGGCCAATCCGAGGCAGCATCACCTCAGGGGAAGGGCGGGTGCTGCTGCGGTGCAGGCGGAGCACCCCGGAGGAGGGGGGTGGGCCGGGCCAGGATGGCGGAGGGTGATGGTGGCTGCGGGGGGGGTGGGGGAGGGGCACCATGGGGGGGTCCTTTGGGTGGGGGAGGGGCATTTTGGTGGGATTTGGGGGTGGTTTGGGTGGGGGAGGGGCACCCATTGGGGGGGTCCTTTGGGTGGGGGAGGGGCATTTTGGTGGGATTTGGGGGTGGTTTGGGTGGGGGAGGGGCACCATGGGGGGAGTCCTTTGGGTGGGGGAGGGGCATTTTGGTGGGATTTGGGGGTGGTTTGGGTGGGGGAGGGGCACCCATTGGGGGGGTCCTTTGGGTGGGGGAGGGGCACCCTGGGAGCTGCTGCGCCACCTGCGGTGGGGGGGGGCTGACCCACATGTGTGGGGCACAGCCCCATAGATGGGGGTCCCAATCCCCACACGTGGGTTCCACCCCTCTATAGGTGGCTCCCAGCCCCCCGTATGTGGGTCCCCACCCCCTACATATGGGTCCCTGGCCCCCATATATGGGTCCCCCACTCCCCATATGTGTCTCCCACCCCCCATATGTGGGTCCCACCCCTCTATATATGGTTCCCAGGCCCCTAGATATGGGTCCCAGCCCCCTGTCTGTGGGTCCCAGCCCCTTATATATGGGTCCCTACCCCCCTCTATATGCGCTCCTGCCCTATAGATGTGGGTCCCACCCCCTATATGTGGGTCCCAGCCCCCCATCTGTGGCTTCCCACCCCCTATATGTATCTCCCCCCATATGTTGGTCCCAGCCCCCTATATATGGGTCCCACCCCCCATAGGTAGGTCCAGCCCCCCAAGTGTGGGTCCCCCATCCCCCCCCCAAGGTTACTGGACGCCTGCGGAGCCCCCCTGGCCCCCCCCGGCTGCTGCTGGCACGTGCCGGGCCCCGCCCTGCGCACGCCGGGGGCCCCTCTGCCCCATAGATGGGGGTCCCGGACCCATAGATGGGGGTCGTCCCCCCTCCGTCAAGGGCGGGGAGGGGTGGGAGAGGTGGACGATGGTGGCCCCGGGGGCTACTGGCGGGTGAATGGGGGAGGGGCACGGGGGGGGGGGCACCCATGTGGGGGTCCTTTGGGTGGGGGAGGGGCATTTTGGGGGGATTTGGGGGTCTCCTGGGTGGGGGAGGGGCACCCATGGGTGGGGGAGGGGCACCCAGAGGCCCCTCCCCCCCATCCCTCTGCCCCACCAGGCGTGACCCTTCGCGGCACCGACCCATTGGGCGACGGCAGCGTCGGGGCGGCCAATGGGGGGAGCCGGGGGCTGCTGCCCCGCCTCCTGGTGGGCGGGGCTCCTGGGCGGGGGCGGGGCTTCCGGGGGGCGGTGTCTAAAGGGGGTCTGTGGGGCAGGGGAAGCTTCTGTGGGGCAGGGGCGTGGTCTATGGGGCAGGGGAGGGGGTCTGTGGGGCTGGGGAGGGGGTCTATGGGGTGGGGGGCATCTGTGGGGCTGGGGAAGGTGCTTTGCAGCAGGGAACATCGCTGTGGGGCTGAATCTATGGGTCTGTGGGAGGGTCTATGGGGCAGGGGAGGGGATCTGTGGGGCAGGTCCGTGGGGCAGGGGTCGATTCTATGGGGCAGGGGCCAGTTCTATGGGTCTGTGTGGGTGTCTATGGGGCAGGGGCCGGTTGTATGGGGCAGGGCCCATGTCTGACGCCCCCCCGCAGGCGGAGGCCGGGCTGTGGGGGCCCCTCTGGACCCTCCTGAGCGACGTGGGGTTCCTGCGGGCCCACGTGACCCACGGCGCCGTGGGGCTGCTGCCCCACAGCCTGCAGCTGCTGCGTGAGTGGGGAGCTGTGGGGCTGGGGGGGGCTCTCCATGGGACAGGAGGTCGCTATGGGGCTGGGGGAGTCTTCATGGACTTCCATGGGTCTGTATGGGGCAGAGGGATTGCTATGGGGCAGGAGGTTCCTCATGGGTCTTCTGGGGTCTTCATGGGTCTCTATGGGGCAGGAGGTCACTATGGGGCTGGGGTGGCTTCAGGGGTCTCTATGGCTCTTCAAGGTTCTCTATGGGGCAGGAGGTCACTATGGGGCTGGGAGGTCTTTGTGGACTTCCATGAGTGTTCACGGGCCTCTATGGGGCAGGAGGTTCTTCTGGTGGGGGGCGGGGGGGGGATCCTCTGTGGGCCTTCTATGGGACAGACCCCCTCCGTGGGTCCACCCCACCCCACAAGTCGCCCTCCTGCCCCACAGGAGACGTCCAGCTCCAGGGCCTGGTGTCCGCCATGGGGCTGGAGGAGGTGGCAGCCATGGTGGCCGTGGTTGTGGGGCTGGCGCAGGAGGAACCCGCTGTGGGGCAGGAGCCCCTGCTCCCCCTGGGGCTGGGAGGAGATGCCGCCGTGGGGCTGGCTGTGGGGCTGTCCCAGGAGGCGGCCAACTCCCTGCCCCACTGCCCACTCGTGCCCCACATCATCCGGCTCCTGCCCCACGGCGGACACCGACTCCTCCTCTGCCCGTGGCCACCCCTCAGAACCGGACCCCCACCCAGCTGGGTCCTGCCCCACGGCGGGGAGGTGTGGGGCCCATTCGCCTGGGTCCCCCGTGCCCCATAGATGTGGGTCCCCCGTGCCCCATAGATGTGGGTCCTGCCCCCCAGGCGGGTGTTGCTGTGGGGCACGGTGGGCCCCTGCCAGTCCCTGGCCCTGGCCCCCTCCCGGCCCAGGTAACAGACTGGGATAGACTGGGATGGACTGGGAGGGGTTTTGGGGGCACTGGGGGAGACTGGGATATACTGGGAAGGACTGGGAGGGGAAATGGGGGGATTGGGATATACTGGGGTGGAACTGGGAGGCACTGGGAGGGCACTGGGATATACGGGGAAGGGACTGGAAGGGGACTGGGAGGGAGTGGGAGGGGGAATGGAGGAACTGGGATATACTGGGATGGACTGGGATCTTCTGGGAGGGACTGGGAGGGGTTTGGGGGGCACTGAGGGGGCCTGGGATGAAGCGGGAGAGTTGTTTCTCCTGCTCCATATGGGTCTGTATTGATCTGTAGGGGCCTGTCCTGGTCTGTACTGGTCCATACTGGTTTATGCTGGTCTATGCTGGTTTATACTGGTCCCTAGTGGCCCGTAGTGACCTGTAGTGGCCACTACGTAGCAGCCCATACTGACTGGTACTGATCCACACTGGTCCGTACTGGTCTATACCGGTTCATAGTGGCCCGTAGTGGCCATTATGTAATGTTCTGTAGTGGCCCGTACTGGCCTGTAACTGAGTGGTGCTGGCCCATGCTGGCCCATACTGGTCTGTGCTGGTGTATACTGGTTTGTACTGGCCTATCGTGGTCTATAGTGGCCCATAATGACCTATAGTGGGCTCTATGTAGTGGGCCGTACTGGCCTGTACTGGTCGATACTGGTCCATCTTGGCCCATACTGGTCCGTACTGGTTTATACTCATCCATGGTGGCCCATAGTGACCTGTCTGTGTAGTGGCCCATACTGACTGGTACTGGTCCGTACTGGTCTGTACTGGTCCATACTGGTTTATACTGGTATGTACTGGTTTATACTGGTCCACAGTGACCTATAGTGGCCACTATGTAGTGGCCTGTACTGGCCCATACTGACGGGTACTGGTCCATACTGGTCTATAGTGGTCCATACGGGTCTATACGGGTCTATACTGGCTATAGGGGGTGGGATGGGGTATAGGGGGGTATAAGGGGTATGGGGGTGGGGACTATGGGGAGGCTATAGGTGGGTATGGGGGGGTCTAACAGGCTATGGGGGGCTATAGGGGGTTATAGGGGGGCTATGGGGGGCTTGGTGGGGTATATAGGGTGGGGGGGCTATGGGTGGGTGGAGTTGCGGCTTAAAGGGGGGTCTGGGAGGGCTATAGGGGGTGTTGGGGGTTTAAAGGGGGGGTATAGGGGCTATAGGGTTCTATGGAGGGTGTGTGGGGGCTATGGGGGGGTAAAGGGGGTGTTCGGGGGTGGGGGGGCTCTAGGGGGGTGTGGGGGAGGTTAAAGGGGGTTATGGGGGGCTATGGGGGTGTATGGGATGGGTTGGGGGCCTATGGGGGGGGTGGGGGGTCTCTGGGGGTGTATAGGGGCTGGGGGATACGGGGGGGCTATAGGGTGCTATGGGGGAGCTGTGGGGTATGGGTGGGTATAGGGGGGTTTGGGGGATAGAGGGCTCTATGGGGCAGGGGGGAGCACACATATAGGGGGCTGGGACCCATATATAGGTTGCGGGGAGCCATATATAGGCGTCTGGGAGTCACATACAGGGGGTGAGACCCACATACGGGGGGTGGAGACATGGATCTATGGGGCTGGGACCCACGTATCGGGGTCTGGGACCCACATGCGCCCCCCCAGGTGTGGTCGCTGGGGGGCGGGGCGGTGCTGGGGGGTGCTGATGGGCCACGCCCATCCCCTGCCTTGTGCTGGCATCGGGGGGCGGGGCCTTGTCCGTGGGGGGCGGGGCCGGGCGGATCCTCGTGCTGCCCCTTGAGCGGCCCCAGCGGGAGTACTGGTGTATACTGGGAGGGGACTGGGAGGGACTGGGAGTAGACTGGGGTATACTGGGAGGGGTCTGGGAGGGGACTGGGATACACTCGGAGGGACTGGGAAGGGGAATGGAGGGACTGGGGTATACTGGGAGGGGACTGGGAGGGACTGGGAGTAGACTGGGGTATACTGGGAGGGGTCTGGGAGGGGACTGGGATACACTCGGAGGGACTGGGAAGGGGAATGGAGGGACTGGGGTATACTGGGAGGGGACTGGGAGGGACTGGGAGTAGACTGGGATATACTGGGAGGGGTCTGGGAGGGGACTGGGATATACTCGGAGGGACTGGGAGAGGGAATGGAGGGACTGGGGGGGACTGGGAGTGACTGGGATATACTGGGAGGGGAGTGGGAGGGTCTGGGGTATATTAGGAGGAAACTGGGAGGGACTGGGATATACTGGGAAGGGACTGGGGTATACTGGGAGGGGTCTGGGAGGGGACTGGGAGGGACTGGGATATACTGGGAGGGGACTGGGAGGGACTGGGCTATATTGGGAAGGGACTGGGAGGGGACTGGGATATACTGGGAAGGGACTGGTGTATACTGGGAGGGGTCTGGGAGGGGACTGGGATATACTCGGAGGGACTGGGAGGGGGAATGGAGGGACTGGGGTATACTGGGAGGGGACTGGGAGGGACTGGGCTATATTGGGAAGGGACTGGGAGGGGGAATGGAGGGACTGGGAGTGACTGGGATATACTGGGAGGGACTGGGAGGGACTGGGATATACTGGGAAGGGACTGGGAGGGACTGGGCTATATTGGGAAGGGACTGGGAGGGGACTGGGAGGGACTGGGATATACTGGGAGGGGACTGGGAGGGACTGGGGCCGCCCGCCATCACCTCACCCACTCCCCTCCCGCCAGCCCAGCCGACCCCGCAGCAGCCTGAAGGCTGGGGAGGAGGGGGAGGACGCGCCCCCGAGACGGTGAGTTGAGCAGGGGGAGATGGCGGTGCTGGGGCCTCCCCCTCAAAGCCGGGGGTCCCGGGGTTGATGCTCTCCCCCCCTCTCTCCCCACAGCTGCTGCACGTCATCTCCCCCCTGACGCTGCCCGGCCTGCTGAGCCTGGAGCAGACCTGCCGCTGCCTCCCGCTCCGCACCCCTCTCCCCCGCCAGCGCCTGGCCCTGCGAGAGGGCCGCCATCCTCAACTGGGAGTCGGGCATTGCCACGGGGGCGTGGGGGTGGTGGCACTTTGTGCCACAGCCAGTGACAATGTCCCAGCGTCCCCCCCTCCAGACACCAAGGGGCTGCGCCTCCAGAGCCTGGGCCGCGGCTGGCAGCGAGCACCGATGGCCTCCATCCTGGCTCCCCCCTCTCATGGCTACCACAAGCCGGTGCTTGCCCAGCAGCCCCTCTTCCTCCTGGGTTACAGCAGGAGCCACCTCTTCCTCCGCGACTCTGGCCGTCACGCCTGCTGCTGCCAGGCCCTCTCCCACGGCGTCAGGGATGTATGCTGACCCCTCGCTCCCCCTTCCCCCCATGCCACTGCCATGCTGGGTGACCGTCCCCTCCTCCCCACAGTGGCAGTGGATCCCCGTGGGGAGCCCCCCCACGCCTGCATGCTGACGGAGCAGAAGCAGAGCGACACCCTCGAGGTGTTCGACCCAGACGACGTCCAGCACGTCTTCTGCATCAGCTTCCCCTCCTCCATCCGCGTCAGACAGGCGGTCGTCGCCAGCATGGAGGCGACATGGACCCTTCTGCGGCTCACAGGTTTGGGGGGGACACCGAGGAGATGGGGAGAGCACCTTGGGGTGGGGGGACACCGCGGTGAGGGGGACACACGTGTCAGATTCAGCCCCCTGACTTCCCCGTGTTGGAGCGCAGAGGAGAGGCAGGTGTACATCCTGCAGCTGACCCTATCCCTGACCCCGGTGTCATCCCTGTAGGTGCCATGTCCCCGTCGCTGTCCCCACAGGTGTCCTGTCCACACCACTGTCCCCAGCCCTGTCTCTGTCCCTGCGGGTGTCTTGTCCCCCTCCCTGTCCCCACAGGTGCCCTGTGCCCCGGGCTGTGGGGACAGCGGCCGCCTGCCGGGCTGGCCCCGTGGCAGCATCAGTTTTGTCCACCTCCGCGTCACAGTGAGACCAGGGGGCACTGGCGACCACGCTGGGGGCTGGAGAGGGGCCCCCAGGCTCAGTTGTGTTTTGTAAAGTCTCCTTGCAAGAGCACAAATGCGCACTTTTAGTTTCCAAGGCCTCTTTTTCAGGCCCCAAAGAGGCATTTTTAAGAGTAAGCCAGTCAGTTTTAGGCTCCAAGATGCATCTTGAATGTCAAAACCCTGATTTTTATGGTCCAAACCCCTCTTTTCGGGACCAGATTCTCATGCTTTTGATCCCAAAGCCTCATTTGTAGGGTACAAACCCCCATTTACAAGCTGCAAAGCCCCTTTGAAGATTCAGCGACTCCTTTTCAAGCTCTAAACCACCATTTTTAGGATTCAGCCCGTCGTTTTGAGAGTCCAAGCCACATCTTGACTGTGCAAAGCGAGGACAAGTGGCCCACGCGCCTGTCCAGAGAGGCCTCCAGGTGGGCCCCGGGGTGGCCGGGTAGCAGCTGGGCAGCGGCGTGGCAACACGACAATGTGCAGTGCGGTGTCGCGGCAACGTGACGATGCAACAATGTGCGTCTGCTCTCTAGAGCCGCTTGCTGGGAGACTGGCTGTGGTGGCCGCAGCTGGGTGCCTCTGGAGCGAGAGGTGCCAGCGCAGGGTCACAGCTCCAGGAGAGCTCTTGCAAGCAGCCATGGAGCACCGTCTCACTGCTGGCGTCCCAAAGGTGGACACGCTGCTGAGCGCAGTGGGGAGGAGGGGAGAGGTGAGCAACGGGCCGAGGGAGAGGGCTCGGCCAGGCAGCCGGGGACACGCGGGGCTGCTCCGGGGCCTCGGGACACGTGCGGGGAGCTGGGAGGGATCCAAAGGTGGTCGGGCCGGGCAGAGTTTGCGGGGAGTCGTGCCTCTCTGCCCAGCCTGGCTCACGGCTGAGCAGGTGGCAGGGGTTGCTGTGCCAGGAGGCGGATGTGGGTTGAGGAAGGGCTGGGAGCTGTGGGGCCGGGGGCGAGGAGGCAGAGAGCAGCTTTTGACGGGGCTTGCTCTTGGCGCTGCCCCTGGTGGGAGTCTTGCGAGAGCCTTTCTAGCACCTGCCGTGCAGGAGGCTTACGGAGATAGTGCCTGAGCGCCCCTGAGCGTGTGTCTCTTTCTAGCTCGGGAACAGGAGGCGGCCACTGGCAGAAGGACCTACGGCGCTGCTGGACCTCCCGCTCGGGGTCAAGGTCCCCGTGCTGCCTGGCTCCAAGCCTGTCTTCTGCAGGACAAAGCTGGGGGAAAAGGTAAAGGAAGTGGAAAGGGGTAGAAAAGCTCTCCTCTTTGACAGAGTCCCCCCGTCCTTCACAGAAGCCCTTGTGGCCACCTGCTCTACAGTGGGCGCTGCAGCCCTTCAGTCTGGCAGCGCTGGGGAGTAGAGGGGAGCTCCTGGCTCCCTGGCACGGAGACAAAAAGGAGGACTTGTCAGTTTTCTGGACTGGTTTCTGGCACCGTGCGGGCGCGCGGCCGGGGCCCTGCCTGCAGCAGGCGGCCGTGTGTCTGGGTGCTGGGGCAACGTGCCCTTCTGGCCCATCCAACAGCGTTGAGCCGGGCTCTGGGGCACTGCCGAGGGAGAGTCCAACCTTCTCCTGCTTGCCTTGTTGGCGTATTTGGCAAAGCTCGGGCCCCTCTGCTTGGGGAATGCACGCAGTGTCCTCCTCCTGCTCCAGCCTGTGGTGCATTTTTGCCAAGGCAGAGCCTTCCCGGAGGCAGAGTTAGTCGACACACCCCTTGGGCCTGCCTGACCCCGAGGAGACTGTTTTCAGTTCCCGTTATCCATGTGCCGCGTTGGGACCACCGGGCTGGAGCTTTTCACCCTGAAGGTTCGTTTCTGTTGTGGCAAGGTCTGCAGTTCTTCCCAGCCTTCTTTGCCGCTGAGGTTGGTCTTCTCTCCCGCAGCCCATTACATCACAGCCCAGCCCAGCCTGGCCCCGCAGTCTGGCTCTGGTGTTCTCTGTGCCTGCAGGAGCATGGAGAGGAGTGCTGGTCTTCAAAGTACCATTACCTTCTCACAAGTACCACTTGGCACCTCTTGGCTGCTCCCTCCTGCCTCCTTCCTCCTCTGCCAACTCTCTCTTACAGCTTCACCAGCCCTCGGGCTATTTCAATCTGGGAGATCCACACTGCCGCCTGCTGAGCACGGAATACAACAGCCTGCACGACCCGCACCTGCAGGCCTACCACAATCGCAAGGACAACCTGCGGAGGCTGAAGAGAGAGGGTTACGTCACCGGTGACGGCAAAGTAGGTTTGGACGCCGGGCTGATAAAAACAGCCCTCCTCCAGCGGGGTTCCCAGAGCGCTTGCCGCAGCCGCCCGTGGCTGGCGGAGGGTGCTGGGCCCTGGGGCCGGTTTCCCGGGGAGCAGAAGGAGCGCCAGCGTCCCTCTGGCAATTCCCAGTCCTGCTCTTCTCAGGCTGCCCCGCGCTGCCGGAGTGTTGAGGAGGCCGGCGGTGTGAGGCCTGGCGCCAGGGCGAGGAGCCGGGGGGGAGTCCAGGGCCCCGGCAGCGGGGAGGGCAGGGTGTGCAGAGGAGCAGCTCCCCTCCCGCCGGGTTTGGGCTGGTTGGGGGAAGGCAGCCTACGGAGCTGGCTTGCCAGTTCTTGGGGGATTTCTCCCCTCTTCTCTCCTTAGGTGGTTTGCACTCTGAAGGAGTTCAATGAGTACAGGCAGTATCTGAGCAGGCTGAAGCTGGAGGCAGAGAAAATGTTCATGCGAGAGGAGGTAGGCAAAGCGGAGTGTTGGTGGGCACCGCTCAGCGGCACGGTGCCGAGGGCTGGGGCTTCCCTTGCGGCATCTCGGGGAGGGGAGGCACCCAGTGCAGACGTGAGGGCTGTGCTGCTGGGACGGGTGGGATGGCAGGGAAAGGACTACTGGGCCGCCAGCAGAGCTAGCGCAGAGAGCGGGGTGGGCACGGGCAGGAAAGTCACCTGCAAGCACGCGGGGTCCCGAGGGAAGCATTTCTCTCCTGCCCTCGTCGCTAGGCTGGGCCCGCGGGATGCCTCAGCATGCAGGGGCGTGAGCGCTTGTCCAGGCAACCCCAAACCGGTGTTATCTTTCAGAAAAAGCTCCGGCAAGACCTGGCCAAATTCGACGATGCCCCTGAACTGCCGGGAAGGATTGACGTTTCTTGCCTGCACGAGTGGCTGCTGCAGGAAGAAAGAAAGACTTTGCCGGCTGGAGAGAGGAAGAGGAAGCAGAGGTGAGAAAAGGCCAAGTAATGCTTGCCCCTGAAGGGGGCCCGTGGTCCCCAAGAGAATTCCTGGAGCCTCCTGTCCCAGTAAACAGACAAAGCCCAGTGGTGGAAGGAGCCGGTGCTGGCTGCAAACACGTTGGCACAGTCTCTCTTTGGAGCCTTGGACGGGCAGCTGGAAGCTGCTGCCGGGACTCCTGGAGCAAAGCAGCCCGGAGCAGCATGATGGGAGCGGCCGAGTGGAAAACAGCCTGGGCCAGATGGACAGAGCGGCTCCTTCTCAGCTGCCTGCCTTTCTCTTGACAGGCATCTCACGGTGATCAAGCAGCGGATTGAAAGACTGGAGGCTCTTCAAAAACAGCAACGCCTCCTCCAGCAGGACGAGAGCCAACAGCAGCAGCAGCAGCAGCAGCAGCAGCAGCTGGCAAAGAGGAGACAGCCAGGCACCCAGAGCAGCTCTGAAAAGTCCGCTCTCGAAGGGAAGCTGGTGAGTAGGAGCCGCGGGGATGCTGGGGGCCGCCTCCGCTGTGCGCTAGCGCCTCGGTACCCGGGCCTTGGGAGAGGGTGCTGCCACACACACAGATGCAGCCGCTCGGGGCTTGTGAGCGATGCTTGGTTGCTGAGGAAGTGGTGCCTGGATGGTGTGTGACCTGTTGCCATTTGAAGGTGGCTGTCAGAGACCAAGAAGCGTGCGCTTCCCTTCCCGTGTGTCTCGGACACAAGGCACTAGCCCCTTCTGACACAAAAGTGTGCCTGGGCACTCTCAGTGGCCACTTCTGTGCATGGACTCACACATCGAGCACGAACCTGTGAGCTGCACTAAATGGCCGCGCGGTTCATGGTGCTTGTTTCGCGTCTGGTTGAAAACCCCTGGTTTTCCTCCCAAAGACTTCTGCATCCAAAGATGCAGCGTCCGTGACCCTGACAGTGCCGGTGCTTGGCCATTTGTGGCTTGGTTTTCTCTTCACGGAGGTCTTTGACTAGCCCAGTTCTCATTAGCGGGGGGCCCATTAAATGTTGCCCGCCTCCATCCCCTGCAACAGCCTCTCGGGAAGTGTTTCCGGACAGTGTGGGGTGGTATCTATGCCCGGGTGAAGGGGAAAGCTCCCTCTGCCACGGCAGCCAGGCTGTCAAGCTGCCAAAGAGCAAATGACGGGAGAGGACCGTTTCAGGCTGCTGCCTGTCTGTCTTCTTGACCTGCGAGTTCTTCCCCACTTTGCCCGAGGCTGGACTTTCAGACCGCCTCCTGTCCCAAGGACATTTCCTTGGGCTGTCAGACAACAGCCAGGTGCCAAAAGAAAAGGGATCGTTTCCTTTTCTGCTCTCCAAACAACCCTTCTTGGCATTTGGCCTTGAAAAGGGGCAAACTGGCCCCCTGACCCAGGGCAGCAGTGCCCCGCAAGCGGCTGGGACCTGTGGCAGAGGAGACTGGAGCAAAGAGCCTGGTCCAGTACCTTCCACGACTTTCCCTCCGCCCTGCAACTCTACCCAGCGCCTCCCGCGGCTGGAGCCAATGAGCCCGTTGGAAGTACCAGCCCGTGCGGGGGCTCGCTGTGCCCTGGGGCCTGTCCTCCGGACACGATCTGCGGTGCTCAGGCAGCCGCTAGCTTGCAGTGGAGGGCCGGCCCGCGGCACCTGTTTCACCGTGCTGAGGTCCAGGGCAGGTACAGTGCCCTTTGCTCTACGCAACAGGGCACCTGCTTGGTGCCAAGAAGTGCCCACAACACTTGGCTCCTGGCCACAGGAAACCAGAAACCTCCCTGTGCCCGCTAGCCCACAGAGAAACCGGAGGTTTTCAAGCTGCACTGCTGGGGACTCCTCTGGGCAGGGGTCTTGTGAGGAGGAAGAGGAAGGCAAACCGAGGTGAAGGAGCACAGTCACTCATCAGCTGCTCCTCATTCTAGTCTCCAAAGTGTGCCAAAGAAGAAGAAGCACCTGAAAGCGTCCAGCCTACGCAGCTGCAGGCTACGCTGGCCAAAGACCAGGAGGTTAAAGAGAAGGCCGAGCCCACGGTCGAGGAAGTGCTGGAGCAGGTGAAGGCGCTGGACCAGTCCGTCCATGTCTTCAGGAGGGCTCCCGATGAGGTCAGCGGAAGCGCGGTTGCCAGTGCCAGAGGGGCAGAGCCTTTGGACATTTCTTCTGCGGATCGCCGGGGTGAAATGAGACTGGTGGCTCGAGAGATTGTGGCCAGCGTGCTGGAGAGCTTTGGGGAGCAGTCGGTATCCAGCACGTCTGGTGCAGCTGAGCCAGGGCCGGCAGCCAGGCAGAAGCTGTCAGAGCTCGTTGCCGGCAGAGCCACTCAAGCAGGAAGACCTGGAGAAGAGAGATGGAGGGAGGCGGAACAAGCAGCTTCCAACAGAGCTTCTTCGCAGTCTTGTATTGACAAAGCGACCAAAGAGGCTGTCGGAAGCGTTAGCTCCACCTTGTCATCCTTGGTAGCTTCTCCGTTGGAGCAGGACTTTGTCTGGCAGTTTCCTGAGACCCTGAAGCTTTGGGGCGTGGTGGAAGGAGCAGGATCACCCAGAGCATCGGAACGGCAGATCCCAGAAGCAAGCAAGAGGGCAAAGTTGCCCGTCTTGCAGCCGCTGCAAAAGGCTGCTGATGTCTCCCGAGTGAGTCGCGAGACTGCCAAGGAGAGCACGCAAAAAGCCATCTCCAGAGTTCAGCAGCCGGGTGCCGAATCGGTCGGGTATGCCAAAACCATTGACCTTGAAGCTGCGGAAACCTTGAAGAAGAAGTCAGAGGAAGAAAGGATGTCAGAGCAGAAATCAGAGAAGCTTCAACCAAGGAAGGTCTTGCCACCTCTCAGCCTCCCTGCAACAGTCCCACTTTCAGAGGAAGCAGGACAAATCAAAGAGGAGCGCTCACGTACTCTCCTCCCACCCCTCCCGCAAGGCGCTGAGCGAGATGCTCGCCGGCCAACAGGCGGCCTTCAGCAGTCCCGGGATTACACCTCTGGAGTCACAGCAGCAAGGTCTTCGGTGCCCGCCTGGGAAACTCTGCGTACGCTCAGGCCAGGGAGCACCGCAGGCACCCTCCCCTCCACGGACCCGCAGTTTCCAAGGCAGCCCGTGCCTCCAGCGGGCCCGAAGCCCCCTACCCAGGCAGGAGCACGGCGCAGACCAGCGCCTGTGAGGCTTTTCCTGGAGGAGCCCGTGCAGCCCAAGTCATTCAAGAGGGCGGCAGCTGGGAGCCTTGTGGAGGGGGTCCTGAGGAGGTGCGCGGCTCCAGGGCCACCGGCTCCCCGGGCAGCTCCCCCAGGCGGAGAGTAAAGAGCTTGCTGCCTGCCGTGGTTTGGGCCGGACTGGCCACTGAAAGGAACAGGGAGAGGAGAGGGAGCGAGAGAGAGAGACTTGCGAGGTTAGGACAAAACTAACTACTTTAGTAAAATATTAATAAGAAAATAAAGTACTGAAATATATACGATATGTACAGAACTGTATCAAGCTCCCAGGGTGACGATCACGTCACCGGCAGGCACGGGGAAAGTCCCAGACTGGACTCAGCAATGGACGGCAACTGGATTCCCGATCTGGGTTTGGGAATGCACGGTTCAGGATTAAAGTCAGATGAACTGACAGAGTCCTCCTGGGATGTCGGCCATCGAAAAAAGAGCCTGACCCATGTGATCCCTCGGCTTTTACACTGAGCGTGGGGCAGATGGGATGGAACACCCCGTTGGTCAGTTTGGGGTCCCCTGTCGTGTCCGCTCCTCCCAGCAGGTGCCGCCCCTCGACGCTTCTCCGCTTCCCACCCTCCAACGGGGCAAATAACACAGTGAGCTGAGCTTGGCTGGTACGGCAATAAGGAGAAGCAGCAGCCCCTCTGCACACCGTTCCTTGGCATCAATTAGAAACAATCAGGTCTCATCACTCTGGGAGCAAACAGCGTCTGGACAATACGCTGTTAATGTCAGAGAGCTCAGTTAGTTAGAAGAGGCTTAGCTGCAGAGCAAAATCACTGAACAGAAAACTGGTTCTGCTTTACCTCCAACCAGGACGCTCCCAAGGGCTTGCTTGTACCTACGTTACTCACGCCAGGCCATACCGTGTCTGGGCATCTTCCCGGCAATGTTCTCCCTCGTCTTCCTCCCTCCTCCAGCCCTGGTCAGGCTAAGACCCACTTTTAGAGGGAATTTTAAGTAGGGAAGAGGAAAGCAGCCGAGGTTTTCGCCTTGTGTAGGAAGCTTTGCGGCTGGGCTCTCTGAGGGGCTGGTCCAGCCCTGCAAAGCTCTACTCGTGCCGTAGGCGAGTCCCATCTGCAGGTGCTGTTGAAGGCTGCGCCTTGTTCTGTGCATTTATCCTCTGGTCCCCTCAAGACCTCCTGAGGGGCCTTTGGGTTCCCACCCAGGGCCCTTGCTGGGCCTTTTGCTGTCCTGCCAATGGATGGGCTTCCGCTTTTTGTCTTTGCCGCACCACTCCTCCTCTTGTCTTCTCAAGGCCTGTTTGCCTTCCCCTGTCCCCCCGGGACCAGGGTGTGGGCCTTCTGGGGCAGCTGAGGGGCCACCCAACGGCCTTTGGGTGCCTCCCGAGGACCTCCATTTCTCTTTGCCTGCTTCCTAAGGCCCTCTGCTTGCCCCTTGCTGCGGCCCTGGGCTCTAGATGTGCCCTTTGCCGTGGCCCAGAGCCCTCTGGGTGCCTCTCGATGCCCAGCCCCAGCCCTTGGCGTGCCTCTGGGTACCCACCACGGCCCTCCGTGTGCCCTTGGGTGCCACCCAGAGCCCTCCCGCTGCCTTTCTCTGTGCCCGGGGAACTCCTTTTATCCTCTTTGCCCCTCCAGCCTGGCTGGAGCCCTGCCGGAGCAAAAGGAGCAGGTGAGAGGGTTTAGGCTCCAAAGCTACACTTACAGTGTGCAAAGCCTCATTTTTAGTTTCCAAAGGCTTAGTTTGGGCTTCCAAAGCCTCATCGTAGGCTCTAAAGCACCATTTTCATGGTCCAAAGGCTCTGTTTCAGTTTGCAAAAGCTCCTTTTCAGAGTCCAAAGCTGCAGCTGAAGTATCCAAAGCCTCATTTTCAGGCTCCACAGCACGGTCTTTACGATCCAGCCAGTCGTTTCTAGGGTCCAAGACCCACTGGAAGTGTCCAAACCCTCATTTTTAGGGGCCAAAGCCCTCCTTTAAAGATCAAAGCCTCATTTTTTAGGTCCACAAGCCTCATTTGTGGAGTCCAATGCCTTCATTCTAGGCCCGAAAGCCTCCTTGTTTGGGTCCAAACCCTCACTTTTAGGGTCCAAGACCTCATTTATACGTTCCAATCCCCACTTGTAGGTCCAATGACTCATCTGAAGGGCCCAGAGCACCGTTTTTAAGGCTCCAAGTCTGATGTTGGAGGGCCAAAGCCTCATTTTCAGAGGCCAAAGTTCATTTCCGGGACCAAATCCTCATTTTCAGCTTCCAAAGTCTCCTTTTCAGGGACGAAAGCCCCCTTTTTAGGGTTCCGGCCACACTTTGGAGGGCCCAGAGCCTCATTTTGAGCCTCCCAAGCCCCATTTTTAGGGTGTAAAGCCTCGGGTTTTGGTACCAAAGTGTCATTTGAGGGCACAAAACCTAATTTCAGGGTTCAAAGCTTCCATTTCATTGCCAACGCCCCATTTCTAAGGCTGAAATCCTCATTTTTGGGGCTCAAACCCCTCTTTCCTGAGCCACAGCCTTTCTTCAGGGCCCACAGTTCCAACTATATAGAGCATATATATGCTATAGATGGGCAGAACCCATTTGTATTTCTGGGGTCACAGGGGGATCCCAAGAGTTGACTGTACTGGAGGCTGAAGTGAGCCTAACTGGGAATGAGTGGCAAAAGCATCCCATTGTGACTGGCCCAGATGCTCCATGTATCCTTGGTATAGATTACCTCAGGAGAGGGTATTTTAAGGACCCAAAGGGGTATCGGTGGGCTTTTGGCATAGCTGCCTTGGAGGCGGAGGAAGTTAAACAGTTGTCTACCTTGCCTGGTCTCTCGGAGGACTCTTCTGTTGTGGGGTTGTTGAGGGTCGAAGAACAGCAGGTGCCGATTGCTACCACAACGGTGCATCGGCGGCAATATCGCACTAACCGAGACTCTCTGATTCCCATCCATAAGCTGATTCGTCAGCTAGAGGTTCAAGGAGTGATCAGCAAGACTCGCTCGCCTTTTAACAGTCCTATATGGCCGGTACGAAAATCCAATGGAGAGTGGAGGCTAACCGTAGACTGTCGTGGCCTGAATGAAGTCACGCCACCGCTGAGCGCTGCTGTGCCGGACGTGCTAGAACTCCATTATGAACTGGAGTCCAAGGCAGCCAAGTGGTCTGCCACGATTGATATAGCGAATGCATTCTTCTCAATCCCTTTGGCAGCAGAGTGCAGGCCACAGTTTGCTTTCACTTGGAGGGGCATCCAGTACACCTGGAATCGACTGCCCCAGGGGTGCAAACACAGCCCCAGCATTTGCCATGGACTGATCCAGACTGCACTGGAACAGGGTGAAGCTCCAGAACATCTGCAGTACATTGATGACATCATTGTATGGGGAAACACAGCCGAAGAAGTTTTTGAGAAAGGGGATAAAATAGTCCCAATCCTTCTGAAAGCTGGTTTTGCCATAAAACGAAGTAAGGTCAAGGGACCTGCACAGGAGATCCAGTTCTTAGGAATAAAATGGCAAGATGGACGCCACCAAATCCCAATGGATGTGATCAACAAAATAGCAGCTATGTCTCCACCAACTAGCAAAAAGGAAACACAAGCTTTCTTAGGCATTGTGGGTTTTTGGAGGATGCATATCCCAGATTACAGTCTGATTGTAAGCCTCTGTATCAAGTAACCCGGAAGAAGAACAATTTTAAATGGGGTCCTGAGCAACGACAAGCTTTTGAACAAATCAAAGAGGAAATAGTCCATGCAGTGGCCCTGGGGCCAGTCCGGGCAGGACAAGATGTTAAAAACGTGCTCTACACCGCAGCCGGGGAGAATGGCCCTACCTGGAGCCTCTGGCAGAAGGCACCAGGGGAGACCCGAGGTCGACCCCTAGGGTTTTGGAGTCGGGGATACAGAGGATCCGAAGCGCGCTACACTCCAACAGAAAAGGAGATATTGGCAGCATATGAAGGGATTCGAGCTGCTTCGGAGGTGGTTGGTACAGAAGCACAGCTCCTCTTAGCACCTCGACTGCCGGTGCTGGGTTGGATGTTCAAAGAAAGGGTCCCCACCACACATCATGCAACTGATGCTACATGGAGTAAGTGGATTGCACTGATCACACAGCGAACTCGAATGGGAAACCCCAGTCGCCCAGGAATTCTGGAAGTGATCATGGACTGGCCAGAAGGCAAGGATTTTGGAATGTCACCAGAGGAGGAGGTGACGCATGCGGAAGAGGCCCCACCATATAATAAACTGCCAGAAAATGAGAAGCAATATGCCCTGTTCACTGATGGGTCCTGCCGGATTGTGGGAAAGCATCGAAAGTGGAAGGCTGCTGTGTGGAGTCCTACACGACAAGTTGCAGAAGCCAGTGAAGGACAAGGTGAATCGAGCCAGTTTGCAGAGGTGAAAGCCATTCAGCCGGCTTTGGACATCGCCGAGCGAGAAAGATGGCCAGTCCTTTATCTCTACACTGACTCATGGGTGGTGGCAAATGCTCTGTGGGGATGGTTACAGCAGTGGAAGCAGGGCAACTGGCAGCACAGAGGCAAACCCATCTGGGCTGCTGAACTATGGCAAGATATTGCTGCCCGGATAGAGAATCGGGTTGTGAAAGTACGCCACGTAGATGCCCACGTACCGAAGAATCGGGCCACGGAGGCACATCAGAACAACCAGCAGGTGGATCGGGCTGCCAGGATTGAAGTGGCTCAAGTGGATCTGGACTGGCAACATAAGGGTGAACTATTCATAGCTCGGTGGGCCCATGAGACCTCAGGCCATCAAGGAAGAGATGCGACATATAGATGGGCTCGTGACCGAGGGGTGGACTTGACCATGGACACTATTGCACAGGTCATCCATGAATGTGAGACATGCGCTGCAATCAAGCAAGCCAAGCGTTTGAAGCCTCTTTGGTATGGAGGACGATGGTTGAAATATAAATATGGGGAGGCCTGGCAGATTGATTATATCACACTGCCACGAACCCGTCAAGGCAAGCGCTATGTGCTCACAATGGTGGAAGCAACCACTGGATGGCTGGAAACATACCCTGTGCCCCATGCCACTGCCCGGAATACTATCCTGGGCCTTGAAAAGCAAGTCCTGTGGCGACATGGTACCCCAGAGAGAACTGAGTCGGACAATGGGACTCATTTCCGAAACAGCCTCACAGACACCTGGGCCAAAGAGCATGGTATTGAGTGGGTGTATCACATCCCCTGTCACGCACCAGCCTCTGGGAAGATACGGTACAATGGACTGTTAAAAACTACACTGAGAGCAATGGGTGGTGGGACCTTAAAACACTGGGATGCACATTTAGCAAAGGCTACCTGGCTAGTTAACACCAGGGGATCTACCAATGGGGCTGGCCCTGCCCAGTCAAAACTTCCACGTACCGTAGAAGGGGATAAGGCCCCTGTAGTGCACATGAGGAATATCTTAGGGAAGACAGTCTGGGTTAGTCCTGCCTCAGGCAAAGGCAAACCCATCCGTGGGATTGCTTTTGCCCAAGGACCTGGGTGCACTTGGTGGGTAATGCGGCAGGATGGGGAAGTCCGATGTGTACCTCATGGGGACTTGATTTTGGGGGAGAATAGCCAATGAATCAAATCGTATGTTACACTGTCACTGTATGTCCTCGTTACTATAATTGCTATCGGCTGTACTGCAGTAAGAATCACCCAAATTAAGGACAGATGGACTTTGATGAAGAATTGAGTAAAGCAAAGTGGTGATGGGATCAGAGCTGACGCCCAGCAACTTCCTCAAGATCTGCATCTTCGGACCATGGAATGTGTGCATGAGCTACGCCGGGTATACAGTCACATGTTCCGAAAACTGTAAGATCTGGGCGTGGCAAAAATGGTATGGAATAAGGGGTGGATAATGTCCTGGTTCCGGCAGGGACAGGGTTAAGTATTCCATGCCATGTGACCCACGCCCACCCTGAGATTAAAAGGAGGGAGGGGGCGAGCAGTCGGGTTCGGAGCGGGCTGGCGCGTCCCGGGGCCGGACCGGCGGGGAGCGGCGGGGAGCGGCGGTTCCGTATTCGCGTCTGTATATTTCTCTGTCGGTGTTATTGTTGTTGTTTTTGTGTTCCCTTTGCTGTTCTGTTAAACTGCCTTTGTCTCAACCCAAGAGTTTTGCCTTTTTCTTCTGATCCTTCCCGTACCGGGAAGTGCTGAGCGAGCGACACGTGGTTCTTTGTTGCCGTCTGAGGCCAAACCACGACATAGGGTTACGGTTATTGTCAGTGTTAAGGTTAGGGTTAGGGTCAGGGTTAGGGATTGTGTTATGTTTAGGGTTTTAGGGATCGGGTTAGGATTAGGGTGGGGCCGGCCCTGGCATGAGTAAGAAAGGTTAGGGCTCGGTTTCCATTTAGGGTTAGGTTTGGGGTTAGGTTTGAGGTTTAGGGTTAGGGTTAGGGTTAGCGACAGGGTTCGGGTTATGGTTACATTTTAGGGTTAGGGTTAGGGCTAGGGTTAATGTTAGGGTTAGGGTAATACTTAGGGTTAGGTTTTAGGGTTAGTGTTCGGGTAATACCTAGGGTTAGGGTTAGGACGGGCATAGGGTGATTGAGAACGTTTAGGGCTAGGGGAAGTTTTAGGGTTAGGGTTAAGGGTTAGGGTTAGGGATAGTATTATGTTTAGGGTTAGGGTTTAGGGAGAGAGTTAGTGTTAGGGTTCGGTTAGGGTTAAGGTTAGGTTAGAGTTAGGGTGAGGTTAGTGTTAGCGTCAGGTTAGTGTTAGGGTTAAGGTTAGGGCTAGGATTCGATTTAGGGGTTAGGGCTAGGGTTTATGGTTAGGGTTCGGGGAATACTTAGGGTTAGGGTTAGGGTTTAGGCTTAGGGTTCGCTTTGGGGTTAGGGTTTGGAGTTAGGGTTACGGTTAGGGTTAGGCTTTTGGTTTGGTTTAGGGTTAGGTTCAGGGTAGGGTTAGGTTAGGGTTAGGGTTTTGGTTTGGATTAGGGGTATTGTTAGGGTTAGGGTTAGGGATAGTGTTAGGGGTTAGGGTTAGGGTCAGGGTTAGGGATAGTGCTATGTTTAGGGTTTTAGGGATCATGTTAGGGTTAGGGTGAGGCTGACCCTGGCATGAGTAAGAAAGGTTAGGGCTCGGTTTCCATTTAGGGTTAGGTTTGGGGTTAGGTTTGAGGTTTCGGGTTAGGGTTAGGACGGGCATAGGGTTAGGTTAGGTTAGGGTTAGGGTTAGGTTTAGGATTTTGGTTTGTATTAGGGTTAGGGATAGTGTTAGGGTTAGGGTTACATTTTAGGGTTACGGTTAGGATTTGATTTAGGGTTAGGAAGGGTTAGGATTAGGTTTAAGGATTAGGGTGAGGGTTAGGGTTAGGGTTAGGGACAGGGTTAGGTTTATTGTTAGTGTTAAGGTTAGGGTTAGGACGGGCATAGGGTGATTGAGAATGTTTAGGGCTAGGGGAAATTTTAGGGTTAGGGTTAAGGGTTAGGGTTAGGTTCAGGGTTAGGGTTTTGGTTTGGATTAGGGCTATTGTTAGGGTTAGGTTAAGGTTAGGGGTTAGGGTTAGGGATTGTGTTAGGCTTAGGTTAGGGTTAGGTTAGTGTTAGTTTTAGGGTTAAGGTTAGGGCTAGGGGTTAGGGATAGCGATATGTTTAGGGTTAGGTTTAGGTTTTAGGGAGAGAGGTAGTGTTAGGGTTCGGTTAGGGTTAGGTTAGTGTTAGGGTTAAGGTTAGGGCTAGGATTCGATTTAGGGTTTAGGGTTATGGCTAGGGTTTAGGGTTAGGGTTTAGGCTTAGGGTTCGCTTTGGGGTTAGGGTTTAGCGTTAGGAGTACGGTTAGGTTTAGTGTTAGGGTTAGGGTTAATGTTAGGGTTAGGGTTCGGGTAATACTTAGGGTTAGGTTTTACGGTTAGGGTTCGGGTAATACCTAGTGTTAGGGTAAATATTAGGGTTAGGGTTTGGGCTAGGGTTAGGGGTTAGGATTAGGTTTGAGGGTTAGGTTTAGGACGGGCATAGGGTGACTGAGAAAGTTTAGGGCTACGGGAAATTTTAGGGTTAGGGTTAGGTTTAGGAATAGTGGTTGTCGTGGTTTGGCCTCAGATGGCAACAAAGAACCACGTGTCACTCGCTCAGCACTTCCCGGTACGGGAAGGATCAGAAGAAAAAGGCAAAACTCTTGGGTTGAGACAAAGGTAGTTTAACAGAACAGCAAAGGGAACACAAAAACAACAACAATAACACCGACAGAGAAATATACAGACGCGAATACGGAACCGCCGCTCCCCGCCGGTCCGGACCCGGGACGCGCCAGCCCGCTCCGAACCCGACTGCTCGCCCCCTCCCTCCTTTTAATCTCAGGGTGGGCGTGGGTCACATGGCATGGAATACTTAACCCTGTCCCTGCCGGAACCAGGACATTATCCACCCCTTATTCCATACCATTTTGCCACGCCCAGATCTTACAGTTTTCGGAACATGTGACTGTATACCCGGCGTAGCTCATGCACACATTCCATGGTCCGAAGATGCAGATCTTGAGGAAGTTGCTGGGCGTCAGCTCTGATCCCATCACCACTTTGCTTTACTCAATTCTTCATCAAAGTCCATCTGTCCTTAATTTGGGTGATTCTTACTGCAGTACAGCCGATAGCAATTATAGTAACGAGGACATACAGTGACAGTGTAACATACGATTTGATTCATTGGCTATTCTCCCCCAAAATCAAGTCCCCATGAGGTACACATCGGACTTCCCCATCCTGCCGCATTACCCACCAAGTGCACCCAGGTCCTTGGGCAAAAGCAATCCCACGGATGGGTTTGCCTCTGCCTGAGGCAGGACTAACCCAGACTGTCTTCCCTAAGATATTCCTCATGTGCACTACAGGGGCCTTATCCCCTTCTACGGTACGTGGAAGTTTTGACTGGGCAGGGCCAGCCCCATTGGTAGATCCCCTGGTGTTAACTAGCCAGGTAGCCTTTGCTAAATGTGCATCCCAGTGTTTTAAGGTCCCACCACCCATTGCTCTCAGTGTAGTTTTTAACAGTCCATTGTACCGTATCTTCCCAGAGGCTGGTGCGTGACAGGGGATGTGATACACCCACTCAATACCATGCTCTTTGGCCCAGGTGTCTGTGAGGCTGTTTCGGAAATGAGTCCCATTGTCCGACTCAGTTCTCTCTGGGGTACCATGTCGCCACAGGACTTGCTTTTCAAGGCCCAGGATAGTATTCCGGGCAGTGGCATGGGGCACAGGGTATGTTTCCAGCCATCCAGTGGTTGCTTCCACCATTGTGAGCACATAGCGCTTGCCTTGACGGGTTCGTGGCAGTGTGATATAATCAATCTGCCAGGCCTCCCCATATTTCTATTTCAACCATCGTCCTCCATACCAAAGAGGCTTCAAACGCTTGGCTTGCTTGATTGCAGCGCATGTCTCACATTCATGGATGACCTGTGCAATAGCGTCCATGGTCAAGTCCACCCCTCGGTCACGAGCCCATCTATATGTCGCATCTCTTCCTTGACGGCCTGAGGTCTCATGGGCCCACCGAGCTATGAATAGTTCACCCTTACGTTGCCAGTCCAGATCCACTTGAGCCACTTCAATCCTAGCAGCCCGATCCACCTGCTGGTTGTTCTGATGTGCCTCCGTGGCCCGATTCTTCGGTACGTGGGCATCTACGTGGCGTACTTTCACAACCCGATTCTCTATCCAGGCAGGAATATCTTGCCATAGTTCAGCAGCCCAGATGGGTTTGCCCCTGTGCTGCCAGTTGCCCTGCTTCCACTGCTGTAACCATCCCCACAGAGCATTTGCCACCACCCATGAGTCAGTGTAGAGATAAAGGACTGGCCATCTTTCTCGCTCGGCGATGTCCAAAGCCGGCTGAATGGCTTTCACCTCTGCAAACTGGCTCGATTCACCTTGTCCTTCACTGGCTTCTGCAACTTGTCGTGTAGGACTCCACACAGCAGCCTTCCACTTTCGATGCTTTCCCACAATCCAGCAGGACCCATCAGTGAACAGGGCATATTGCTTCTCATTTTCTGGCAGTTTATTATATAGAACCATAGAACCATAGGGTTGGAAGGGACCTCTGGAGATCATCTAGTCCAACGCCCCTGCCAGAGCAGGGTCACCTAGAGCAGGTTACACAGGAACACGTCCAGGCGGGTTTTGAATGTCTCCAGAGTTGGAGACTCCACCACCTCTCTGGGCAGCCTGTTCCAGTGCTCTGCCACCCTCAGGGTAAAGAAGTTCTTCCTCATGTTTAGGTGGAACTTCTTATGGTCAAGTTTGTGCCCATTGCCTCTTGTCCTGTCCCCGGGCACTACTGAAAAGAGCCTGGTCCCATCCTCCTGACACCCACCCTTTAAGTATTTATAAGTGTTGATAAGATCCCCCCTCAGCCGTCTTTTTTCCAGACTGAAGAGACCCAAATCCGTCAGCCTTTCCTCATAAGAGAGGTGTTCCAGTCCCCTAATCATCTTGGTAGCCCTCTGCTGCACCCTTTCCAGCAGTTCCCTGTCCTTCTGGAACCGGGGAGCCCAGAACTGGACACAGTACTCCAGGTGTGGCCTCACCAATGCAGAGTAGAGGGGGAGGATGACCTCCCTTGACCTGCTGGCCACACTCTTTTTGATGCACCCCAGGATGCCATTGGCCTTCTTGGCCACAAGGGCACATTGCTGGCTCATGGTCATCCTGTTGTCCACCAGGACTCCCAGGTCTCTTTCCACAGAGCTGCTCTCCAGCAGGTCAGCCCCCAACCTGTACTGGTGCATGGGGTTGTTCCTCCCCAGGTGCAGCACCCTACACTTGCCCTTGTTGAATTTCATAAGGTTTCTCTCTGCCCAGATCTCCAACCTGTCCAGGTCTCTCTGGATGGCAGCACAGCCCTCCGGTGTGTCAGCCGCCCCCCCCAGCCTTGTGTCATCAGCAAACTTGCTGAGGGTGCACTCTATCCCCTCATCCAGGTCATTGATGAATATATTGAAGAGGACTGGACCCAGTACTGACCCCTGGGGAACACCACTCGTCACTGGTCTCCAACTAGATTCTGTGCCCCTAATCACAACCCTCTGAGCTCTATCTTTCAACCAGTTTTCTATCCACCTTACTGTCCATTCACCTAACCCACACTTCCTAAGCTTCCCTATGAGGATGCTGTGGGAGACCGTGTCAAACGCCTCGCTTAAGTCAAGATAGACCACATCTACCGCCCTCCCCTCATCTATCCATCCAGTCATGCCATCGTAGAAGGCTATCAGATTAGTCAGACATGATTTCCCCTTGGTGAATCCATGCTGAGTACTTCTGATAGCTTTCTTTTCCTCCACGTGCCTTGAGATGACGCCCAGAACGAGCTGTTCCATCATCTTTCCAGGGATGGAGGTGAGGCTGACCGGCCTGTAGTTCCCCGTGTGAAAAATAGTGAAGGTATTGTTGGCTTTCGCAATAATAACAAGGCTATAAATACTTGAATGATAAGGATAATTAACCTTTAGTAAATTAGGAAACATGAGAAACCTTAAAGATAACAACTAACAGCAGCTATGAAGAAGAACATCTGAGAGAAACAAAAGAGAACTTCTCCAAGAGACCCCACAAATGATTAACAGAAGGAGACAGACGCATAGGAGAAGGGAGCTGATCTGCATGGAAAAAGGGAACTGAAGATTATCGATCCTCAGAAACAATTGCCAGAAGGAAAACACACAAATAGAAGAAAAAGGGATTAATAATAATCAATCATCATAAATCATTACTCTGATGCAATGTTGAATGTATATAAGACATGGGTGAAGTAGTAGCTGGTGTGCCTCTGACTTGAGTCATGCACCCAGCGCTGTGCTTTTGCTTTATCGACTTTGTCCCTATAATAAAATAAGTGCCATTTCTGTTTAAGGAATCTGGCTGTTTATTACACCCGGCTCCTCCTTCTTGCCTTTTTTGAAGACTGGAGTGACATTAGCTTTCCTCCAGTCCCCAGGCACCTCGCCTGTTCTCCAGGACCTTTCAAAGATGATGGAGAGCGGCCCAGCAATGACTTCTGCCAGCTCCCTCAGCACTCTCGGGTGCATCCCATCGGGGCCCATGGACTTGTGAATATCTAAATGATCTAATTGATCCCTCACTCGCTCCTCCTCAACCCAAGGGAAGTCTTCTTCTTTCCCTGTTACTTTATTCAATGCCTGGGACTCCTGAGGGCTGGGCCGAGCAGAAAAGACCGAAGCAAAGAAGGCATTCAATAACTCTGCCTTCTCCGCATCCTCCGTCACCATGACTCCTGTCTCATTCAACAGTGGGCCCACAACTTCTCTGGTCTTCCTTTTGCTTCCAATATACTTGTAGAAGCTCTTTTTGTTGTGCTTGACGTCCCTAGCCAGGTCTAATTCCAAGGCGGCCTTGGCTTTCCTTGTTTCATCCCTGCACGCTCTGGTGGCATTCTTGTAATCCTCCCAAGGGGTCAGTCCCTTCTTCCACTTATTATAAATTTCCTTCTTCCACTTCAGCTTTTTCTGAAGCTCCCTGCTTAACCATGCAGGTCTCCTGCGTCCCTTCGCCGATTTCTTTCTCTTCGGGATGCACCGATCCTGAGCTTGGAGGAAGTGGTCTTTGAATATCAACCAGCTTTCTTGAGCCCCTTTGCCTTCCATAGCCCTAGCCCATGGGATCTCTCCAAGCAGTTTCTTGAAGAGGCCAAAGTTAGCCCTCCTGAAATCCAAGGTTGTAATTTTACTTCTTGTTGTTTTGTGGATAGTGCCCATGATCCTGAACTCAATCATTTCATGATCACTACAACCTAGGGTGCCCCCAACCTTAATGTCCTCCACCAATCCCTCTGTGTTTGTCAGTACCAGGTCTAGAAGTGCTCCTCTCCTTGTTGGCTCCTGTACCACCTGTGTCAAAAAGTTGTCATCAATGCACTGGAGGAGCCTCCTGGACTGCCCATGCCTGGCTGTGTGGTCTCTTCCGCATATGGTGGGGCCTCTTCCGCACGCGTCACCTCCTCCTCTGGTGACATTCCAAAATCCTTGCCTTCTGGCCAGTCCATGATCACTTCCAGAATTCCTGGGCGACTGGGGTTTCCCATTCGAGTTCGCTGTGTGATCAGTGCAATCCACTTACTCCATGGAGCATCAGTTGCATGATGTGTGGTGAGGACCCTTTCTTTGAACATCCAACCCAGCACCGGCAGTCGAGGTGCTAAGAGGAGCTGTGCTTCTGTACCAACCACCTCCGAAGCAGCTCGAACCCCTTCATATGCTGCCAATATCTCCTTTTCTGTTGGAGTGTAGCGCGCTTCGGATCCTCTGTATCCCCGATTCCAAAACCCTAGGGGTCGACCTCGGGTCTCCCCTGGTGCCTTCTGCCAGAGGCTCCAGGTAGGGCCATTCTCCCCAGCTGCGGTGTAGAGCATGTTTTTAACATCTTGTCCTGCCCAGACTGGCCCCAGGGCCACTGCATGGACTATTTCCTCTTTGATTTGTTCAAAAGCTTGTCGTTGCTCAGGACCCCATTTAAAATTGTTCTTCCGGGTTACTTGATACAGAGGCTTACAATCAGACTGTAATCTGGGATATGCATCCTCCAAAAACCCACAATGCCTAAGAAAGCTTGTGTTTCCTTTTTGCTAGTTGGTGGAGACATAGCTGCTATTTTGTTGATCACATCCATTGGGATCTGGCGGCGTCCATCTTGCCATTTTATTCCTAAGAACTGGATCTCCTGTGCAGGTCCCTTGACCTTACTTCGTTTTATGGCAAAACCAGCTTTCAGAAGGATTGGGACTATTTTATCCCCTTTCTCAAAAACTTCTTCGGCTGTGTTTCCCCATACAATGATGTCATCAATGTACTGCAGATGTTCTGGAGCTTCACCCTGTTCCAGTGCAGTCTGGATCAGTCCATGGCAAATGCTGGGGCTGTGTTTGCACCCCTGGGGCAGTCGATTCCAGGTGTACTGGATGCCCCTCCAAGTGAAAGCAAACTGTGGCCTGCGCTCTGCTGCCAAAGGGATTGAGAAGAATGCATTCGCTATATCAATCGTGGCATACCGCTTGGCTGCCTTGGACTCCAGTTCATACTGGAGTTCTAGCATATCCGGCACAGCAGCGCTCAGCGGTGGCGTGACTTCATTCAGGCCACGATAGCCTACAGTTGGCCTCCACTCTCCATTAGATTTTCGCACCGGCCATATGGGACTGTTAAAAGGCGAGCGAGTCTTGCTGATCACTCCTTGAACCTCTAGTTGACGAATCAGCTTATGGATGGGAATCAGAGAGTCTCGGTTAGTGCGATATTGCCGCCGATGCACCGTTGTGGTAGCAATCGGCACCTGCTGTTCTTCGACCCTCAACAACCCCACAACAGAAGAGTCCTCCGAGAGACCAGGCAAGGTAGACAACTGTTTAACTTCCTCCGTCTCCAAGGCAGCTATGCCAAAAGCCCACCGATACCCCTTTGGGTCCTTAAAATACCCTCTCCTGAGGTAATCTATACCAAGGATACATGGAGCATCTGGGCCAGTCACAATGGGATGCTTTTGCCACTCATTCCCAGTTAGGCTCACTTCAGCCTCCAGTACAGTCAACTCTTGGGATCCCCCTGTGACCCCAGAAATACAAATGGGTTCTGCCCATCTATAGCATATATATGCTCTATATAGATGGAACTGTGGGCCCTGAAGAAAGGCTGTGGCTCAGGAAAGAGGGGTTTGAGCCCCAAAAATGAGGATTTCAGCCTTAGAAATGGGGCGTTGGCAATGAAATGGAAGCTTTGAACCCTGAAATTAGGTTTTGTGCCCTCAAATGACACTTTGGTACCAAAACCCAAGGCTTTACACCCTAAAAATGGGGCTTGGGAGGCTCAAAATGAGGCTCTGGGCCCTCCAAAGTGTGGCCGGAACCCTAAAAAGGGGGCTTTCGTCCCTGAAAAGGAGACTTTGGAAGCTGAAAATGAGGATTTGGTCCCGGAAATGAACTTTGGCCTCTGAAAATGAGGCTTTGGCCCTCCAACATCAGACTTGGAGCCTTAAAAACGGTGCTCTGGGCCCTTCAGATGAGTCATTGGACCTACAAGTGGGGATTGGAACGTATAAATGAGGTCTTGGACCCTAAAAGTGAGGGTTTGGACCCAAACAAGGAGGCTTTCGGGCCTAGAATGAAGGCATTGGACTCCCCAAATGAGGCTTTTGGACCTAAAAAATGAGGCTTTGATCTTTAAAGGAGGGCTTTGGCCCCTAAAAATGAGGGTTTGGACACTTCCAGTGGGTCTTGGACCCTAGAAACGACTGGCTGGATCGTAAAGACCGTGCTGTGGAGCCTGAAAATGAGGCTTTGGATACTTCAGCTGCAGCTTTGGACTCTGAAAAGGAGCTTTTGCAAACTGAAACAGAGCCTTTGGACCATGAAAACGGTGCTTTAGAGCCTACAATGAGGCTTTGGAAGCCCAAACTAAGCCTTTGGAAACTAAAAATGAGGCTTTGCACACTGTAAGTGTAGCTTTGGAGCCTAAACCCTCTCACCTGCTCCTTTTGCTCCGGCAGGGCTCCAGCCAGGCTGGAGGGGCAAAGAGGATAAAAGGAGTTCCCCGGGCACAGAGAAAGGCAGCGGGAGGGCTCTGGGTGGCACCCAAGGGCACACGGAGGGCCGTGGTGGGTACCCAGAGGCACGCCAAGGGCTGGGGCTGGGCATCGAGAGGCACCCAGAGGGCTCTGGGCCACGGCAAAGGGCACATCTAGAGCCCAGGGCCGCAGCAAGGGGCAAGCAGAGGGCCTTAGGAAGCAGGCAAAGAGAAATGGAGGTCCTCGGGAGGCACCCAAAGGCCGTTGGGTGGCCCCTCAGCTGCCCCAGAAGGCCCACACCCTGGTCCCGGGGGGACAGGGGAAGGCAAACAGGCCTTGAGAAGACAAGAGGAGGAGTCGTGCGGCAAAGACAAAAAGCGGAAGCCCATCCATTGGCAGGACAGCAAAAGGCCCAGCAAGGGCCCTGGGTGGGAACCCAAAGGCCCCTCAGGAGGTCTTGAGGGGACCAGAGGATAAATGCACAGAACAAGGCGCAGCCTTCAACAGCACCTGCAGATGGGACTCGCCTACGGCACGAGTAGAGCTTTGCAGGGCTGGACCAGCCCCTCCGAGAGCCCAGCCGCAAAGCTTCCTACACAAGGCGAAAACCTCGGCTGCTTTCCTCTTCCCTACTTAAAATTCCCTCTAAAAGTGGGTCTTAGCCTGACCAGGGCTGGAGGAGGGAGGAAGACGAGGGAGAACATTGCCGGGAAGATGCCCAGACACGGTATGGCCTGGCGTGAGTAACGTAGGTACAAGCAAGCCCTTGGGAGCGTCCTGGTTGGAGGTAAAGCAGAACCAGTTTTCTGTTCAGTGATTTTGCTCTGCAGCTAAGCCTCTTCTAACTAACTGAGCTCTCTGACATTAACAGCGTATTGTCCAGACGCTGTTTGCTCCCAGAGTGATGAGACCTGATTGTTTCTAATTGATGCCAAGGAACGGTGTGCAGAGGGGCTGCTGCTTCTCCTTATTGCCGTAACAGCCAAGCTCAGCTCACTGTGTTATTTGCCCCGTTGGAGGGTGGGAAGCGGAGAAGCGTCGAGGGGCGGCACCTGCTGGGAGGAGCGGACACGACAGGGGACCCCAAACTGACCAACGGGGTGTTCCATCCCGTCTGCCCCACGCTCAGTGTAAAAGCCGAGGGATCACATGGGTCAGGCTCTTTTTTCGATGGCCGACATCCCAGGAGGACTCTGTCAGTTCATCTGACTTTAATCCTGAACCGTGCATTCCCAAACCCAGATCGGGAATCCAGTTGCCGTCCATTGCTGAGTCCAGTCTGGGACTTTCCCCGTGCCTGCCGGTGACGTGATCGTCACCCTGGGAGCTTGATACAGTTCTGTACATATCGTATATATTTCAGTACTTTATTTGCTTATTAATATTTTACTAAAGTAGTTAGTTTTGTCCTAACCTCGCAAGTCTCTCTCTCTCGCTCCCTCTCCTCTCCCTGTTCCTTTCAGTGGCCAGTCCGGCCCAAACCACGGCAGGCAGCAAGCTCTTTACTCTCCGCCTGGGGGAGCTGCCCGGGGAGCCGGTGGCCCTGGAGCCGCGCACCTCCTCAGGACCCCCTCCACAAGGCTCCCAGCTGCCGCCCTCTTGAATGACTTGGGCTGCACGGGCTCCTCCAGGAAAAGCCTCACAGGCGCTGGTCTGCGCCGTGCTCCTGCCTGGGTAGGGGGCTTCGGGCCCGCTGGAGGCACGGGCTGCCTTGGAAACTGCGGGTCCGTGGAGGGGAGGGTGCCTGCGGTGCTCCCTGGCCTGAGCGTACGCAGAGTTTCCCAGGCGGGCACCGAAGACCTTGCTGCTGTGACTCCAGAGGTGTAATCCCGGGACTGCTGAAGGCCGCCTGTTGGCCGGCGAGCATCTCGCTCAGCGCCTTGCGGGAGGGGTGGGAGGAGAGTACGTGAGCGCTCCTCTTTGATTTGTCCTGCTTCCTCTGAAAGTGGGACTGTTGCAGGGAGGCTGAGAGGTGGCAAGACCTTCCTTGGTTGAAGCTTCTCTGATTTCTGCTCTGACATCCTTTCTTCCTCTGACTTCTTCTTCAAGGTTTCCGCAGCTTCAAGGTCAATGGTTTTGGCATACCCGACCGATTCGGCACCCGGCTGCTGAACTCTGGAGATGGCTTTTTGCGTGCTCTCCTTGGCAGTCTCGCGACTCACTCGGGAGACATCAGCAGCCTTTTGCAGCGGCTGCAAGACGGGCAACTTTGCCCTCTTGCTTGCTTCTGGGATCTGCCGTTCCGATGCTCTGGGTGATCCTGCTGCTTCCACCACGCCCCAAAGCTTCAGGGTCTCAGGAAACTGCCAGACAAAGTCCTGCTCCAACGGAGAAGCTACCAAGGATGACAAGGTGGAGCTAACGCTTCCGACAGCCTCTTTGGTCGCTTTGTCAATACAAGACTGCGAAGAAGCTCTGTTGGAAGCTGCTTGTTCCGCCTCCCTCCATCTCTCTTCTCCAGGTCTTCCTGCTTGAGTGGCTCTGCCGGCAACGAGCTCTGACAGCTTCTGCCTGGCTGCCGGCCCTGGCTCAGCTGCACCAGACGTGCTGGATACCGACTGCTCCCCAAAGCTCTCCAGCACGCTGGCCACAATCTCTCGAGCCACCAGTCTCATTTCACCCCGGCGATCCGCAGAAGAAATGTCCAAAGGCTCTGCCCCTCTGGCACTGGCAACCGCGCTTCCGCTGACCTCATCGGGAGCCCTCCTGAAGACATGGACGGACTGGTCCAGCGCCTTCACCTGCTCCAGCACTTCCTCGACCGTGGGCTCGGCCTTCTCTTTAACCTCCTGGTCTTTGGGCAGCGTAGCCTGCAGCTGCGTAGGCTGGACGCTTTCAGGTGCTTCTTCTTCTTTGGCACACTTTGGAGACTAGAATGAGGAGCAGCTGATGAGTGACTGTGCTCCTTCACCTCGGTTTGCCTTCCTCTTCCTCCTCACAAGACCCCTGCCCAGAGGAGTCCCCAGCAGTGCAGCTTGAAAACCTCCGGTTTCTCTGTGGGCTAGCGGGCACAGGGAGGTTTCTGGTTTCCTGTGGCCAGGAGCCAAGTGTTGTGGGCACTTCTTGGCACCAAGCAGGTGCCCTGTTGCGTAGAGCAAAGGGCACTGTACCTGCCCTGGACCTCAGCACGGTGAAACAGGTGCCGCGGGCCGGCCCTCCACTGCAAGCTAGCGGCTGCCTGAGCACCGCAGATCGTGTCCGGAGGACAGGCCCCAGGGCACAGCGAGCCCCCGCACGGGCTGGTACTTCCAACGGGCTCATTGGCTCCAGCCGCGGGAGGCGCTGGGTAGAGTTGCAGGGCGGAGGGAAAGTCGTGGAAGGTACTGGACCAGGCTCTTTGCTCCAGTCTCCTCTGCCACAGGTCCCAGCCGCTTGCGGGGCACTGCTGCCCTGGGTCAGGGGGCCAGTTTGCCCCTTTTCAAGGCCAAATGCCAAGAAGGGTTGTTTGGAGAGCAGAAAAGGAAACGATCCCTTTTCTTTTGGCACCTGGCTGTTGTCTGACAGCCCAAGGAAATGTCCTTGGGACAGGAGGCGGTCTGAAAGTCCAGCCTCGGGCAAAGTGGGGAAGAACTCGCAGGTCAAGAAGACAGACAGGCAGCAGCCTGAAACGGTCCTCTCCCGTCATTTGCTCTTTGGCAGCTTGACAGCCTGGCTGCCGTGGCAGAGGGAGCTTTCCCCTTCACCCGGGCATAGATACCACCCCACACTGTCCGGAAACACTTCCCGAGAGGCTGTTGCAGGGGATGGAGGCGGGCAACATTTAATGGGCCCCCCGCTAATGAGAACTGGGCTAGTCAAAGACCTCCGTGAAGAGAAAACCAAGCCACAAATGGCCAAGCACCGGCACTGTCAGGGTCACGGACGCTGCATCTTTGGATGCAGAAGTCTTTGGGAGGAAAACCAGGGGTTTTCAACCAGACGCGAAACAAGCACCATGAACCGCGCGGCCATTTAGTGCAGCTCCCAGGTTCGTGCTCGATGTGTGAGTCCATGCACAGAAGCGGCCACTGAGAGTGCCCAGGCACACTTTTGTGTCAGAAGGGGCTAGTGCCTTGTGTCCGAGACACACGGGAAGGGAAGCGCACGCTTCTTGGTCTCTGACAGCCACCTTCAAATGGCAACAGGTCACACACCATCCAGGCACCACTTCCTCAGCAACCAAGCATCGCTCACAAGCCCCGAGCGGCTGCATCTGTGTGTGTGGCAGCACCCTCTCCCAAGGCCCGGGTACCGAGGCGCTAGCGCACAGCGGAGGCGGCCCCCAGCATCCCCGCGGCTCCTACTCACCAGCTTCCCTTCGAGAGCGGACTTTTCAGAGCTGCTCTGGGTGCCTGGCTGTCTCCTCTTTGCCAGCTGCTGCTGCTGCTGCTGCTGCTGTTGGCTCTCGTCCTGCTGGAGGAGGCGTTGCTGTTTTTGAAGAGCCTCCAGTCTTTCAATCCGCTGCTTGATCACCGTGAGATGCCTGTCAAGAGAAAGGAAGGCAGCTGAGAAGGAGCCGCTCTGTCCATCTGGCCCAGGCTGTTTTCCACTCAGCCGCTCCCATCATGCTGCTCCGGGCTGCTTTGCTCCAGGAGTCCCGGCAGCAGCTTCCAGCTGCCCGTCCAAGGCTCCAAAGAGAGACTGTGCCAACGTGTTTGCAGCCAGCACCGGCTCCTTCCACCACTGGGCTTTGTCTGTTTACTGGGACAGGAGGCTCCAGGAATTCTCTTGGGGACCACGGGCCCCCTTCAGGGGCAAGCATTACTTGGCCTTTTCTCACCTCTGCTTCCTCTTCCTCTCTCCAGCCGGCAAAGTCTTTCTTTCTTCCTGCAGCAGCCACTCGTGCAGGCAAGAAACGTCAATCCTTCCCGGCAGTTCAGGGGCATCGTCGAATTTGGCCAGGTCTTGCCGGAGCTTTTTCTGAAAGATAACACCGGTTTGGGGTTCCCTGTTGCCTGGACAAGCGCTCACGCCCCTGCATGCTGAGGCATCCCGCAGGCCCAGCCTAGCGACGAGGGCAGGAGAGAAATGCTTCCCTCGGGACCCCGCGTGCTTGCAGGTGACTTTCCTGCCCGTGCCCACCCCGCTCTCTGCGCTAGCTCTGCTGGCGGCCCAGTAGTCCTTTCCCTGCCATCCCACCCGTCCCAGCAGCACAGCCCTCACGTCTGCACTGGGTGCCTCCCCTCCCCGAGATGCCGCAAGGGAAGCCCCAGCCCTCGGCACCGTGCCGCTGAGCGGTGCCCACCAACACTCCGCTTTGCCTACCTCCTCTCGCATGAACATTTTCTCTGCCTCCAGCTTCAGCCTGCTCAGATACTGCCTGTACTCATTGAACTCCTTCAGAGTGCAAACCACCTAAGGAGAGAAGAGGGGAGAAATCCCCCAAGAACTGGCAAGCCAGCTCCGTAGGCTGCCTTCCCCCAACCAGCCCAAACCCGGCGGGAGGGGAGCTGCTCCTCTGCACACCCTGCCCTCCCCGCTGCCGGGGCCCTGGACTCCCCCCCGGCTCCTCGCCCTGGCGCCAGGCCTCACACCGCCGGCCTCCTCAACACTCCGGCAGCGCGGGGCAGCCTGAGAAGAGCAGGACTGGGAACTGCCAGAGGGACGCTGGCGCTCCTTCTGCTCCCCGGGAAACCGGCCCCAGGGCCCAGCACCCTCCGCCAGCCACGGGCGGCTGCGGCAAGCGCTCTGGGAACCCCGCTGGAGGAGGGCTGTTTTTATCAGCCCGGCGTCCAAACCTACTTTGCCGTCACCGGTGACGTAACCCTCTCTCTTCAGCCTCCGCAGGTTGTCCTTGCGATTGTGGTAGGCCTGCAGGTGCGGGTCGTGCAGGCTGTTGTATTCCGTGCTCAGCAGGCGGCAGTGTGGATCTCCCAGATTGAAATAGCCCGAGGGCTGGTGAAGCTGTAAGAGAGAGTTGGCAGAGGAGGAAGGAGGCAGGAGGGAGCAGCCAAGAGGTGCCAAGTGGTACTTGTGAGAAGGTAATGGTACTTTGAAGACCAGCACTCCTCTCCATGCTCCTGCAGGCACAGAGAACACCAGAGCCAGACTGCGGGGCCAGGCTGGGCTGGGCTGTGATGTAACGGGCTGCGGGAGAGAAGACCAACCTCAGCGGCAAAGAAGGCTGGGAAGAACTGCAGACCTTGCCACAACAGAAACGAACCTTCAGGGTGAAAAGCTCCAGCCCGGTGGTCCCAACGCGGCACATGGATAACGGGAACTGAAAACAGTCTCCTCGGGGTTAGGCAGGCCCAAGGGGTGTGTCGACTAACTCTGCCTCCGGGAAGGCTCTGCCTTGGCAAAAATGCACCACAGGCTGGAGCAGGAGGAGGACACTGCGTGCATTCCCCAAGCAGAGGGGCCCGAGCTTTGCCAAATACGCCAACAAGGCAAGCAGGAGAAGGTTGGACTCTCCCTCGGCAGTGCCCCAGAGCCCGGCTCAACGCTGTTGGATGGGCCAGAAGGGCACGTTGCCCCAGCACCCAGACACACGGCCGCCTGCTGCAGGCAGGGCCCCGGCCGCGCGCCCGCACGGTGCCAGAAACCAGTCCAGAAAACTGACAAGTCCTCCTTTTTGTCTCCGTGCCAGGGAGCCAGGAGCTCCCCTCTACTCCCCAGCGCTGCCAGACTGAAGGGCTGCAGCGCCCACTGTAGAGCAGGTGGCCACAAGGGCTTCTGTGAAGGACGGGGGGACTCTGTCAAAGAGGAGAGCTTTTCTACCCCTTTCCACTTCCTTTACCTTTTCCCCCAGCTTTGTCCTGCAGAAGACAGGCTTGGAGCCAGGCAGCACGGGGACCTTGACCCCGAGCGGGAGGTCCAGCAGCGCCGTAGGTCCTTCTGCCAGTGGCCGCCTCCTGTTCCCGAGCTAGAAAGAGACACACGCTCAGGGGCGCTCAGGCACTATCTCCGTAAGCCTCCTGCACGGCAGGTGCTAGAAAGGCTCTCGCAAGACTCCCACCAGGGGCAGCGCCAAGAGCAAGCCCCGTCAAAAGCTGCTCTCTGCCTCCTCGCCCCCGGCCCCACAGCTCCCAGCCCTTCCTCAACCCACATCCGCCTCCTGGCACAGCAACCCCTGCCACCTGCTCAGCCGTGAGCCAGGCTGGGCAGAGAGGCACGACTCCCCGCAAACTCTGCCCGGCCCGACCACCTTTGGATCCCTCCCAGCTCCCCGCACGTGTCCCGAGGCCCCGGAGCAGCCCCGCGTGTCCCCGGCTGCCTGGCCGAGCCCTCTCCCTCGGCCCGTTGCTCACCTCTCCCCTCCTCCCCACTGCGCTCAGCAGCGTGTCCACCTTTGGGACGCCAGCAGTGAGACGGTGCTCCATGGCTGCTTGCAAGAGCTCTCCTGGAGCTGTGACCCTGCGCTGGCACCTCTCGCTCCAGAGGCACCCAGCTGCGGCCACCACAGCCAGTCTCCCAGCAAGCGGCTCTAGAGAGCAGACGCACATTGTTGCATCGTCACGTTGCCGCGACACCGCACTGCACATTGTCGTGTTGCCACGCCGCTGCCCAGCTGCTACCCGGCCACCCCGGGGCCCACCTGGAGGCCTCTCTGGACAGGCGCGTGGGCCACTTGTCCTCGCTTTGCACAGTCAAGATGTGGCTTGGACTCTCAAAGTGACGGGCTGAATCCTAAAAATGGTGGTTTAGAGCTTGAAAAGGAGTCGCTGAATCTTCAAAGGGGCTTTGCAACTTGTAAATGGGGGTTTGTACCCTACAAATGAGGCTTTGGGATCAAAAGCCCCGAAAAGAGGGGTTTGGACCATAAAAATCAGGGTTTTGACATTCAAGATGCATCTTGGAGCCTAAAACTGACTGGCTTACTCTTAAAAATGCCTCTTTGGGGCCTGAAAAAGAGGCCTTGGAAACTAAAAGTGCGCATTTGTGCTCTTGCAAGGAGACTTTACAAAACACAACTGAGCCTGGGGGCCCCTCTCCAGCCCCCAGCGTGGTCGCCAGTGCCCCCTGGTCTCACGGTGACGCGGAGGTGGACAAAACTGATGCTGCCACGGGGCCAGCCCGGCAGGCGGCCGCTGTCCCCACAGCCCGGGGCACAGGGCACCTGTGGGGACAGGGAGGGGGACAAGACACCCGCAGGGACAGAGACAGGGCTGGGGACAGTGGTGTGGACAGGACACCTGTGGGGACAGCGACGGGGACATGGCACCTACAGGGATGACACCGGGGTCAGGGATAGGGTCAGCTGCAGGATGTACACCTGCCTCTCCTCTGCGCTCCAACACGGGGAAGTCAGGGGGCTGAATTTGACACGTGTGTCCCCCTCACCGCGGTGTCCCCCCACCCCAAGGTGCTCTCCCCATCTCCTCGGTGTCCCCCCCAAACCTGTGAGCCGCAGAAGGGTCCATGTCGCCTCCATGCTGGCGACGACCGCCTGTCTGACGCGGATGGAGGAGGGGAAGCTGATGCAGAAGACGTGCTGGACGTCGTCTGGGTCGAACACCTCGAGGGTGTCGCTCTGCTTCTGCTCCGTCAGCATGCAGGCGTGGGGGGGCTCCCCACGGGGATCCACTGCCACTGTGGGGAGGAGGGGACGGTCACCCAGCATGGCAGTGGCATGGGGGGAAGGGGGAGCGAGGGGTCAGCATACATCCCTGACGCCGTGGGAGAGGGCCTGGCAGCAGCAGGCGTGACGGCCAGAGTCGCGGAGGAAGAGGCGGCTCCTGCTGTAACCCAGGAGGAAGAGGGGCTGCTGGGCAAGCACCGGCTTGTGGTAGCCATGAGAGGGGGGAGCCAGGATGGAGGCCATCGGTGCTCGCTGCCAGCCGCGGCCCAGGCTCTGGAGGCGCAGCCCCTTGGTGTCTGGAGGGGGGGACGCTGGGACATTGTCACTGGCTGTGGCACAAAGTGCCACCACCCCCACGCCCCCGTGGCAATGCCCGACTCCCAGTTGAGGATGGCGGCCCTCTCGCAGGGCCAGGCGCTGGCGGGGGAGAGGGGTGCGGAGCGGGAGGCAGCGGCAGGTCTGCTCCAGGCTCAGCAGGCCGGGCAGCGTCAGGGGGGAGATGACGTGCAGCAGCTGTGGGGAGAGAGGGGGGGAGAGCATCAACCCCGGGACCCCCGGCTTTGAGGGGGAGGCCCCAGCACCGCCATCTCCCCCTGCTCAACTCACCGTCTCGGGGGCGCGTCCTCCCCCTCCTCCCCAGCCTTCAGGCTGCTGCGGGGTCGGCTGGGCTGGCGGGAGGGGAGTGGGTGAGGTGATGGCGGGCGGCCCCAGTCCCTCCAGTCCCCTCCCAGTATACCCCAGTCCCTCCATTCCCCCTCCCAGTCCCTCCGAGTATATCCCAGTCCCCTCCCAGACCCCTCCCAGTATACACTAGTCCCTTCCCAGTATATCCCAGTCCCTCCCAGTCCCCTCCCAGTCCCTTCCCAATATAGCCCAGTCCCTCCCAGTCCCTTCCCAGTAGATCCCAGTCCCTCCCAGTCCCTCCCAGTATATCCCAGTCACTCCCAGTCCCCCCCCAGTCCCTCCATTCCCTCTCCCAGTCCCTCCACGTATATCCCAGTCCCCTCTCAGTCCCTCCCAGTATACCCCAGTCTACACCCAGTCCCTCCCAGTATACACTAGTCCCCTCCCAGTATACCCCAGTCCCTCCATTCCCCCTCCCAGTCCGTCCGAGTATATCCCAGTCCCCTCCCAGTCCCTTCCCAATATAGCCCAGTCCCTCCCAGTCCCCTCCCAGTATATCCCAGTCACTCCCAGTACCCTCCCAGTCCCTTCCCAATATAGCCCAGTCCCTCCCAGTCCCTTCCCAGTAGATCCCAGTCCCTCCCAGTCCCTCCCAGTATATCCCAGTCACTCCCAGTCCCCCCCAGTCCCTCCATTCCCTCTCCCAGTCCCTCCGAGTATATCCCAGTCCCCTCCCAGACCCCTCCCAGTATACCCCAGTCTACTCCCAGTCCCTCCCAGTATACACCAGTACTCCCGCTGGGGCCGCTCAAGGGGCAGCACGAGGATCCGCCCGGCCCCGCCCCCCACGGACAAGGCCCCGCCCCCCGATGCCAGCACAAGGCAGGGGATGGGCGTGGCCCATCAGCACCCCCCAGCACCGCCCCGCCCCCCAGCGACCACACCTGGGGGGGCGCATGTGGGTCCCAGACCCCGATACGTGGGTCCCAGCCCCATAGATCCATGTCTCCACCCCCCATATGTGGGTCTCACCCCCTGTATGTGACTCCCAGACGCCTATATATGGCTCCCCACAACCTATATATGGGTCCCAGCCCCCTATATGTGTGCTCCCCCCTGCCCCATAGAGCCCTCTATCCCCCAAACCCCCCTATACCCACCCATACCCCACAGCTCCCCCATAGCACCCTATAGCCCCCCCGTATCCCCCAGCCCCTATACACCCCCAGAGACCCCCCACCCCCCCCATAGGCCCCCAACCCATCCCATACACCCCCATAGCCCCCCATAACCCCCTTTAACCTCCCCCACACCCCCCTAGAGCCCCCCCACCCCCGAACACCCCCTTTACCCCCCCATAGCCCCCACACACCCTCCATAGAACCCTATAGCCCCTATACCCCCCCTTTAAACCCCCAACACCCCCTATAGCCCTCCCAGACCCCCCTTTAAGCCGCAACTCCACCCACCCATAGCCCCCCCACCCTATATACCCCACCAAGCCCCCCATAGCCCCCCTATAACCCCCTATAGCCCCCCATAGCCTGTTAGACCCCCCCATACCCACCTATAGCCTCCCCATAGTCCCCACCCCCATACCCCTTATACCCCCCTATACCCCATCCCACCCCCTATAGCCAGTA